>JAKJXP020000002.1:662241-1194894 GCA_022225965.2 Diatrype stigma
CCGCCCCCCCCCCCCCCCCCCCCCCCCCCCCCCCCCCCCCCCCCCCCCCCCCCCCCCCCCCCCCCCCCCCCCCCCCCCCCCCCCCCCCCCCCCCCCCCCCCCCCCCAACACTTGCGCCTTTAGGGATCACCCATTCCTTATACTGCAAGTCCTGCTCCCCGCAGACTCTCGGCAGCCGGCTCGGCGTAGGGTTCGCCAGTCTGAGCCCCTCGTTAACCACGCCCGTGAGGTACGGGAGCTCCCGCAGGTCGGAGTACGCCAGCGGGCCGCCCTTCGCCTCCTCGGCGTTCCCGAGCTCGTGCTTCAGGTGGAGGAGCTTCGCGGGGTCGCTGAGCAGCGAGCTGGTGATGGTGATCAGCGTGCTGGCGGTCGTCTCCGTCCCGGCCATGATCACGCTGCGCGTCTCGGAGAACAGGCGCGGGAAGGTCTTCTCCTCGGCCGGGAGAGAGGAGGCGAGCATCGTCTGGATCATGTCGGGGTTGGTGCCCGGTGCTGGCTCGGGCTTGTTCATCGATCGTCGCACACAGCCCGCCATCATCTAACGCGAACTTAGCATATATGCGCTCATGTCGATGTCGAGACGATACCATACGTGGCGGCGCCCCATTACAGTGAATAACAAGAAACTAGTGAGTGAGGCCAACGTACCTCCTTCATCCACTGTATACGGCCGAACGCGGGATTCATCTTCTTGGCGAGTGACTCGGGCATACGATGCAGTGCCGGAAGCAAGAGGCCGAAAGCGTGGCGGCTCAACATGCTAACCTTCACCACCGTCCTCACACTCAAGTTGAACTCGTGGTCAAAGGTCGGCTCGTCGAGATGCCCGAAAGGGGCTCCGAACGCAAACCCCGTCGCGACGTCGGTGGCGAGGCATCGGAAGGCATCGCTGAGGCTCACGACCTGCCCGTCCGCATCCCGCAGGCGATGGCACAGCTTCTCGACCTGGGCCAGGATTATGGGCATGTAGCTATGTATGTTCGTGGATGCGAAGTAGCCCTGTAGCGGAGCGCGGCGCAGTTGGTGTAGGGCGTGGGATTCGGCAGTGTTGGTGCTGGGGAACATGCCAAAGAACCGCATGTAGAACCAGTGAGGTTTCGACGCTTTCGACGAGTATCTATACACCCCGTTCCAGTCTGGGTCGGAAATATGAACCTCCCAGGGGTTAATGCGGACGATTGGTCCTACGGTATCAGGGCATCAGTTAGAATTTGCAACGTATGATATAGCAGCATGGTATTTCTAGCACTATACCATAACGCCTATGCATTCTCTCGATCTCGACCCAATATCTGCCTCCCCCATCTTTCAGGCACTCGAAATATGTCTCGTAGAGTCCCGTAGCCGCTGCTAGATATGGTCCTGGAAACTTAGCGAGAGGGTGGAGGAAGAGACGGTATGTCACTACTAGTAAGGTTGCGAGAACGAGCCCAAATGCCCCCAATGCCAATGGCAGGAGGCCGCTGGGCTGGTGCGGCCAGAGAAAATCCATTTTATTCTTTTCCTTCGCGGGATTATGAGCCCATAAGGAATTGAGCAGGACTGCAATGCTTTATAAAGCCTCTCTTGAGTCATGATTACAAGAAGGACAGTGTCCGGTGCTTCCAGGGCTTCCAGGGCTTCAGTCTTTCAAAGCACATAAGCTGCTCTCCCTGCACGCCGATAAGGTTCATGATGCCGGTGCTTTTGAGATCAGGGGTGTGTCAACCTAAAAGCTCCCAAAGATACGACTTCTATCCTTTCAGCGTACATGATAAATGAAGCTTCTCATTGTTTCATTTTGATGCCATCCTCGAAGAATCATACCTCATTTGTCACATTATTTATGTAGAACTGTGGCCGTTCTGGGCAGAGTACTTTGAAATGAAAAGCAAGGTCACTAGATTCGAGCTCGTGTAGTCAATACTTTCTCGGCGACCGAAGGTTATGGAGTTTAGGTATAGGATATAGGTGGACTTCCCCATAACCTCCGTGAAACCTTCGCTTGAGAGTTATACCGATTTCCCAAATCGTATATCCATCCTTAGGATGAGACCGATATCATCCGATTTTTCATCTCATACTGAGCAATCTGTCAGTGAAGATGAATAGGGGTACGTAGCTGCTATATCGTAGGGGACCATCAATATGCACTGCCGGCGCTCCTAGTATACAGTATTCGCAACAATTTATCATTATAGAGCACGTCTCAGCCTTGTCTGACTCTGGCTTGGTTATTGAGTACCATAGTAGTACAGTGTAATGTCATTTTGCGCGGCCAGGATGAAGAGGGGTTAGGGGTGAAAGCTCGGGGGATTCAGCTTCGGCGATGAACTCTTTCCTCGGTCTCTTTGAAAGAGCTGTTTAGTTATAATAAAACAGAGAGCATTGCTAAATACGAGAGTATGAATGTGAGGCTGTGTTGTTGATATTTTGAGGGTAAACGCCTTTTGCATTACTTGTAATTGGCGCCTCCGGCCCTCCGCAGCCGAGCAGATACGACATGCACTCTTCTCTGAGATGAGACCTGCCTCTATAGACCGATATGCCCGTGAAAATATATGATATATCTAGACTAGCTATTACAGTTTGAAGGAGTAGTCGTTTTGCAACACAGATCTGGGTGAAACCGGAGGCTGTCGCCCCGTAGGAATACGAAGGTCCCGCTGGCAGCCCCTAACTGGAGCCGCGCCTTCAGTATCCGCTTTCATCCTTGCAGACAACATTTGTGAAGCTCTAGAATGGCCTACTAATTTGACTAAATACTAATGGTTCATCAAATTGAGCTTTAGACTGTATTGTAACTGCTTGATGGCAGATTTTTTTTTTTTTTCTTTTCGAGTGGGACTGTAGGTTATAACCATGACCAGCAGGTAGTTGAGCTACGGCAGTTGTTAGCTACGGCAGTCATTGCCGTTGCCAAGTCTCCCCGAGCCGATGAAGAAAATCGTTGAGGGGACAAATACATTCGCTACAGGTTAGGGATTGGCACATATGATCCCTTTCTACATATCTTAGGTTGGTAACTTGTAGTTACTACAAGAATAACTCCATGGCATCGTGTCAGACCGTGTCAATGCTTGAAGTATCGCGTCGTCCTCAGCCCTATAAGAACCACGTGGCCCACAGCCAATGAGAATGCCAGTATACAGCAAGAGCCAAGCATCATCGCAGGGTCTGGTGCGCTTAGCGACCTAACTGCTACCTATTACCTATACACCATGCTAGACTAGGTCTTAAAGGTTTGCCTAGAAGGCGCCCAGAAAAGGGAAAGTGGTACGAGGGACGAAGTACAGGGTAGTAGTTATATTGCGCCAACTGGTGTGAATTCAATATTGCCTGAAGTAGGTAGCGAGACAAGTATAGGTAGGCAAAGATACCGATATAAGTGGTTCTCGATATAAGTTGGGTTCGAGATACGAGTTTCAATAATGCTGAGCTGAGCCATGGTTCGTAGCAGGTGCTGCCTCACTTAACAGAACTCGTACCAACAAATTACTTAGACTAAGTTGCTGCAAGGAAGGCACTTGTTCCCAAAATGGAACACACCCAAGCACACACACACTGGATGAGGGAGCTGTCGTGCTCTTCCAATTCCAAGCTCCCTTGGGAATTGAACTGTACAAGTGAAGTGGGCGAAGGCTTCGTCGAGGGGGGAATAGAAACTTACGAGCATACCGTGGGTAGCACATTACACGGAATACACACAACAAATAACTTTGCCGACAGGAGTAGGTAGGACGTACCAGTATCGGCACCAGCACCAGCACCATCGTGGATACGATACACATAGAAATGCATATATGACGTAGCAGGTAAGCGAGACTGGAGGTGGGCAGAGGCTGACGAGATGACGCCGGCTAGAGCAACCTAACCAACTATTATGTACGGTAGCTATGCTGTCTCGTATTATGCGCTTGCCTACCTACCTCCTTACAACCTGCAGGCTGGGGCTTATACACTATAACACGACCGACAGTGGCAACAACACCGATGTCCTTTCGTAAGTAGAGATACCGGTTGCAGTTCGCAGTTATTGGAGCCGAGACGAAGGCGCCCCCGAACCGGTAGCCGAAGTGCCGAGGAGCGATAGTCATGATCAGCTAGCTACCTTGGCTACGTAGAAGCTCTGTCTGTCTCCTCACATATCTATGCATGTACTTTTGCAAAATAACCGCCGGATGGTATGATGCTCGCATGCGCATCTCACAGATCGGCGGCCATGTCGATATCTACTTTCTAAGTACTCGGCCTATATGCTGGGCAGGTATGTATGGCTGACACTCCGGTAACCAATGATTGACCCCAATGATTGACCCGGCACTGCGAATATTCGGATGGGTGGTTGGTTGGTGATTTAGCGTAAGAGCTTCCCCGCGGCCAGCACCCCCGGCGGCTCGGGTTGCGCCCCCTCACTCACCCCGTCACCCAAGGATATGGAGATGGAGATGAGATGGAGATGAGATGGTTGCAGTCTTGCAGATGTCAAATGGTTGCTTTTTGCGTGTTTTCTGGCGGTTAGGTCGCAGCGCAGGTGAACTCTGACGCAACTGTGCATGCTGTGCAGAAGCTTTGGAGATGGTATCGCAGATGCATGCCACCTAGACTACAGAAGGCATAGATAGATAGATCCGTATAGGCACTACATATGTGATCGATCTATCTATCGTCTTGATCGTGGTATACCTAGGTAGCTTTAGTAACAGAAATCTACATACCTATCTGCCCAGCGAAGGACTATGTAGGTAAGCAGGCTAGAGTGAGTAGCAGCCTGCATAATCAAACAAGCCTTCTTCCACGATGATTGTGCAGGCGTGCAGATGTGCAGCCCTGAGGTATGTATGCAGATGCAGGTAAGGCATTGTACTTAAGGGCCGGTATGTAGCGGTCTGCGAGGCATCGACACTAACTAGACGGACCGGAGGTCTGGGAATTCTCAAATACGAAGTCTTATCTTAGGTACTGCCCTACTGAGTGTAATATCATTCTTGCGCTGCGCATAAGAAACTGACCCCATATATGTACTCAAGTCCAGACCAGACCAAACGTATAGTCCGTCCAAGAAGCGTATGGACGCCTGAGCGTAAAGGTAAAGTATTGTTGCGTTGGGGCCCGGAATCGTTCGAGAACAAGCAAGCTGCAGCTGCAGCTCCAGCATCTTCACCTCCCTTAGATACAGTACATGTGTAGCCCTAAGCATCCATGCATGTGTGTATGTATGTTGGTATCGTGGCTGCGCAGGCAGGGAGCTGCGGCAGCTACGCTAACCCCGCAGGATGTGCGAGGTAAGCGGCGGAGCGGTGGGCGAAAAGTTGAGAACCAGGAAAACCAGGAAAACCCGGCAGCCGACGCCAGCATTCATTCGTACGTGGTACCAGATAACTAGGAGTTACATGTAACTAGATACCTTAGTTACCGGCAGATTTAGTTGATGGTCAGCTTTATGAGGTCATCGTCGTTCTGTTGGAGGAGCTGTATACAGAAGCCGTATAGGTTGTTGAACGTATAAGTGATTTAACAGGTTTTCTTGCCTTGCCCAGCTTTGCTGCCTTACTCGGGAGGGGGTTCGTCCCAGATAGTGATGGTAAAAGCACAAGAGTCACATTGGCACCACATTGGCACCCCGATTCAGCCAAATGCCCCTTACCCAGATGGAAAATGAAATTTCCGAGCACACACTCCAGGAGCTTCAGGAGGGGGCGCTTCAGGCGCTTCACCGATGCGATGCGACCCTAGGCCGGGGGTTCGCGGTGTTACAGCATGAACGAGACAGACATATGTAGGTAGGTAATTAATTAGGTAGTAGGTAGTAGGTAGTAGTAGCAATTGCTGGCTTGCCGTTTGCCCGGTAGAAGAGAGGAAAGAAGAACAAGAACAAGGAAGAGGGTTGGACAGTCCGGACAGTTCGACCTCCCTTTCAGCCCTGTTGTTATTATTATCTATCACCGACTATCAACTATCGTCATGTCATGTCATGTCATGGAGCACCACCGCGCACTCCCACCGCGCGGACTTCTCCCAGCATGACCAGCTTGGAAGTCAATCAACAGACAATCACTGTTCTGTTTAGACTAGGGCGTTGATCCATCGTCGACCCATCCCCATCATGTGTTGTTCTTCCCGGGCTGTCGTGGACTCGTGGTTTGCATATGTAGCTGGTTTAGCTGGTTTAGCTGGTTTACGTACTCCTGCCCGCCGTGTTTCCGATCGAACGATCGCGCCGTTACGTTACAGGCAGGCGAGTTCGTACGGACGCGGCCCGGTCAGCGTGCAACACGTACTCCCGCCCTTAACAATGCAGCAATGTCGGGTATGTACGTATGGATTACTACAGGCCCTCGTGGAGTGCAGGTGGTGGGCCAATCGAATCGCGGCCAATCGGGGCCTTCTTCATCGAGTCTATCGAGCTTATCAGGCCTATCCGATCTAATGCGGGAAATCTGGAGACTTGGCCCGAAGAATAAGCTTACCCATCTAATTATACGAGCCCAAAACCCCCTTTAATTTCCGCGACATCCAAATGCCTTTTTCACTTGCTTTTTTTACGCGAGCTGGCCAGTCACGATTGTCTCGATTCGAGTGTCTTGAGTGTCTCTTCATCTCTGGTTTCTTTTTTTGCATATTCCCGGGCCCCTAGTGATTGCCGGTTTCGGGAAGCCTGAATATTCAAGGTAACCCGATGCTTGCTATAGCAGTCCCTAACTACTAGGTAGCTTCTCTGCTTCTTAGCCCCATTGACGGCGACTCGCGACAGGCTGGCTATTAGTAAAACAGTACCTAGGCAAACCCGGCAAACCAGAAGCCGTGACAGAACCGAACACTGCCAACCAGCCCATTTCTCTCTAGAGCTCTTGTTTATACCTACACTAGCAGTAGCTCTCGCGCGGTTGCCGTAGGCCGAGCGTGCTGCAGGCGTGGTGATCGAGAAGTCGGTGGCCTTCTGTTCGCTATCTACTACATGTACTGTGGTAGTATCTGCTAGCACCAGACCATCGACGTCATGATTCACAGCCTTTTTCATTTTTCGTTGTGAATGGACTGCCCAGATTGCCTAAAATATCGTACCTGGCTAAGTAGTTATTGGCGCCAGAACGAACCCCTCACTCAACCAGGTCCCGATAGCAGTATTTCTCGCGTACCGGACCGTTGGTATGGCTCGCCGCGCTGACAGCGTTCTGCCCGCATCATGATGACCTGCTCGGCATGGGCTCGAGATGCGGAGAGAGAGAGAGAGAGGCGGCTGACCTGGGCTGCTTAGATGCTTTGGTGATCCCTTGGATGATCCTTTCGATTCGAAGTCCGTTCGTGGCCGGGGAAAGCTGAGGTGGTCCAGTTACCATGAGGCGATCGTCTGGCGCTAGGCTGGATGGAGCATGTAAGCGAATCACAAAGTGGGTGAGGTTGTGAATGCTACGTACCAAGGACTACGAGACCCTAGTACGCCTACCCGAATACCCTGATACCCTGATACCCTGGAGATACTATGAATACTCTATGACCTTCCTCTCGTATTCCCACCTGCCGCCTGCAGTAGCCGCAAGGTACATACTGTAGCCGTAGCAGGCAAAGCTTTCCTATTTCTTTCAGCCCCAAGCCTCATTCGGCACAAGCACTGCCCATCCCTTGTGGTCCTCAGGCCTTGCTAAGACTCTAAGAGTGCCTTTGGCGTTGGGAACTATGGGTCTGCCGACTGTTCCACCATGCCACAACGGGGCCGGCCACTCTGGCCCTGATCTGCCCTGGTGTATCTGGTGTGTCGCTGGTTCATGCCCGAGTGAACGAATGCCAAATCCAGCGAGGCCAAGCAGCCTCTGCAGTGGGCTGCAGTGTACTAATCGCGTCTCATCCTCGGATCCTGGAAAAGTACGTAAAAGAAGAGTACAAGCAAGCTGGGGGATCACGATAATCCCTACCCCCCTACCCCCTACCGTTATGTACCTCGAGCGATCCTGGCCAACGTCAGTAAGCCCACATGGACACATGGAGCCCACTTACAGTAGCTTGGTCGAAAAGGCATGGTTGTCAATCTCTTGGCTAGTCTTTGCGACCCAGATGTGGGTTCATCGTAGGGCCTGGGAAGGGCCCGATCAGCGATATTTGAAGATCTCTGAACCCGCCGACCGCCAATCCCTTTTTTCCCCGGCAACTCCATCCACAGGGCTGTTATTAGTATAAGACGAGACCACGGGCGAGAGATCGACCATCCCTCATCCTTCAGCCCTAATAGCGTCTCGGCCAAGAAACAACAACGACAAGACGACGATGAAGTTCTCAATTGCCCTCCAGGCCCTCGGCGGCGCCGCCATGGTGACCGCCCTGAGCGTGCCGACCAAGAGGCAGATGCTGGACCTGAACCTGTTCGGCTGGTTCGAGACGATCTCGCTGGAAGACGCCCAGGCCGCCGCGGCCGCGGACACCGACAGCGCCAACACCGACGCCAGCCCCGAGGGCGTCGCGGACACGGATTCGACGGCGCCCACCGGCACGCAGACCGACGCGGTCACGGACGACGTGTCGGCGGCGGCGGTGCCCTCGGGGCCCTGCGCGACGCCGCACATCCGCGTCGAGTGGCGCAACATGGCCGAGGCGGACCGGCAGTCGTTCCTCAGCAGCGTCAAGTGCCTGATGGACGCGCCCGCCAAGGGCGGCTTCTCCACGGCCGCCACGAACCGCTACGAGGAGCTCGTGTCGGTGCACCAGCAGATGACCAACTCCATCCACATGAACGGCCTCTTCCTCCCCTGGCACCGCTACTACGTCTGGGTCTTCATGCGCCTCCTGCGCGAGGAGTGCGGCTACACCGCCGCCTTTCCCTGGTGGGATGAGGTCAAGGACGGCGGCCACTTCGCCCAGTCCCCCCTCTTCACCTCCGCCTACTTCGGCTCACTGCCCGGTTCGACGAACGGGCAGGGCACCTGCATTACCGACGGCGTGAGTAGTCCACCCCCACCCCCCTGGGGTAGAGAGAGATTGGAAGAAAGAAAGGCAGGAAGAGAGAGTGTGTGTGAAAGGCACGGCACGGCACGGCACGGCACGTACATGGATTCAGCTAGCTAACCAGTGATTGATCGATCGATTAGGCTTTCGGCGGTCGAACCTTACATATCGGACCGGGCACCAGCAACAGCGCCCACTGCCTAGCTCGCGCCGTGGACGAGGCTCAGACGGCCAACGTCAACCAGAACTTCATGGACACCTGCAATGGTCGCGCAACCTACTCCGACATGGAGAGCTGCAGTGAGATGGGGTAAGTTCGATTGATTTTTTCCATGCGCACCACCACCACCACCACCACCACCCATCATCACCCCAACCATCTCCGCGTAATTGTCCAGGGGAACGAACACCCTGCTAACAGACTGTTTTTCTCAAATCTCCAGGCCGCACGCCTACGGACACAACGGTATCGGCGCCGTCATGGCCGAGGTCTCGGCCTCGCCCGGTGACCCGATCTTCTTCATGCACCACTCGTTCGTCGACCGCATGTGGCGCAAGTGGCAGATCAAGGACGACACCCGCGTCCGCAGCATCAGCGGCTGCGCCACCCCGGGAGACAACTGCACGCCCCTGACGCTCGACACCAAGCTGAGCTCCATGGGCATGCGCGAGGAGGTCACCGTCGGCGACATCCTCGACATCTACAACGACAAGATGTGCTACCTCTACGACTACTAGAGAAAGGCTAGAAGGAAAAGAAAAAAGAGAAGGAGAAAAAAAAACAAGAAAAAGGCCTATCATTACCATTTACTACTAACTCTCAACCATCGTCGACCATCCGTCATCCCTTATTATCTGGGAATAATCGTATCGGATCCATCGTGTTTCCTTGCCATTTTCTATCGACATATATATAAGATTCTGCCATCGTCATGGCGCGGGTTTTGGAGGGAGGCTTGCTTGCATAGAAGGGAGATTACATTGGACTCGGAGTCTGAGGAGTTTAAGGTGGTGGTGGTCGGTCGAGGTTTCGTTTGGTTCCACACGTTACGGCAAGCCTTGTTTGGTGTTCTGCTCTCGAGGGAGAGAGGGAGACGTATATATTATATCATTCTAGAAACCACGAGAAGAGAAAGATGAAGATGAAGAGAAAGAACGAGGGAAAGAGACTCCGCGGTGTTCATGTTTTGTGTTGTTGTTGTCGGCCTTTTCTTGTTTTATACCCCGTCCAAAGGAACAATTGGCAATGTCTATGTCTAACTACAACAACCTACCTTTATTAGTCTTTAATATCCAGAGTCATTCGGTCTATAGACGGGGGTCGCATCTCGATCGCTTGCTTGATAAGAGAACGTGGGTGCCGCGACGTGATTTGCTCACATGTGGTCTTGTTCGCTGGCTGGTAGCGACATGATAGATAGCCCGACTGCAACGTCGGGGAGGGGGGACGGGTAACCTTACCTTATCTACGACCTCCCTTCGCTACTCTGGTGCTGTTAAGTCTGAGGCAACTTATCTACAAGTGAACTCAGCCCGCGGTTCTCTGCATTCGTCAGTCCTTTTGAAGGCAATACTTTTGGGTTGCAGAACGAGCCAACTTTACGGGACGCTCATTTCACCAGATATTCAGCGAGATGGCGTCTTGGGGTCAAGGTGTCTATTCGGCTACGTACCAGTGCTCGAAGATATCAACTTATACTGCTTGAAAGAAGCTTGGATAACATGTTCTCCTACGACTTTAACCCTTAAATCACCAACTTCTAGTTGTTGTAAATCCCGCCCCGAGATACCCGGGGGGGCATTTGTCTATCTCCCATTGCAACTCGCCCTTTCCAACCTGCTCACTTGCTCTTCCATCTGGAGGACACGGTGAATCCAAGACGCATGCTGCTGTCCACCACGCGATGACGACGACGACGACGACGACGACACCCACGAATTCTTCGACCCCTGACCCAGAGGCGTCCAAGCCACGAGCACTCTCTGCACCTCTACCTCCACCGCAAACGGCTCCCGGGGCCCACCACCGCCACCACCACCGCCGCCGCCGCCGCCTTCGCGCTTTTCCGCATCTACGAACATCAGCGCCGGATACAGCGTGCAGATACCCCGGAAGCCGTCGTGGAACGCCTGCGGGCTCTGCTGGGGCAGCTTTCGGAACACCAGCTTGCTGTGGTTGTTCGCCGCGTTCCGCAGATCGAGAGCGTCGAGAGCGTCCGTGAGCTCCTCCGTAGACTGGCAGGAGCGGACGCGCGCGTCGACCTCGCGAGCGTCCTGGAAGCGGAAGAAGTACTCGTGGGACGAGCAGAGGAAGCTCTCCTGCAGTCGGAAGGCGGGCTCGATGATCTCTTCTCCGACGGCCTGGTGGAAGGCCTGCTCGTGGTTGGGCGGCGCTAGGAATAAGAGCAGGCCCGCCAACTTGTCAGTCAGAGTCTCGAGACATTTGCCACGGTGTTTCTGGTTGTCCGGATCTGCGATCATAGCCTGGTATGACTCTGCCATGAAAGAGCGGATTGCAGAGGGGTCTGAGTACGGTTAGCTGGTCTTCGAACAGGTTGTCTCGGTGAACGCATTAACTACCTTTCTTTGGCTCCGTTTGCTTGGCCATGAGCCTTCCAACCTCCTCAATGCTTGTGCTGATATGCGATTTAACTCCGTAAAGGGGGCTTTTGAAGATATGAAAGTACAGGAATCGGGAGATAACTGCACTGATAACCTCCACCTCGGACTCTGGCCATCTGGACGCATGGGCGAGATCACTATCGCGTTTGACTATATTTCTGAAATGCTGAAACAACGTGGGATCTTGCTTTATCCGTTGAAGATACGAAGTCTCAGACTCCGGGTTTTGACTCACTCGCGCCATCTGTTCGCCGACCCATGCGTCAATGCGGGCAACCAGGACTTTGTACTTCTGTATTCAACGGTCAGCTTCGGTAGCCTTTCATATATTCAATATTCTCCCATGTTGACTACCTCTCCGGCCTCCTCCGGCAAGAGCTCGCGGCGACTTGGTTGTCGGCTTATAAGCTTCTCGGCGTATTCATGATTGGCTCCTTGGAGATCGTGGTTCTTCAGCTCAAGTTCCTCCTTCTCTAGTCGGAGTGCATCGTTCGCCGCGATAAGCTCTTCGATATCTTGTTGGGGGTCTTCATGTTCCGTGGTCGATCTCCCGTGCCCGTAGTTTTCCTGGATGCATTTCTCCAGTCGACGGAACTGGTCTCTGTCACGTTGGCGATCTTGGTGATATATGCCTATGAATCGATCCAGGGCAGACTGGGTGTTATCAACATTGTTCAAGATGTTTTGGGAAAACGACTCTATCGGTGGGGTTTCCTCGACCTTTCTTGCTATGGACTGTAATAACCCTATCACTGAAGGCTCTTTCACTCGGGCAGCATCGACCTTCCGCGATATATCCTGTAACAGCTCGATTACTGAGACTTGAAACTCCCTGCTAGGCCTTTCCGCGTCACCAGGCAGGCTTCGTCCTCCCGATTCGATGGCTGCAGAGTCCTTATCAGGGTTCGGCAAAGGACCATGTGGTTCCGACGGGGTACATCCGTGAGTTCGAGTCTGCAAACCATTCTCCTGGGTTTCAGGAGCCTCTCGTTGAATAGCTACTGCCGTTGATCGCAGTAGGAGCGTGGAGTGAAATCTGAACAGTCTGCCTAGATCAGCTCAGAAAATGTGATACGTTTGGTGGAAGGTAATACCCCGTTTGATGCTGGGAAGGAACATGGTCAAACTTCCGAGGGTTAGGGTGCTGAGTGTATGCCTTCTTTGAAGATTTTCTGTCAAATTTGAAGCGGCTGAAGAAGCATCTGAGCATATCCATGGTGAATGATAACATAGGTGCCACCATCGGTTGACGTGATCAGAATGATGTTAAGGCACATGGTACCGACAGATATCATCTAGTTAGGTTGGGAGGGTATTTATTATAAAAGAATAAATAAACTATCCTATCACGTCTATAATGATAGCCCCCATCTCATAGGACTTCAACATGGATTGATCGGAAAATACTAGAAAATGATGCCAGTGCATAGAAACCCAGGGGAGGACAGACCGTGTAGTTTCAACCAACAATAACGGTTAGTTTTTCTTAGATCCCATCTTTTCCGGATTTTCTTTCTACCATTAGCTGTGTATTGTGAGTACACAAAGGCAAGTCTGAGCCATGTATTCTTTCTGGCCTTTTCACGAACAACATGACAAGGCAAATGGGAGACAGTGCTACATCAAAACATACTATATAGATCATATCTGAGTCAAATGAGCGTCAAAACCAGCCGCTGTGCCCACTCGAAGTTTCTAAGAAGTCTCGCAATGGGGCATTTCAAGGGGCATCTGGCAAATCAATATTCAACTCTTAGGGTCCTCCCAGAGTATGGATCAGATTGGGGTTTTACCAACTGAGTATATCAATAGGTTGATGGACCGGAACGAACGTGAGCAGAACTCTCCTCTTTCCAAAGCAAGTCCACCCAACACCACAACAACTACAGAATAGTTACAAAGTTGCCAGTACCATTGGACTCTGTGCTGGACTATGTCATAAAGAGGACATTTTAGATCTTAACCTTGTTCTCAATCGATATATCACCACATAGAGTTATCCTGGCAAAAGAGTACTTCAACAATGGCCGACGAAACGAAGCTGATCATCGCCATCGATTTCGGCACCACCTTCTCCGGGGCCGCATATGTCCTAACCAACCGGCCAGACAGGGTAGTTCTTGTGACCGACTGGCCCAACGCCACAAGCAGGACAAGGAGAGAGCCCATCTACAGGTCGCGCAAGGTGCCAACGCAGCTTCGATTTCCACCAGGGGGTGGTGATCCCGAATGGGGATTTCTGATCCCGGCCGATGCCCGCGGAGACGAGGTTCTCCGCTTAATCAAACTGTAGGCAACCCATCCATCCATTCTTCCCCAATCCTGTCTCCTCCCAAGAGCTACGCTGCTCAGCTTACTGAAAATTCTATATCAATAGGGGGCTGGAATCCAAACAAGTGCCGCCGGACTCGGAGGCCGGGAAGACGGTCGCCGCCCTGTGGGCCGTCCACGATATCGACCGGCTGATCGAGCAATACCTCTCCGGCCTCCTCGGCGTCGTGCTGGAGACCATCCGCAAGTTCCACTTCCGGGCGACTGATGACTACCCCGTGCACTTCATCCTGACGGTGCCGGCAATATGGTCGGAGCGGTCGACGCAGCGGACGATCCGCGCGCTACAGCAGGCGCGCGGCTTCCCCAAGGGCAAGGACGCCGCCGCCGCGACGGTCTCCGTTGTTTCGGAGCCCGAGGCCGCCGCCATCTACACCCTGCACAAGGCGGACCGCCACGACCTGAAGGTCGGCGATACCTTCCTCGTGGTCGACGCTGGCGGCGGCACCGTCGACCTGGTCACGTACCGGGTCGAGGCGCTGCGCCCGACGCTGGAGGTCACCGAGACGGCGCCCGGAAGCGGTGGCATGTGCGGGTCGCAGATGCTGAACAGCCGGTTCCAGCAGTTTCTCGATGCGAAGCTGGGGGAGGCGGAGGGGTATGATGACGAGGTCCGAGAGGAGGCCGTGGATCACTTCGAATTGGACGTGAGTCTTCATTAAAGAGAGACAGAGAGAGAGAGAGAGAGAGAATCTCGAGGCAATCAGGTATTCAACTAACGGGCCATGGCATGACAGACGAAGCGAAAGTTCAGAACGGCAGCCATACCACATGAGACCTACTACATCCCGCTGCCGGGTGTTGCCCGGAACGAGGCCCTGGGGATCAAGAGGCCGGGGCGCATGTTTCTGAAAGCGACCGAGATGCACCAGATATTCGAGCCGATCGTGTCGGACGTGATCAGACTGGTCAAGGAGCAGATCATTGCGAGCAACGCCCCCGTGCGGAAGATCATGCTCGTCGGGGGGTTCGGCCAGTCGGAGTACCTGAAAGAGCGGATACAGGCCGCGGTCCAGACTCGTTCCCAGCAACAACAACAACCCATCGAGATCATACAGCCCGAATACGCCTGGCAGTCGGTGGTGCAGGGGGCCGTTCTCAAGGGGCTGTCTACCCACTCAACCAAGGGGGTGACGCATGTTCGCGTCAAAGCACGGGCAGCCCGGAAGCACTACGGAACCGAGGTCGGCGCCTTGTACAATGATTACTTGCACGCCTCGGTTAAAGACAAACAATGGTACGACGGGCTTGATGGGGTGTGGAGGGTCGATGTCATGGACTGGTTCATCCGGCGCGTAAGTTGTGATCCTGCGCCATCCGCGCCTTTGCGAAGCCCCGTGCTAACAATATACTAACCTGGTGTGTACATAGGGCGAGATTGTATCCGAGCAAGTTCCATTCTTCAAGCACCTATCTGTGACACAGCGCGTGGCGCACGGAAGACCCGCGGCGATCAGAACACAGATCTATGCTGACGATCTTTCGCCGGAGGCCCCTCTCACATGCAACAAAAACGTCAACGTCCTTTGTATCCTCGAGGCCGACTTGAGCAGCATCCCCGAGGAAGATTTGGACCGAAGAAGGGGAGCCGACGGGCTGATGTACTATGTGGTGGAGTTCCAGGTCGAATCTATACGTGGGTAGGATCCGTGATCTTGGGAGACATGACAAAGCAGGGATAGAATGATGCTGACTTGGGAATTGGCTTCTCAGACAAGGCCGCAAGCACCGATTATACTCTGATACACAAAGGTGGGATTTCACTGACGGTACTAGGTAGTTATGTCAATACTAACCTAGAATAGGTCATCGATATCAAACTGTTACTGCGGAGTACGTTTGAAGCAAACGTTGAACCACGAGGGCTTGCCAGTGGTTAGCAGACTACCTTGTGGCAAGATAGAATATAGATAGATAAGGGAACGGGGAAGGTAGATGCTGTTTCTGGAATAGAGTCTGGCAACAAGGTGTCCGCTGCTAGCTATTGCGACGGGGATAGCCCAAGAATCATATCAAAGTTTTGTACACAATTTGTCTAACATGACCAAGTTATGATGATCCTTTAGCTATCTCTCAACTTCTATGAAAGAAGTAGAAACCGAGGGCAAAGATGCCAGTAGAACAGACCCAAGCTGATAGTCCTTTCCCATAACTATCCAATGTCCGAGCTCCTGAAGACTCGTTAGCATCATCGCTAGCAGGCACCTTGGATAACGCATCGACGGTAGTGTTGGCCGTGGATGCGAGGTTATTCTCGACGAAGTCGGGCGCCCTCCAGTCCGACCAGTCATGCGTAAGCAGACCCCACGGTTCATCGTAATCCTGCGTCCCCTCGCGGATATAGTAGCTCCCCGACAGGACCCATATCATCCAGCCAGCATTCTGGCCCGTCACATAGTCCAACAGGCACGAGGCGTACGTGTCCTGGCTTGTCGCTTGATCTTGCCCGAATCCGAACTCAGTCAGGACGATCGGGAACCGGTTAGCAGCGCTGTCCGTCAAGGCCTTGAAGCCCTCGTCGAACAGCCTGTTTTGCACTTTGCTGCAGTCACCGCCCGCCCCATAGATGTTGTCGTAGTTGTGCAGTTCGAGCACCAGCTTGTCGCCGTAGCCGCCGAAATCATCCCTGTTGAACGCGGCAGTGCCGGGCTCGAGACTGGCGCCTTCCACCACAGGGCCCAGGTCCGTGTCGGAGTTGAGGCCGGAGAGGAAGATCAAGACGGCTGGGTTGGCCTTGTTGATAGCGTTGGCACCCTGCCTCACGTACGAGTACCAGTCCTCCCAGTTGTAGGAGTCCGTGAACAGCGTCTTGTTGTTGAGCGGCTGGCGTAGTTCGTTGCGTAGGGACATGGACATGAGATTAGGCCAAGACTTGCCCTGCGGATCGTTAGCGTTCGCTCTATGAAAGCAGTAAAGGGGCCATAAGCAGTGCCACCAACGCGATCAGCCATGAAGGTGAGGCCACGCAGCCAGTTATCGACTGAGAAGTATTCGTCACCCCACCAAGAGTTGCCGTCAAAGGGTTGGCAGCACCAGCCAGCTTTCGACACATGGTTATCCAAGTGGACATATATTCCTTGTTTCGCACATTCTGCCGCCACAGCATCGAAGACCTAGACGACCCAGACATTAGATTGGCCCTTTACGTCAAGCCAAGACATGACAATCACGTCAGGAGCCATGGGAAATGGCTCTTACCTCTAGTCGAGTGGTCTCCGAAGTGATGTTCGGGTTGTTCTTCACGATCTTATCAAAGACTGCCTGTCCATCTTCGTCGCCTAGTGCATCCACGAACGCATCGTGGACGGTGATATCCTGGTTTCCATTGTCATAGACCTGGTCTATCATCTCAATGGCGTAGGTGAGGCGGATAGAGTTCAGGTTGGCGCTCTTGATCTTGGAGACGATGGCCTCGATGGACTGATACTGCAGCCCTTCCGGGATCATGGCATCGGCTGCGCCGGGCCAGTTGACCCCTGCGTAGGTGACGTTCACCCCATCGGCATCCGTGATCCACCGGCCCGAAGTGACGAACGGGCCATTCGGCCATGCTGCTGCTGCCGTAGCTCCATAAACGTCGATAGCCAGGCTGCAGCTAGTCAATAGCAACAAGAGATTGTCTGACCACATCGTACCGACCAGCGGCGATTGTTATTATTGATGAGTCCTCGAAGCCGGCCGTTGATGGTGAGATATTTGTTGTTGTTTCTCTTGGGTTACGGCCACTCCAAACAAAGCCCCCGGAGCCCGTGACAAATACCGTCCACAGTGCGTCGCACGTGCTATTACATGTGCTGCCCCTGACCCCTTGCACCCCTTTCCACCTTTCCAGCTGTCGATGTTACGCAGGTTACGATCATTTTCTATTTTAAGCGACGCGCAGGTGCCATCCGTATTCGCAATGCTTGGCATCTCACCACCACCGACGACCTGCAGCGACCGAATCGGCGACTAACTACGGTACCTAGTTACAATGTATCCAATAATGACGTTGATGGTGTGCAGCCTTGGCATAATAAATACGAGCCTTAAGGGTCAACATTACCGAATGCTCGCGTACGAAGTAACCTTCAATTCACCGGGCTGAGAATGCAGGCCAAGAGATAACAGACTAACTTATACATAACGCAGATTTGAATTGACTGAGATGTAGAGAAAAAATTATAAGTACATCGATATGCAGTGGGAGGACGCCATCCCTGACTCCCCCACCCCCCTATCCTAGAAAGCCTTCTATAACTAAACATGTAAAATAGTAAGTACGCACCAATTCGATAAGTCGTTTGCTCTTTGCGATTGCTTGCTTATACAAGATCCCCGAAAAATCCCCCCTGCATAAAATTAACACCGCGAAAATCTCCTTTCCAGACTCTGCAGAAGAATGATGACCATTGCATCTGCATTCTATCTTTTCTCAGGCCCTTCCTTAACTACTAGATGATAAGCCACTTGACTGAGCAACGGCAGCATGATCGGCAATCAGCAGCTTCGCGAGCTCGGTCGTCGCGCCGTCCTTCCTCGTCGTGCCGGGGGGCGCCCAGGAGATCAGCATGCGCTGGCCGACGACGACGGCCGGGGCCTGGAATTTGATGCCGTCGCTGTCGGGGGCCATGAGCGTCAGCTTCGGGGCGATGGTGGACAGGACGTCGAAGTTGGCGCCGACGTAGCTGGCGACGGGCACCGGCGGCAGCTTGAGCCGCTGTGCCATGCGGTCGTAGTTGAAGTTGCGCAGCGTGTCCGAGATGTTGGTGAACTGGTGGTGGCTCAGCACGTCGTACAGCGCGTCGCCGTCCGCGCCGTCGATCGCATCCTGCACGTCCGCCGGGCTCTCGTACTGCACGTCCCAGTAGCTGGCCGACGCCTCGAAGTGCTCGTTCAGCCGCATCGCCGGCAGCACCACCTCCTTCTTGACGCGGGCGACGAACTCGGGCCGCCCCACGACGTCGGCCGCGAAGGCGAGGAGCTGCGCGATCTCGTTGGATATGGCGTCCGCTACCTTCTCCCGAGTCGCGTCGAAGGTGGCGTCCGAGTATATACAATGGAACCAGTAGCCGGTCCATAGCTTGACCCATTGGTCGCCTACATAAGCCAGTTAGCGACGGCCATCGAAGTAATTAGGCACTTGAGGACAGGGAGGGGGGGTGCATGAGTGAGAATTACTTTTCTTTTCGTCCCATATCTCTTGCTGGACCGTCTTCATGCCCTCGATGGTCCCAGCCAGGTCGGGGTACAGATCCCTGGTCGTGACGAATACCCGCTGGTAGAGGTAGCGGTTCAACACGCTGGCGACCAGGACAGACTCGTCCACCCAGGCATTGCGCTCAACGAGATCTGGGTTGTCGTGGAGATAGCTCCTGAATGTGTAGGCACTGTTCGGGTTGGTCTTCACATGGTTTAGGATAGCAGCTTCTTGTTGATCTAAGATACCCTCAACCAGGGTCCGCGCGTCGCCAAAGATTTGGTTGAATGCCTATCATGATGTTCATTTAGAGTCTCACTAGCAAAAGTCGGATGGAAGGGGAGCGGCTGACCTTAGCATTTTCGATAGGGAGCGGATCATTCCATGACGGTAGTGTGTCTTTACCCTTCTCTGCGAGATCTTTAGCAACACGAGCTTTTATGTCGTCTTGGAGTCCTGTCAAATCCTTTGGCTGGTCCTTCCTCTATTTCATCTCATCAGCGTCCTAGCTCAAACGAATTGCTACAAGGAGTCGGTTGTCTGTTAAGCTTACCGCATCAGCCAGTTCCTTGGTCAGTTCAGCAATCCGTTGTTCCGACTTCTTCAGTTCTTCCTTAAGTCTCTTTTTCTCTTCTTCGCATGCCTTTTCCGCACCGGTCAATTTCTTGATCAGTTCGGCATTCTTCTCTTCTGCCTTTTTCAGTTCCTTCTTAAGGCGCTTCTTTTCTTTTTCGCAGTCCTGTTCCGACTGTTTCTGTTTTTTCTTGAGTGATTCCACGAGCTTTTCCTGATCCGAAGCTGAGCGCTTCGTTTGTTTTCTCTCATCCTCTAGATCCTTGTTGAGGTCATCCAACTGCTTTCGAAGGTCTGTCTGTGATGCAAGTCTACTAGAGGTCCGCCGTAGCGCTGCTGTCTGTGTTGCACTGTTTTTCGTACTGTTCGTGCTTTTCACGGCGTCTCTTTCCTGGATGGCGCTGTCTCGCTCCTGGGTGATAGTATCTAACTTCTGTTGAAGGTTCTGGAGCGCGGCCTTCTTATCGTCCAATTTTGCAGTCTGTGTTGCTGCAGCGGCTAGCTTGTCCTCGAGATCCTTGATTGCCTTTGCGTTCTGTTCTTGCAACTGCTTATCTTGGGCACTTTTATCTATAAACTTCGCCTGTTCAATTTTCGATTTCTTTAACGCGTCTTGCAGTTTCTTGATCTCCGCACTCTGTGTTGCTGCAGCGGGCGCCTTCGCCTGGAGTTCCTGGATATAGTTTTGGAGATCATTGATATACTTTGCGCTGGTTTTCTTTATCTCCTCATCCGTGGCTTCTTTACTTAAGAATATTGCTTGCTGAAACTCCAGCTGTTGTAAGTCTGCCTGGAGTTTCTCGATCTTGGTCTTCTGCTGGTTATCGACGTCGGTTTGGGTTTGAGCCTCGGTTGTACCTTGCGCCTGTTTCGCAGGCTGCGTTGCGTTTCGCGCTGGCAGGGGTCGAGTTAGTATATATACTTCACGATGAGTTACGTGGTGAATGGATAAACCCCTCGCTCAAACACCGAAAGACTCAATGAACCCGCATAATGGGATAGTAATTGAATGCCCGATTTTCTTCCTTCGCCCCTGGTATATATAACTCTAAAGTTGCACTCACCGTCTCTCAGTTGAGCTTTAGTGCGTGCGAGTTTGAGCTTTTGTGCTGCGTCGGTACCTCGCTTCCGCCCTCCCAGCTGCTTCTTCAGTTCTGCAATCTGGTTTTGTATCTTCTTCACTCTTGCGTCCAGACCCCCCGCAGCACTTGCTGAAGGCGTCTTTTTCTTGACACCCATGGTTTAGTATTCGACAACTCCCAATTTGCTCGTAGGAAAGTGCTAGTGCCGACCATAGTGAATGAACTATGCTGTGTCTTCGCTTATAAGGAGTTATATTTCCGCTTTCTCCCTGATACCGAACAATGGCCGGGTATGCTTGCAGAGATATGAAGAAGTTGCCTTTGTTAAAGGTTTACCAGTGGCCGGATTCGGTTCCCGGTGAGATAACTTGAGAAAGGACAAGAATAAATCACGAAGAATTCATTCATTTGAAACAAGACACTCGTGTTGCTACTTATACGGAATTAACGATTTGTTCATTCTCTGCATCAAATTTATATGTAGGACGGGACTTCGTACGACTTTGTAGTGTCTGCCTTGATATTGAATATATCGACTAGAGTCACATCTCATGGTGTGCGGGCCAAAGTCAGCTCACGAAGGCCATGTCTGATCATATCTACTATATGACCAAGAATGAGCTCGGAGTGGATGGTATTTGTGACCCTTTGACATATCTATATAACCACACAATACGTGGATTTTGTCTTACGTTGGCTGTAGATGCATCCGAAACCCCTTTAAGCCTTCAAGTCCGCACATGAGCAATTACAGACTTCGTGATCGAGGAGTCTTCCCTCGTAAGCCAGAGGCTGTAGGTAGGTAGCCCCCCCCCCCCCCCCTCCCCGCCCAGAAGACCGAATAAAGTCGCAACCCACCCAGCCTGCAATGTCTGAGACAAAGAGCCATAAGCGAGATACCTGCGCACTTTGCTCCAGTAGGAAACCTAACTGCTCTATTGGAACTGACCATCCAAACAGCGACAAAGTTTCGTACCTAGCAGTCCTTCGACACGGGGAAAAAGAACCTGGTAGGCTGGTTCCGTCGACGTAACAATAGCAAGCGTAAATCACGCCAAGACAGAAAGTGGAAGAAAGTACTTTGGTCGTAAACCAATCTCGGGGACTTTGTTGAGAGAAGTCATGCGATTTTTTTGTTCCGTCACGAGCTTGTACCAAGACAGACACCCCTTTGTTATGTTCGAATCCGACTGTCCCAGCTCCGGCAACCAGCTCATCCATGTCTACTCACAAGTCCCGAGAACCTCGCGTATGCCCGTTGATGCACGAGGTAGCGGGCGCCGAATCTATAGTTGTATTGAATGCTAAACAAGATTGAGCCACTCCCGCTGACACGCCAGGGAATACTGAGGGTATTGAAAACCCCAATGGTGGGCCGTGCTGATTATCGAGAGGGCGCCTCGTGTAGCAGAAACGTATGGGATGGATTACTTATGCGCTGAAAATACTACCTAAGCGATAGTCGCAAACTATGAACCTCTAGATGCCTACACAGAAAAACGCCAGGAGAACAAACAACAGGAAGAACACGGAGTGATTCTTGTAAGTTGCCAACCAACCCCCTCCTAGCCTAGCCAGCCAGCGAACAAAGAGCAAAGAAGCAAGTGTAACGGTGTCCCACAACTGTGCGCGCAAATTCTTGAAAAGGGCAAGTAAGTAGGAAGCTTGAGACCGTGTTGGCCTAGTTGGCGGTATGCCTCCTATGTAACCTCCTTGTGTATGTATGATTATATGTATATGGTATGTGTCCCCGTGTATGTAATGTCTTTCTATGACAAATGAGAGCTTGCCGTTTCCGTCTTGTCATGACCCTATATCGAAAGGACCTTTATTAAGGTGTAGCTTTAGGAAACCCCGCTAGAACGTGGTATAGACAACCTTTGGGGTCATAAAGTAGTGCCCTGTAATCAAACAACCCCTTCGAGGTCCCACTCGTTCTTCTGAGCTCGCTCGAGAACTTCCCGCCCCTTATCTGTAAGGTTGGGCCGTCCGCCTTTATCGGTGACCTCTGTGAAAAAGAGAGGCTTGAAGGGCGCATTCAGTCGTTCCCGTTCCCGAGCCTTTTCTCGCTGCTTTTCCTCCAGCTCGACCTTGACGCTAGTTGCTTTGGAGAATTGCTTGGAAAGTATGGCTCGCGTAACACCACCCCAGAGCTTCAGTGACTCGTTCTCTGCCTGCTTCTCTTCCGGTGGCAGGGATTTCTGTGCTACCTTGAGTGGGTTGAGATCGATGATGACGATTTGGTTCTCGGGTGGATGCGATTCCTGTTCAGCGCTTAGTCACCAAGCAAACAACTATGAGGAGACAGATGCTGGTACACAAAGGAAAATGCAAAGCGCAGTTAACTTACCACAGGCTTGGGACCTAAAGTGAACACGATCTTGTCCTTCCAGTTTCCACCTAGCCTGGCCAGTATATCGGAATCGGGCACGTCTTTGATACGAACTTTATCATCCTTGTCCGGATCGTATTTGAAGATAATGCCTTCCATCTTGTTCTGAGCACGACCAAGCCAGCCGTCCTCGAGATAGTTCAAGATAGCTTTTATCTTGGTCTTGGGGCATGTGATATAAGCTACGTCGGCAACGCTCACGGCCAGGGCTCCGCGAAGAATACCACCCAGGTGGGCAGCGGGGTGTGTCAGTTGATATGTCTCGTTATCTCGCCGTTCCAGGGTGACGAAAATGCCGAGGTTGTGCTCTCCGGGGGAAACCTTGATGGCAGTGCCAGTAAACTTGGCACTGATCTGATCGTAACCCCGAGCATGCAAGCCCTTCTCCGGGCAACTGACATAGAAGGCGCTGACAGGTGGGTGATGGGAGGTCTGCTCCGTCAGGTAAGATATGCGAACAGTTGGCCCCGTGGGGTTCGGGGTGGTTTGAACGACAGAGACGGTCGAGCCGGCTCTGGACTCCGACTTTAGAGCTTTCAGTGATCCATTGCCGGCGCTTCCTGTGCCATTGGCACCGGTCAAGTCTTTCGTATTTATAGGGGGCGCGTTGTCTTCAGCTTCCCAGTTACACCGGAAGAACTCGCCGAGGCAAGAGTTGTATGGCTTGCAGGGCTTCCCCTTGACATACTTGAGATCCTTGGTGAACCAGAAGCGGAGGACTTCGAGCATGCGGTCGAGGGGCTCGTCGGATGTTCCGATGGCGGCAAAGGCACTAGGATTGTCGAGGTAGTTCCAGTACTCGAGGTTAGGCGTGGGCTCGAGTAGCTGGGAAGGAAGGGAGAAGCGAACAGATGCAAGATCTGAGACGCCAATGAATCTACAAGTGACGCATGCTGTTAGCTACTTTTTCGCGCCTGTGTCATCTTGAACCGCGCAGCTTTGCTCAGCTAGGGGTTTAGTCAAATCGCACGTGTCATAAGCTATGAGTATCGTGGAGGCAGATGAGACTCCGTCATCGGATGAAAACCCCGCGATCTGGCGGTGAGGTTGTCATCCTCTAGTAAACACTAGGCCTAGTAGTATTGTTTTGAGTAGTGAAACAAAACAAAGGTAGCCTCTTACCTTCGCAGGATGCCGATGAAAGTCTTCAGCTTCCCCCCATCCGATTGAGGGACATCCTCGGACGAGTCGACGGTCGGTGGGGGTTGTGATGTAGACATGATGGTGATGGCGATGCTGACGCTTAGCGGACGGTAGCGACAGGAAGTCCTCAAGGGGCGGTGATGAACCTTGGTGCGAGGTGTTCGAGACTCTGCTAACTTAAGAGGCTTTGTGGTCTAGTCTTCGATGATAAAACAAGAAAGGCAAGATCTTGTCTTTGCCGTCGAGATGTGGCCCCCGACGACCAGACAACACACGTTGGTACGAATAGAATGCTGCCTGCCTAGTTATCGTTGCGCGTCGCTTCGCAGGCTTTAAGCTGTAGGTATATTATCTCGGCTACTTTGGTGAGAATCTTAAGTAGGCATAGGTGTAGGCTTAGGCACAAGCACAGGCATAGGCACCCGGTAGGTAGGCACGGTAGGCTCGTAGGCTCAAAGGCTCGTAGGTTGGTAGTAGGTAAGGAGAATCATGAATAGGAGCTTTGTTCTGCACTTCTGTCAACTAATTAGCGAAGTCATTAGCTAGTAGGCAGTCTAGGCGGTAGGGAAGTATTAATTGGCTTGTGAAATCGGACCAGTGACGTTATCAAGCAATCAAATGCGACCGATAAGCAGGTGCTGAGTTAAAGGAGAGACGGTTCCGATTTTCCGACTGTCCAGCCAGCCCGTCAACCTGTCTGTCTCCAACGCCGGGATTGACTTTAACGGCCTTAATGACAGTGGCTAACCGCCTGAAAGCTTGGTAGATCCGTACTAATTACGTACATACAGGTAAGTACAAACATACCCGACATACCTAGGTGCTAGGGAGCCTAGGTACTTGTATTGTACACACCTAGGCAACCCAAGCTGTCGTCCATTAACACATCTAGTTAGGTAGTCAAGTAGGTATGTAGTCATCTGATTGTCCACGAGTGTTACTATTCACATTCTTTATTCATGCGCATACGTACCTCATACCTACCTGCCGGGATTATGGATATATATATCCAAGAACTCCCAAGCCATAGTCGTAATGGCAATTGCGGATGATTCTCTCAGTTTCAGACATTGGGCAGCTTATCCAAGGGCAAGTGAAAGTCCCTGCATATCTATCCGATAACGGGCAACTACCTCTAGCTGCCACAAGCGAGGTGTGCAAGTAAGTGCGCAGCTAACGTTTCAGGGGTTGCCAAGTGGTTGGTAGCATGAGCCAATCAATTCAACACGCGTTTGCAATGTCTTCATTTTATTTGATCGCCCGAGGGGGCACAAGCCGGCCACAACACCAGAAGAGCAGAAGGGCAGAAGGGCAGAAGAACAGGCTGCGCACTGAGTCTCTGACATGGTCATACGCACACCAATTCTACTCCTATTAATTATGTAAATTACGTATACGTATTTTGTCGTCAGCTCGTGCAAGTAACATGGAAAACAAGTCACCCCTCAAAATATAACATGTCGGGTACGTCCCAACTAGCAGCCACACCTCGGGCTGTCAGCGCTACTGTGCTGGGAAGGTTCTAGGTTACAACGGAAACAAGCGCATAGGATAACGCGCAGGCGAGATCGGACTCCCTAACATATTATAGATGACGTCACCTGCTCATATAAGTACGATGTAGAAGCACGAGGACATCGGCGGGCGGCGGGCTGGCAGGTGACTGGTGACGGGTGACGGGGACTCGGGAGATAGTGCGGGGCATACCAGTGGACCTAAATCGCTCTACTGCAACCACATGCTCCCACTCGCACTCTTATTGGATATGCATTTACTTAACCCGAAGACCTCAATGGCTGTTAAGTTCCAGCTGACTCGGCTGAAGCTCGAGTGAAGCTCAGAAAGCTCCAATCGCCATGGATAATGTAAAGTGGCCTATTAATAACCAAAAGGGGGGACATATCGCAACAACAGCATATGCATTTATCTACTGACTTCCTTTCCGAGAGTTCATTACAAATCCTACCTTTATGAGTACTATAGGTAACGGTCTCAAAAGCCTTAGGGACGACCATTCCACTGATAGACCTTAGAGAAATACCGAGTTCTTTGATCACGTTGACTCGGGCTCTGCTAAGCATAGGGTATGCTAGGCTGGTCCGTTATTTTTCTGGCATTTACCCCAGCCTCGAGTGATATAGGGGTTGATAGGGGCATCCTGTGGATGATGATTTTATTGACGCCATCTAGTCCTTGATCAGTTCGGACACATGTCATCCCTGGCCCGTAAGGTAGCATTCTCGTGCCTGCATAACATCCACGGGTTGCCGTGATTAGGCCCCGTACCGGACGTTAAACACCCCAATGTTCTTAGGCTTGAAGTCCCGCCAACTGGGTTTCGGACCTGTGCGACTCATAAATCCAGCCGGGGCCCCCGAAGCGACGACTGCGCTCCGGGCGGGCTTGCACGGGGGAAGTCACTCCCAATCTCGCTGTCGAAATAGATCTGGTTTGATCATTGGGCTCTGATCCCGTGCTAGTAGCTGCGGTAAAAGCCACCAGAGGCTTGGGCTCTATAACATACCGGGGGATGGTTATCTTAAATCGACAAGTTAGACGAATGAGATATTGTTTGATGGGTGAGACTATTAGCTGCTATATTCCTCAAGCGTTCAGTTTTAAAACATCTAGAATAGGCAGAGGTCTGGCGTTTACCTGTATATTCTCCACTCATCATGGCCTGCCCATGACCTTGTTGGTAAAAGAGTTTCGAATCCACAGCGGCAAGTGCCGCAATCGCTATCCTAGGCGAGGTATTTCAAGGAAGCATCAGTATATGCTTTGGGCCATTTCGCAGTTCGGCTAGCTTTGGGCCAAGGTTCGACAAGCCAAGACTCGACTCTGGCTAGCCCATTTAATGTTCAAACCACATTCATTTATAGACCTACTCGCACCATGCCTCATCCAATGCTCTCCCCTTTACCGATGTAGAAGCACATATATATAAATATACGTAACGGTATTACAACGCCTTAGTCTGTAGCCTCACACGGAACCGATTCCAAAGTCTTCCATGCTGCGCATGCGTTATTCATGCTTGTGATCATATATAGACGGAGATACAACTACAATAATCATCAACAAGCTCATCCTGTTGAAATGAGTATATACTGGGTACTTGCCCGAGGAGTAGATCCAGTTAGATCAGACACTATATTCAGCTACTAAATGCCTTGAGCTCTAAATATATGAACGACAACTACGACTGGACGAGCTTCTGGGTGTAAGGAGAGCGAGTCACTTGTTTCTTCCAACCTCTATGAGTAATAACAAAAAGAACCACCCTTCGTATAATCTGTATTACTGGAATTGCCTTCAAACTAGTCGACAATGGATCAAGTGATTCCTATGGTTCCCCATGGCGTTACTCCCTCGGCCCCTGACAGGCTTGGGATACGGAGAGAAAGAGTACACTATGGGAACAGTGCATAGTCAAGTCCGATCTGCGGTAGTTTCTGTCACTAAATTAGTCAACCATAAGTAAGCGGTAGCAGTTAGGAAGCCAGAAATTCGACTTCTCCCTTCGAAACTTGAACGAAGAAACCCCTTTATTCAGGCCACCAGTAGAATACTATTACGATAGCTCTATACCATATAACCTTATTACGGTTTCATGCTTCTCGTTACCAGAGAATGTGTCGAGACTATAGTCTAGTAAAAGCTGGGGAGGACTCTGATTCTGATAACCACGGTAAATTAACCTATGAGACAATACAATACCACATCTTGTAGAAACAAACAGTTATTTAAGACTGGGACGACTTCCTCATAGCTGACTCTAAGTCAACGAAGTCCAGTTTGCATTGGGATTCCTCAGATATACTTCAACGCGGCCATTGCTACTCAATATCGACTTCTAACCACAAAATGCAATACAGGTCTAGGGACATCACGAGGTGAAGCGACATCTCGGTAGATGGTTACCCAAAAGGTCAGTGCTCAAGAGGCCACCGGAAAATGCTTTACTCGAAGTATAGTGATAAATTCCGAAACGCTCACGATAATACCAGCATGCGTTATTAACAAGTCGACTCGAGCCGAGGTCGCGACGTATGTATGAACAGATAGGGCAATATTATTGGCAAATTAATCAATCTTATCTAAACCAGCATGGTAATGCATACCTTAAGTGTTACAACACCGTAAGGCTGATGCAGGTGGAGCTATCCCCCTGACTTCGAAGCCCTTAGTAAAGGGGTATTAGCACACAACAGTATAAAGGTCCGACCTGAACGTACCATCCAACTGATTATAAATCAAAGAGCATGAACATTTATTACGGGACTGTTCACGAGGTAGAGTGGTGGCTATAAGGCGACATAGCCGACATCGGCTCCTATAGTAATGACGTGATCTCGAGGCAGCTGTCGCAATACTTAGCAGCGTGACATACGTATAGATAAAGCGATCTGATGTTGCGATCTCCTCACTTCGAGATTATGACAGAACGGCAAACGCAAACCATTAATACAGTTACTTGAACGTAGTATCATAGCACTTGGAGGACAAAGTAGTAGAAAATGCCGACAGAATTCATCAGCCTGACCTTTCCCACCCAGTCGACGGAGCTTGATCCTATCCCCAATGCGAAGATCGACCCCGAATTCCTGGAGCGCTACGCCAGGAACCTCGACGACTATGAGTACAACTACACGCTAGTTCCCTACGACTCCTCCTCCTTCGACCCCTTCACGGTGGGCGCCACCATCGCGTCGAAGACCAAGAACCTCAAGATCATCATCGCCCTCCGACCAAACACTCTGTACCCCACCGTGGCCGCCAAAGCTCTAGCCACGCTCGACCAGGTCAGTACTTGTTATTTGTTCCTTGTTAAGAAGTTCCAGAGAAGACAGTTCGGGTCAATCCTTCACAGGAACCTCCCAGAAGCGGCAGCGGAAGTGAAAAGTACATGTATGCTAACTCGTTGCGCGCACGCGCGGCGTGAAAAAAAGCTGAGCAACGGTCGCGCCGTGGTGCACTTCATCGCGGGCGGAAGCGACGCGGAGCAAGCGCGGGAGGGCGACTTCCTGGACAAGGAGCAGCGGTACTCGCGGCTGGAGGAGTACATCCGGATCCTGCGGCGGGCGTGGGCGTCGCCGGAGCCGTTCGACTGGGAGGGGGAGCACTACCAGTTCAAGCAGTTCCGCAACCTGGTGCGGCCGGTCAACGGGACCGGGATCCCCGTGTCGGTGGGCGGGTCGTCCGAGGCCGCGTACCGGATCGGCGGCGCGCTGGCGGACATCTTCGGGCTCTGGGGCGAGCCGCTCAAGGAGACGCGCGAGCAGATCGACCGGATCTACGCGGCGGCGGAGGCGGCGGGCCGGGCGCCGGGCGACCGCCCCCGCATCTGGGTCACGTTCCGGCCGATCGCGGCCGAGACGGACGACCTGGCGTGGGCCAAGGCGCACCGCACGCTCGAGCTGCTGAAGCACAACATCGCCAAGGGCCAGGGCAAGGTGGCGGCCGACGCGCCGCCGCCGCAGAACGTCGGCTCCCAGCGCCTGCTGGAGATCGCCGCGCGCGGCGAGGTCCAGGACCGCGCGCTGTGGTACCCGACCGTCACGGCGACGAACGCGCGCGGCGCCTCGACCGCGCTCGTCGGGTCCTACCAGACCATCATCGACTCCCTGCTGGACTACGTGGATCTCGGCGCCGAGCTCATCTCCATCCGCGGGTACGACAACCTGAACGATGCGATCGACTACGGGCGCTATATCCTGCCGGGTGTGCGGAAGGTGCTGGAGGAGCGGAAGAAGGGGCAGAATGGGGGGACAAATGGCACATCCGCATAGCACATTGCTTTCATATAGCAGCAATAGCTAGTTGAGATAAAAGACTATCGAGATGATCAATTAGTCAATGTGGGTTCTTCTTAATCCGTATATTTCTGTTGTAGCTGCAATGACTGAAATCCATAGTTCGGTATCAACCAAGCCATGCTTCAGTTGACCCATACTCTTATTGCAGTGAGCGTCAGAGTTGTAGACTTATTGACATATCATATAAGAGAGCACCGCGCTTATGATCTGACCCACAGTGCCCAACTAACTCAATAAACATCCGGGAGCTCCCGGCTGCGGGCCGCTCCGCGTTGGCAAAAGAGGGCCCAGTATATATAACGAACCTGCGGGACGACCCCAAGATTTGTTATGGGGAGGGTGGACTCCAGGTATTCACACTAGGCAACTGCTACGTTTCAAAGCCTACGGGACCCCAGCGCATGTGAAGCTGCTTTCCATGAAGGCATTGATGGTCTATGCGGTATCATGCTAACGACAGGATCCATCGCGCGCAAGCTTGCCAGACGCTATGGAAGAGAATGTCGATAGGTCTCTGGAGGCGCTTTGGCGGGACTACACTGCGAGATATCCCGATACTGTGTCTTCCAATGCATACCGGATGACCGGGCTTTCGTTAAAGGTGATCATGTTTCTCGTGATTGGGGTATATGATGATATAATACAACGAAATGCCCAGCTCTTTCCCTTCCCCCTGAACGCCTGTTACCCGCATTTGCATTCCACGCGGTTATTGTATTCTGTTGAAGCTCTCAAGCAGCTTCACAATTTCTTCAGCGAACAGCTGCGCGTCGCCGGGGTAGCGCGCGCTGATATAGTTATACTTCTCGTCCTCGACGACAAATCTAGAAAGGAGAATCGAAAGGTCAGCCTGGAATAGGAAGGGGGCGGCACTGGTATACTTGAAGCATGCAGGATACTTACGGGCCGGGATTCAAGCTACTCTTGAACTGGGCAGGATGGCCGAGGGCCTTGGTGACCTGGAGATGGCACCGTTAGCATGTATTATCAACAAGAGGTTCCAAGGGCGTAGCTCGCGGTCCCTACCGAATGCTCGACGTCCTCGCTGCCGGCACCGTACGTCTTGTAGTAGTCGCCGAGGAAGGCGCGCGTGCCCCAGTAGGCGGCCTGTTCCATCTTGGCGGGCAGGGTGGTGGTGAGGCAGTCGCGGATGACGCTGCGGCCCTCGCCGTCGCGCGCGTTGGCCAGGACCAGGACGCCGTGGCAGATGGCGGCGACGACCTTGCGGCCGGCGGGCTTCCTCGTCTGGGGGAAGTACGCGAGCAGGTGGCGGTGGAGGGCGGCGGACTCGATGATCTGGCGCATGGCCTTGTCGTGGCCGCCGGGCAGCACGACCACGTCGAACGGGTCGAGGGAGAAGGCCGGGTCGGACCACGCCAGCGGGTGGCGCATCTCGTCGCTCGCCGCCATCTTCTTGTACAGGGCCACCACGTCCTTCTTGGCGCCGAGCAGCTTCTGCGTGAACCCCTCCAGCATCTTCTTGTCGCACCGCGGCGCCTTGCCGGTCTCGGTCGCGAACTTGATCTCGTAGTTGGTGCCCTTGAACATGGTGTAGGGCACGGCGGTCTCTGCATCGGAGAGAAAGAGAAGAAAAGAGCAACGTCAGGATATCATATCACCACGCAAGCGCTCGTGGATAATGGCTAGAAGCATTCCCGTTCCGCCAACTAATAGCTTGAACAGGCGCAGGGAAACGAACGTACCTGTAGGGTCGTGGCCATAATCGGCCATCAAGAACACCACCTTCGCTGTCGTGATCGAGGACGAAGGTGGGGATACGATTGGCGGGTCATCCATGGTGAACACTGAATATGCCTGTCCTGTGATTAGGAGTCGGTGATGTTTTCCCCTGGTTCAACGCAATACCGAGCGTTTGTTTACTGAAGTCCTGAACGGCAAGGAGAAAAGAAGCAAGAAGCTTAACTGGCAACTAGCAGATTCCCGTTTACGAAGAAGGAAGCCCGTGAATACGTGATTAGGCGCTGACGTAACGAAGTGCTTTGGGGTTTAGTGGGCTCAGCGGGAGTGGGACTGGGTACCTATGATACCTACTTGTATGTAGTATGTATGTTTCATCCACTCAGGAGTCAGCACTCAGCCCTGCTATAGCATCCCCGCATGCTGAGCAGGGATACCCCACCGTCTTGGTAAGACGGATGCGGGGATGGCAAGTATATAAGGAGATCTTTATCACTATATAAGCTATTTGCTTTGCAGTGGCCTATAAATATTTGTATTCTGACGATACTGCTTGGCAATTGCTGGAATCAACTCACTTAAGTTGACTTGAGCCACTTGGGTTACGCAATAACGACAAGTTGCTGTCATTGATTCCATATTTACGGGATTTGATCATTTGTCAATTTAAGAAGTTTCCAGAATCAAGCCATTTGACAGCTGCTAAAAGCATTGGAGACATGTCTTGCTAGGGTCAAGCGGATTCGTGGCAGACTACCACGATTCTATATACCCTCGAGCCTTTGATCAAGCTGAAATGCAGTGATATTTGGTCAGGGACGTTCAAAATGAATATGATACCACATCGTGACTTCTACAAGGAAGGATCGCAGACTCTCAGAGTTTCAGTGTCATCCGGCGGACGGAAGTCTAGTCGCAAGATGTGCACCTTTGAGCGACAGACGACAGACGGTTTTAACAGTCAGTACACAACTCTGACTAGCAGTCAGCAGCTGTGAATCAAAGGGTCATCTGTGTACTGTCAGCTTCTGCTCAGACCCGAGTCCTTCGATATCACTACCTCCGGGCTGCGCTAAGTCTGCTATCAGAATCCCCGCCACTATTCGAGGATTTTGTAGGTAGGGTAACTGAGCTGTCTTCGGAAAATCGGCTTCGAGAGTGACTATATGCTATTCGTCACCAGTTAGTACTTGTAAAGGAGAGAAGAAAAAGTGAGAAAGAGGGGGAAGGAAGAAAAGAAAGAAGAAAAAACCGAAAAGAAAAACTGTAGGTTGTAGACTGTAGCTCGATTCGTACCAATGAGATCAGGGGTATGACGGACCCCGGGATATCTCTAAACTACTTTAGCAACAGGTCGGATTATATTATAACTTTCGATCCGTCCGTATCATCCTAGCTGGGACATTAAAACTGTTGAAGTGTCGCTGTTTTCTAGAACATGTCAGTGTTATAACCGAATAAAGGGTCCGACTGTACGCACCCAGAAAATTAGTCGCCTCTCAGAATACTCAGAAGAAATCCAGTATGTGACAAGACATTGTGCCATCGACATTAGAGAACTGAGCATCAAAGAAACAGGGTGATACTGAAAGCTACCGGACTCTGCAGTACCTCAACCTCGAGATGTAATGACATTGTTTTTCAAACTGGGGCGTTCTCTGTAGAATCTGATGGGCCGGACTTCCTTTGACTCCTGCACGCTTTCAGTCACTGTGGCGTCGATCTTGGTCCATGATGATATAAATAGAAAGTGGCATCGGGTCTTTCTTGGATCACAGGGGAAATCAAGACGCCGAAACAGCTTTATTCAAGATAACGGGTATATTGGAATGGGGCGCGCTTGCAACCTAAATTCGACTCGGTACTTGGGCCTCAATATCGAAGGAACATGTGATTGGTCCAAGTAAACAGCCGTATATAGTATCACAATCCCTGGGCACAGACCATTGTTGTCGCATTCAGAAGATCACAGGTAGGGAAGAATTCGGATACAGATTTAGTCATATAGAAGAAAAGAAGCGATCTCTAGTCTAAGGAGCGAAAGAGCTCTCTATATACAGTATGCCAAGCCACTAAGTGCAGATCACCTGGTTATGTAATCCAAGCTCTCCTATGTAGCCCCTATATCGCGACAATTGTTTTATTCTACTTCATACGAATACATGTACACATGGTCGTGACTGGGTCTTCTCGAGAAACACTACTAGACAGTGGCGAGACTGTCTATATTCTCCCAAGAAACCATATCCACATATGCTAGCATGGAAAGAGAATCCCCATTTCGATCTACATACGATGAAAGTTATCAGAATATAAGCAAGCCAAAAGGGAATCGGATATTCGAAGATCGTCCATGGTACCAAGGGAGGCTGTCGTTTACGTTACACACGTCATCAATAGGTGTTATATTTCCATTAAAGGCCGAGGAGGAAGGGAAGAAGACTAAAAATAGAAAGAAGAATGCAGAATGAAACTATTCTAGAAGGTTCCCGGTTACTAATATCAATACTTGCCGGAACCTCACGACGGCTAGTCACAAGATCCCAGCACGCGCTCTGTAGTATTGAACTACGTCAGTAATATAAGTTTCCATTAATCCTCGTCATCATCCTGTGACAGGATTTTATTTGTGCCCAGCCTGAACAGGCTTGAAAGTCCCAATTACTTTCTGGGTGGGTATTCCTCTCTCCTTAACCCCATACGAGCAACCAGGCATAACATACCGCCCACAAGAGCCTCGTATAGCCTAAAAGGCCTTCTCTATACCCTGCAATACTATATTGTCTACTCAGACACCGTCGAGTGACGACTCTCCAGATCTCAACCAGGTGGCGGGACCTGATATCTTGAAGATTAAGAGCCATCGATCTTATATCCCGCAATGTTACTCATCTCCAGAGTGAAGTGTTTCTCGTTTCTATTTTTAACGTATGCAGTAGCTCCTTGTTTGCGTACACGGAAATCGGATGCACAAATCACGCCTTGATAAGGCGTTCCATACTATTGACTGAGGTAGGGGCCATGGACTCAGATGCTATCTTGCTTCACGGTTGCTTCTTTACTCAAGCGCGTGACTACGGGCTACTGAAAGTTCAAATCTCGTGGACAAATTCTTCAGCGATCAGATTTTGCAATTGTTATCCTTCAGAGTTCCTTATTGTGAAGACTACTAAGTAGTCTATAATCTGCTTGTATCTCGAGGGAGTGGTCCCCGAGTAAGCCAGCTTTCACTGTTGATTAAAAGCCCCTTATCTATCACGATAGACAAGTATTTGTCAGATCTTGGAAACCCTAGCGTGTAATCAGGTTTTGCATCTATCGGACCGTCTTTGAAAGTGCTAGCGGAGCAGGGTCAACATTCTTGAGCCTCAGGACACACGGCAGAAGGGAGGTGACCATGATCTGTCGGCTACACGATTTGCCTAGGATGTTACCAGCTGGGCTCTGGGCATGCCGGGCGTTTCGCCTTGAGCAGCGCTTGGAACTACGTAGAATGTTCCCTAAGCGGATGGATGCGGACGCGTGCGGGTGCTTCTTAGCCACGCTCCCCCTTGCTGGTGGGCTCCTCTTGCTGCATGGTCACGGACAATGATATGTATTTTCCTGTCAACTTCTGAAGTCCATGTTACCGAATGCCAATGGGCAGCAGGCAGAGCCCACGCCCCTTGTCTATATCGCGTGGTTGATATTGTGGGGTTAATAACCGGGTAAAATGGTACAGCCAAAGGCTGACAGACACAACTGGAAGCATTCAGCATTCGGAGCTACAGAAACAAATTACTAGATGCGGCATCTGGTGCACTAGGGTCACAACGCGTTGCTGTCCAATGGTTACAGTATGGCCAAGACAGTCATATCGAGCAGCAACTTCTGCTGGTTCGGCAGTTGTCGCTTCCAGGAGGCAAATGCAGCGCCGTGTCCCAATATCGTGAGACGAGCTGCATATATCTAGCCCGGGTGGCATGGTTCTCCTCAGAGCCTGGGATTTTTCACATCTTCCAACCATCGCCAGCTACTCGACGATTTCATCAGCTCTACCAGCTTTCACCAGGTTTTCAAGCAGCAGAAGAAAACACAGCAAACCACGATCGTCTAACACACCTTCAGAAGCCCATCGCCATGATGAAGCAGTGGGCCGCGCTCGCCGCTGGCGCGGCGCTCTTCGCGCCCCTGGCCTCCGGGCAGTTCAACATGCTCCGGTTCGCGTGCTCGCAGCTGGTGGTCGAGCGTACCGACCCCCTGGTCAACCCCGGCATGCTCTACACGCCCCATCTGCACCAGATCGTCGGCGGCAACTCCTTCAATGCCACCATGGACCCGGAGACGTACGACATGCCCGGCACCTCCACCTGCACGTCGTGCAGCTTCGCCGAGGATATGTCCAACTACTGGACCGCCGTCATGTTCTTCAAGCACGCCAACGGCAGCTACCACCGCGTCAAGCAGGTCGGCAACGGAGGACCCCAGGGCCGGCTCGTCAACGACGGCGGGCTCGACGTCTACTACATCCCCAGCGGAAAGGTCACTGCGTTCACGCCGGTAAGTTTGGTTCCATATATCGGGCCGGAGATAGTTCGTTGTTTAGCTGACATATCTTAGGGCTTCCGTATGTTGGCTGGGAATGCCGCCAACACCGACCCAAGCAAGGTGCAGGGCTCCAACATCTGCCACCGTTGCTGGACTAGCACGTCGGACACTCCATTCGTTGGTGGTGCTCCTTGCACTGGCTCCGACACTGTCGACATCCCTGCCGACCCATCGTGCAAGATGATCCGCCAGACCATTATCTTCCCAACGTACGTCTCCTCCTTCCCATTGATCTTAGCATAGTAGCTCGACTAGTTATTAGGTAGCTGACAACGGATATTAGATGCTGGGATGGAAAGAACCTGGACAGCCCCGACCACCAGAGCCACGTCGCGTACAGCTCCGGCTCCGGTGCCACGGGCGGCGGTGCCTGCCCTTCGACCCACCCCGTCAAGCTCCCCCAGGTCATGTACGAGCTCATGTGGGACGTCTCCGAGTACGCCGACCGCAGCATGTGGCCCACTGACGGCTCCTCGCCGTTCGTCTACAGCATGAACATCGGGTAAGTAAATATATCCCCTATACGTTCGTTCGCATTGTGATCCTGGACCCATGAGCATGAGGATGTTCCTTCTTTCTCTCTCTCCTTATCCCTCCCGTACCTGGAATATCTCGCTAACTATCACGCCAGTGGCCCTGCCGCACACGGTGACTACGTCTTCGGCTGGAAGGGCGACTCCCTGCAGAAGGCCATGGACAGCGGCTGCAACCTGAACGTCGACTGCCCCGCTGCCGGTCTCCACGCCCAGCAGCCTGATCAGTACAACGCCTGCAAGAAGGATCAGCAGGCGCCCGAGGACGTCGACGGGTGGCTCGCCGAGATGCCGATGGGCCAGATGGCTATCAAGGCTTAAAGGGGCAGGCGTGGTCGTTCGTGCGATTTCCTCGGTACCTCCGCCACGATAAAGGGTTGGATATGAAGTTGTAGGGCTGTTGTTAGAACTCCTTTGATAAGTAGCGCTTAATCGAAGCAGGTGGACATCTCCATTTCCATCTTACATTCCCTGTGACTACACGACGTCTTAGAATTTATCCCTGTCATTGTTTCGCTCAGTAATACAATGGATTATGTACATCACCGTACTTTCGTGAAAACTCCCAACGAAGTATGAGAGGCTATGCGTACCCGTCCGTCTGTTCTAGGGTCAACAAAGAAGTCATGGCAGAGTAGCTATCGAAATTTCACTAAGGAAGTGGGGATGGATGCCCTAGCCCTAAGGCTTTGGTTAACAAGAATCTATAAATATGACTAAACACGGCTTCGGAATCTCACAGCAATCACTACTATCTCGGGGGTCATTTTGTGAAGAAGAATGGTCTTTCCCTCTAACCGTGTTCTATGAAAGGTGTAGGATGAAGCCACTTTGAAATTGAACCTGTCAATCCCTCTGGAGGATTGGCCCATGCCGGTGCCGAAGCTGGTCTACCTAACACTGCCCAATGTGTCAAGTCTTCCAACTTAGCTCACGCATTTTGCTGTACCAAGGCGTCGAAATTTTCGTTTTTGGCTGCGTTGAAGTCATGAGTCCAGTAGTTTGTGACGGTGTGCACGTTAATGGTTGCATCCGGTGACGTGCCAGAGGGCTTGGAGCTAGAGTAGGCGAAAGCGAACCGGTTGTCCCCATCAGGCGTCAGGATCTTATTGCCCGACGAACCGGCGAACGAGGTACAGCCCGAGCACAGAGCAGTGTATTTCCAGTGCGTGCCATTCACCTCAGTCGCCTTGCTAAGCAGCGTATACGTGGCGTCGGCATAAGAGGTCGGCGCCGAGTGTGCGCTTTCGACGGGGTTAGGATTAGAATTTTGGGACATGACGGACTATGTAGGATAGAGGGTGAAAACTCACGTAGCCCAACGAGACGACACGACGGGCGTGCTTCCACTGGCCCAGCCTACAGCAAGCGGGCTGCGTACCATGCTGCCGCCCCAGGCAAGACCAGCCCAACCGACTGCCACTGGTGCAACGACCTGAAGCACGGCATCGTACGGAGCGTCTGGGGTCGCGTCGCTTGGTATAGCAATGCGGAAAGCAATTGTCGATCCAATGACGTACTGCGCGTCGTAGGAGCTGAATGTGAAGCCACTCTGGGCGTCCTGATACACGACAGAGTTGGCGGCGTAGCTTGTAGGTGCTAAATGATCGTGAGCGAGAAGTTCGAAGGAGAGATCGGGGGATTCTCAGGTGCAAGACGTACCTAGGCCTAACAGTGCTATAGCATACGCAGAAGCCGACTTCCAATGCATCTTGGCTAGCTTTCTATATAAGATATTCCTTATGAGCTACTCAGTTGTGTCGAAGAACAGCGTATATTCTGGACGGGGCTCAATACCACTTATCACTATTGCTGGTACTGTAAACACAGATGGTGGTGGGTTGGGCCTATAGGACAGAGGAAGGCACACAGGGCAGGCACGTGAAATACTCGACAGAGTAGCAGCAATGCGTTAGGACAAGACGGCTGTCTGCGAGTAAGCTCTTGAGATTAAATGCCTACGACGACGAAGGTGCATCTGGGTCAGGTCCTAATTAATAATTAAGTTCATATGGTTAGAAGGAAAGCAGGTCCCTATATGAGAGCAATGCGGGCCCCCATGTCGATCCTTCCCGATGGCATCCCCTTTCAGGGCTATCTTTAGAAACCCCTACGCGAGTATCCGCGCCTTGACGAAGCTTCTTTGGGATACGGAAGGCCTGCGTGGTGACGATTCCAGCAGCCAAGACCAGAAGACAAAATTTGGAGCAGGGAACAAGGCACGTCTCAAGCGGAGAGCCCATTTAGCCGGAGATCCGACAGGGTTGCGCCAGAGGATATAATAGACGGATTAAGGCGATTATAGTCTGGTAAATACCACCTAGGTATCATGATTAAGCGCCATTACCTCCCAAACGGCGGTGGGCTACAGACCGAACGTAAACAACTGACGTCAATGTACGAAAGACAAGCTCGGTGAATGTGCCACTTCAGATGGGGCCACAGGATCGATGCTAGTAGATCTCATGTCCTTACCCTCACCTAATCTCTGACTGGCCGCTGGGATACCGGAATGTGAAGCTCCATACCCCCGGTTATGTAGCTTGTCGCCGAATGAGCATGAGGTGAATGGTCATATTCCTCCATCAATCCCATCGTCGCTTTTTGTAAGCGGTCTGAAGCCCTATCTTTCGATATCCATCCTGGCAGTCTGGAGCCCTTGGCTATCGTGACTACACGCTTGGAACCGGGCCCTTGGCAACACACCGTTGGCTCACAAGGTCGATATCATGCTGGCAAACCGCGGATTTCCGACCCCCCCTGAGGATCTCTAGGGCAGTCTAGATTGCCCGAGAATAAACACCAAAGACCTCGTGATGGAACTGAAGAACTCTGCTAGTCCTCGGATTACAACCCATACCACATTCCTTGTTTGCTCAGCACAGCTGCCACTTGAAAACCCTATCGTCGCCAAGCCGCATTGCTTCTCGATTCCTAGGCTATCTTCGACCAATGCGCACGGTTCAGACTATAGTCTGTATCGAAAACCCAAGGTCTTCCAGTCCGTCACATCGTCGTAATCTTCTGGACGGAGGTGAAGCTCGTTGACCGCCTTAGTCGTATTGCGACCATCGACCACGTCAACTACTCTTCTGTCGCCAACCAGGCCCGACGTCCCTGCATCTCCGGTGATACCCTCCTCGTTATCCCTCTTCCGGTTGGCTGCTTGTAGATAGAGCCTCAGGGCGAATACAAGGACGATCGCAAACGCGTAGCAAATCATGATAGCACGGAACGCCGTATCATAAGTCGGCTCCTCCGTGGACTTGAACAGGTGAGGGCCGCCAATGTTACCTGCACAGTATGCGATAAAAAGCAACGCTGTCATGGTCATCTTCTTCGTCACGCCACGGAAGTTAGATTGCACGAGAGACAGGATCAGAGGCAGGGAAGCCGGTCCGGTTGATAGTAAGAAATATCCGAACAGGGAGACACCGTGGGGAATGCGGTCTCGGCATCCGATCAGCGCAGATCCTGCGACTGGAGGCAACACAGTCAATGCGATAAGTATGCAGTTCAACGACCGGAACCTTCCAGCGATCCAACCGGTCCCTGAGATTGCCGCTACGCAGATGAGCGAGTATGGTATATTGATCAGAGTGGACTGGAGCGAGTCAAAACCGAAGGACGTGATTACCAAGTTCGCGAAGTTTTGGGTGCCGCCGTTGGGAATCTGGCAGAGCAATGCGATGCTCCAGATCATCCAGGTCTTCGGATCCTGCAAGCACTCGAGCGTTTGATCCCACCTCCAGACCGTGTTCTCGGTACTGCCCGTGCCGGCGATGACGACCCGGTCGACGGCCCACTGGCGCTGCTCGGGCGTCAGGAACCGGGCGCTGGAGATGCTGTCGGGCAGCACGAAGAGCAGGCAGAAGCCCAGGAGGAAGGTCACGGCGCCGAGGATGATGAACATCCAGCGCCACGGGTGGAGGCCGTCGTCGATGTGGCCGATGCCGTAGGCGAGCAGCGACGCGACGATGCCGCCGACGGAGTTCCCCGCGAACCAGATGCCGGTGCGCACGGGGATCTCGTCGCGGGTGTACCACGTCGAGGTGACGAACATCAGGGCGGGGGAGACGGTGGCCTCGGCGACGCCGAGGAGGAAGCGCACGGCGACCAGGCCGCCGAAGCTCGAGCACGCGGCCGTGAGGGCGACGACGAGGCCCCAGAAGAAGGTGTTGAGCGCCATATACTTGGCGATCGGCAGGCGCGCGATCAGGACCGTGGTCGGGTAGGTCCAGAAGAAGTACCCGAAGTAGAACACGCTGGACACCCACGAGTAGTCCGACCCGCTGAGGCCGGTGTCCTCGCGGAGCCCGAACACCGCCGCGCTCGATAGGATCGTCTTGTCCATGAAGTTGAACATGTAGATGCTGAACAGCAGCGGCATCAGCCGCCAGTCGATCCGGCGCAGGATGCGCCGGGCCTCTTCCTCATCCCGGACGACCGCATAGTGGTGGGGGGTCTGGTGAATAGTATTGTTCTCTTCGCCAGTCGCAGTGGAGGCGGCGGCAGCGCTGCCTGAGGCTGTAACTTCCGGTGTAGTGTCAGTAGTGGTGGCCATGACGAGGTGCGACTCGCTGCATATTGATTCGATCTCGTCTCTCGCGCATCGCGCATCCTCTAGGGACGGTGACATACTCCTCGCTACATATCTACCTACTTGGGTATTCTTGGCTGGTTACGGCTTTACCCGACCAGGTCCCTATCTGGCCGTATGTTTACAAGGGTTGGTGGGTGCTCAGATAAGTAGCGCGTCCGAACCGGTGATAACAGGAGTGGAGTGCCGATCGCCTTGGCAGGTATAACGAATCAGGGGTAGGCATTCCAGGGGCTAGAGTAGGTACTAGGTATTGTTCCTTGTCCTCCGATGCAACGTGAACTTCAGTCGAAAGAAGACACCGTCAAATAGACAGTAGGTAGTCAAAGCAACCTCCGCAAGAGGAACTACCGAGAGCATATGTGAATTGCGAACAATGACCACCTATGCGCTACAGTCCCGAAGATAAGTACCTCATGCCTACTTAAACCATGATAGTCTACTAAGCTTGTTATACTAGGGCCCAACAGCCAATTCTTGGCTATTAAATCTCTTGAAATAACCTAAGCAGCGAAGTAGAGACACTCCGAATATTCGTTATCTAGAAAGTGAATGAATACATGGTCAATCTAAACAGCAAGATCCACCCCCCCCCCCCCGGGGCAGCATAGCATCTATTCTATCACTCGGATCCGAATTCTAAACATGTGACAGGCTCTGAAGGGCAATCCAGTACATGCCTAGTGCCTTACCAAGCTGGTTGTGACCAGTCGAACCCTATATTTTTGAAGTTGTTGACGGTGCAATTGATGACTAATCAGGACATAGGGCCATTTTAAGCTGGTGAATTTAGGTGTTCATATAGAAAAGGGGTAAAGAAAGAGATACAGGGGTATCATGTACAGAAGCAAATACCAACCAAACCACCAGTATTCTTCAGGTCTCTCCCCCAAAAACCTCAGATGGACAAGAAGACATTGTACTTCAATTCTACCCTATCACTGGTCACTGCTAATATCAATAAATGTTGATTCAGACCCCAATAAACTCTAGACACCCCCTGTTGTCGGTTGGAATGGTCTGCACCCATGTCCAACATGTTAACAGATAGTTCGTATCATAACCACGATTACCTAGTAAGGACGCGATGTTTCTTTGACGTATACGTTCGTAGGTTCAGTAGCCCCCCCCTTTATTCACTGTCAGAGGACCTACTGTCAATGAGGGCTTGTTATATCTGGTACTTATACACAACACACATTGATAGGACGCCTCTTTGCCGTTAGCAATATTGAATATTTGATCTACCGAATATGCATGCGGACTACATGCAGATATATGCCATGGTAGAACCCTCCATTCACATTCGTCTCAAGGCCATCGGCATCACCGGCATCGCCGGCATGACCACGGGGCTCGGCCGACCCTATGCCGCAAGATTCGACGATGCCATCGGCTAAGAGGTACTCACGATGTAATACGTATGCCGAAAAATGTCATTGAATTTCATCTGAAGAGTTTGCACCCCACAGATTAGGGCTCTACACAGCACAGGCATTTGTTTTCATCTGGAAACATAAATACTGAACCTTCCACCTTGGAATCCTCCCAAGTTTGGTTTTCCTCACCCAGAAATCTTCAGGGCCCTTTTCCTGTGGCTTATTTCCTTCTACGACTCTACACGCGTCTGCCCTCTACGCCAGGCTCCCGAAGTCGTATTCAGCTGTCACTTCTACAGATTTCAGGCCTTCCCTTCCATCACTGTCGCCCCCCCCCCCCCGTTGGACGAAGATACCTCACCAGCCATTCCTTCGTCTTCGGTAGCAAGCATGGTGGGCCAAGCTAATCTTCGAGGCATGCCTCCAGAGGTGAAGGTCCGCATCATGAAAAACCTCGACGCTGCCTCTCTCTCTGCACTCACCACAACCTGCCGATCTATGCGTGACGTCTACACCCAAAATCGAGGCTCGATCAACGACAGCGTTTCCTCAAAGGCTCTCGGCCACGCCCGAACATTGGCCTTCGCATTGTATGCCGCCAACTGCGCTCCCTGGAAGGCACAATGGCCAGTACCCAACAAAGCTCAACTCGTACGGAATGTTCACCGTTACGGCCGCAAATACCTCAACCATGTCACTGATCAGCCTTCAATTCCCACAGACCAGATTACCCTTCCTATGATTCTGAAGATGGGTGCATTCCATCGAATTGTTGAGAAACTCACAGATTCTTTCTTCGATAATGCAGTCAATATGCATACCCATAAGGACGTCCCCAGCGCCGGAGACCCTTCAATCACGGAAGTTGCTAGAGCCCAACGAGGCTTCTATGCAATCGAAATTACTCGCGTGCTTCTTCCTTACGAGGTGCTGGATGACTTTGAATTTGACCCGGCTTGGAACGTGCTCTGGCACTATTTCTCTCCTTGGGAGAATAGGATTGCTCGGGACATTGAGATTTGGATCCTTTTCATGCTCGAATGGTGTAAGTCAAGCTCGCCCCATAGTTGCTCAAACATCGCTCACCTAAACATCCAGCTTATCCCAAGAAACAACTGAAGTGGCTTCCAGCGGCAGAGCCCTATGGTTACATCGAAACCCAAGAAACCCAAATCCCCAGAGGATGGATGGCGCAATATGGAGTACGTGGCCTGGCTAACATGGACGACGAAAACTGGATGATTACCTCTTGCTGCCGACTTGCGGACGGTTCGATCAAGTTACCCCCCCTCCGCACTTATTGTGCTTGCAAGGAACGTTTCGAAGATGAAATTGGTCTTTCTTGGATGAGAATGTCCCCCGACGACACGATGTATCGATCGCTGAACATCGATCATATCATCGCAAGATACCCGGAGGTGGAGATTGGCGCCCGTGACCTTTGGTATTATCTCATATATGTGGGATGCAAGACGGACAAGTCGCAGATGGAGATTAACATCGAATATGAGTGTATTTCTTGGTGGGATCTCGCTCGCTTCCAAACTTTGTACCCTGGCGTTCTCCCCACTCTGCAGAATATGCAAGATGAGCTGATGGATTATTGCCTTAAACGCTGATACTACTAGATCGGCTTCTTTCCGAGAGACTGGGCTTTGGAAGTCGAGGCGATATACATACCCGCATCACGTCTATTCAATCTATCTTCCGGAAGCTTGCCTCGCATGAAGGGGCACAGGGGTGGTGTGGCTGCGTACGAAGAAACATGGCGAGGATTTGGAAGGCCGGCATATACCCCAAACCAGCTGCGATGGTATCCGTTCGACCATGCCGATACATCCGACTTGTGTATCTAGCCTGCATTTGATTGTCGACGCTGGCGATGCTACGCCAAACCAGGTCATCGGAATATACACATATGCAGCGAGAATGTCGATGGATAGTCATTCGGCATTCTTCTGTTCTGATGAGGATCTTCACATTGTGGTCAAGGTTGGCGTTGTGAAGTTCAGGACTGAACTCGGCCAGCTTCTTGCACGTCCAACCCAGAGAAACTTGTGCCATCCCGCGAGCTGTCAGATACCAAGTCATTCTGCCGTTAGGTCCTGTCCAGAGATACGCTTTGAGCTCGCTGCTCCACTGGGGCTAGCCGAGACGGACTTTAACCAGATGGTTGTGAGACAACCAGTTTCCTAATCTTTTTCCTATGTTTGTAGCAAATAGTCTCCTAAGTAGTTTCCTAAATTGTCTCTAATGAGCTATTCAAGCACTCCATGTAACATAGATTTCCTAGGTAACAATTCAACTCTTACACAATGCTTTTGCTTCCGTCCATCTAAGTACCTCGACATGAGCGTGTAAGCCAAACTAACATCGATTTCTCCGCTCGACGTTCATCGTCGCCCATGCTCGTCTTCCTCTACATCCACATCCACATCAATATTCCTCAGAATAGGCACGCCCTCCATCCCCGTTTCATTCTCTTCCCTAGTCCCCCCTTCAACATCCAGTCCTCCGTCAATACTAATAGGACCCCCTTCCTTCTTCATGAGCGCAACCCACATCGCACTACCCAAGATAAAACCGCAACCCGCGAGGCTCATCCAGCCCATCCTATGCCCGAATATCCACCGATCGAACCCCGCCGCGAACAGCATGTTCGTGTACAGCATGGCGGTGGCCCGGTTGCTCGACTCTCCCGACAGACCCGCCGTGAGCAGGAACTGCGTCGCAAACCCGGACACGCCGATACACAGCAGCAGGCCCCACTGGCGCAGCGAGTGCGGCGGCTCGAACCGCAGGTACGGTTGGTCGTAGTCGGCGAGCGGCGCGAGCCCCAGCGCCGTGGCGCTCACGATGGCGCACCACGCCGAGAAGTAGTTGACGGCGTGCAGCGGGTGCGCCCGCGGCCCGATCCACCGCAGCGACAAGATCGCGCCCGCGCTGCCGAGCACCCCGAGCAACGCCACCCCGATCGCCGTCAGCCGCTCCGCGCTAGTCGCCACGTGCTCGAGGCTCGGGCGCGTTGACTGCGCGACTGCCGTTGCGTTGAATGCTGTTGTGACTGCTCGTGCTCCTGCCCCTGCTGCTGATGCCGAGGCCGAGGCGGCGTCGACCGCTGCCCCAGAAAACAGAGACACGGGACGAGTGATCAGCACGACGCCGCCGAGGGCCACGAATGAGGCGAGCTGCTCCGTTCGCGTGAAGGGATCGTGGATGAACATGTGGCAGAGGTAGCCGGCGAGGTTGGGAGCCAGGAACGATATGACCGTGGCTTCGGCGAGTGGCAGATACATGACCGAGTACCACATGCCGTAGATGCCGAAAAACCCCGTCAAGCCCCGCGCCACCAGCAGCCACCGGACGTTTTTGGGCCCGAGCGGCCCGTCCGGTATCCCCTTCCTCCACATGTAGAAGCCGCAGGCGACCACGGTCAGGATCATGCGGGTGAAGAGAACCTGCATGGGATGCATGCCGCCGTCCTCCAGTTCCAGTAGGCGGGCGGCGAGGTTCATTATGGCTCCGAACATCTGTGATAGGAACACGAGTAGCGGTGCTCTGTTCTTTTGCCATATCGACTTGAGAGAGCACCATAATCCCCTGTCCTCATTGCGAGGTACAGGACCGGGTGAGAAGCTTCTTATGCTAACAGGGGTACGCCGCCCATCGTGGGAGAATGGGCTCAGAGAGAGACTGCGGAGGTCGTTGGGGTCCAATAGTGTTGATACTGTCGTTACGGTCTTGTCCTGCTTCTTATGATCTCCTGTAAGCGAAGGGTTACGATCGAAAGTGTTACTACTTTCATTGCTGACATAGTCCAGCTTCGCCGTCGGGGACTGTGGAATCGGTATGTTATCAGGCATGGTGTCCGGGAAGCACTCCGAGCCGTGGAGATCTAAAAGGCCAATTAACCAAAAGAAATCAGTATGGAAGGATATGGTCTTGTCTAAACGCCCATTGGCAACGAACTCCTATATGTAAGGGACGAACTTCGCCGGTGTGTTCTCAATGGCCTACTTGAAAGTGAAGCATCCACGGGATATGCAGGACCAAAGGCACCAAAACCCCCCATATTGAAAGAAACTTCACATATCTGGGGCCCAGCTGCAGCTATGTTTCCATATATCTCTGCAACCCAACAGACAACGCAATTCTGATGCCGCCATTGCCATTACCAAGCGCCGGCTGTGGAGGTGCCTCCGCACCAGCCCACTTATTGTAGAAGCGGGATGCTACTCTAGTCTCTAGGAGGTCTTCATAACTACGGGACCACCTGCAACTCTCGCCAAGGAGCAAGCGAGCTGGCATGAAGAAGCGACACTATGGGTAATACGACCCCCCAGACCAGTGACAACGCAGGACGTCAAAATCCAAACAACTCCCTTGCGGCTCTCATGTCCACTTTGACAGATCATGTTGCAACTTGCCGTTGCAGTGCATGCCAGGGGTGCAGTGTCTCTTCCCATTTCAAGACAGCAAGAATGGCATGTGGCCGGTCTGTCGCCCCGATATCGCAATCCCGCACGATGGCATGCAGCAAATCGGAGCTTGCCCCGCGCGGCCCGCATTTCGGCAGACTCGGCTGCTAGTTAAACCCTGACACGGTGACACCCGACCGGCAAGCGGAACGATCTCTGGGTCAGGAAAGAGAGTTTGCCCCGGCGAAAGTGTGAAGATCGCTTATGGGATCGATGAAGCGGTTGAAGTCCATTGTTCTGGAGCTTTGGGTTTCTGGTCAACGACAAGATCGGCGTGGGGTGACGGATAACTAGTAAGTGGAGGACGCCTCCACAGCTCCCGCAGAGGAACCATCCCCATCCTTGCCCATCCTAGCCCCACACGTTCCAATGAAGATGATCGTGGGGGCGTGGCTTTGGTTCCTTCTTGGACGTCAACAGGGAACTGTTCGTGACCACATGATACTATTCCAAGAACGAAAGTCGACTTGGGTAGAGTCAGTATTGAGCCCGTGTGGGCGGTTGGCTTGATGCAATAGTATTGGTTGGGGCATAGAGAGGAGATCGTGAGAAATCTGTTTTCCAATTTCAAGACTTGGCATCGTTAGTGCAACTACATTTGATCTTGCCCTCTTTTACGTATCGATCGGCAACTTCGAGATACTTGGCTAGGATGTCGCGATACGTATGGAAATGTGTCCAGAGCAGCGTCTTGTTCATCCTGCTTCCTCACATCCATACGGTGTATTTCAAGTTGAAGAAGTATCGGGATATCATGTATGGTTGAGGGATAGTAAAGGAGGGGATTTCCTGGTCATATAAGAAGATGAACTGCGTGTTTCCCGGAGCTTACTTATCGTGAGTGAACATCATCCCTTGAATAGATAAAAGAAGAAATGGAATAAAGAAGCATTCGTACTGTACCCGTATCATCCTCTCAGCCAATATCTTCTCGGGTGGTATATGTCACAGGAGAATATAGCAGGGGGCTATAGGGGCCCACATGGATCCCGTACCGCCTATTAGTGGGAGGATCTACCGCTATATAAGGCGCCGTTCCCGCCTCTATAGCTCCCATAGGGCTCGATAACTGTCCTGTTTCTTTGCCCTTACTGGGTACCTCTTCCATCACCTCGGGCACGAAACACCGGCAGTAGGTATGTCGGAAGTAGCCCTCTTCTCAAATTGCTATTATAATCAACGTCGCTTGACCACAACCAGTGACATTTAGTAGGTACACATCGTGCTCTTGCATGAATAGTACTGGGCTGATATCTCGAACCTTTATGTGGTAATACTTCCACCTGTCCTTATTCGTTGAATCTTGAAAGATCAGGTCGACGCAACTGTTGTTGTAGGTAGTTGATACAGTTGTCCGGCTAATATTCGCTTGTTGGCTGAAGCTAGAATGCTGGTGATTGTACTATAAGTCAAGCTGAACCCTAGCGGCCTGAATTTTAGGCAGACAACCCGCATTATGGACAAATTCAGTGTATTGCTAGTATTGACCTGCATTGAGCGCCTCCTAGTTTATCTTAGGTAGACTTTAGAACGGGAAATGATCTAGGCAGATACTATCGAGTCTTTCTCTCGTAATAGACTAAGAGCATTCGACAGGTCTCTTACTTTTGTAGGAGATCAAGACACGATCTAGTTGGCCAGTGCATAAGACATCACCGTCTAACAAAGTTTTGCGGCTGAACTTGGATCCACATCGACCACGACGTCTACCCATATTCGCTTGATACTACCGGCTTCTTACTAGTGTAACTAGAATACATACCCAGTCCAGACTAAACCAAGGGCGAGCGCGTCTAGGCTGACCGCGAGGTTGACACTCGTAGAGACTATCATTCTCGACGAGTGACTCAGCCGATGAGCCGTTATACTATGTAGAAGCCGAGGCATACGGCGCCTTGCGAAAGACAAGCGGATAGCATTACGCACCCCGTTCCCTGAAATACCAAAGCGTACCAAATCTGGAGTAATTGTGTATATAAGGGGGCTGCCAGCATCCAGGTCCAATATGTCCGCGCCCATCGTGTTATCCCATTGACTTTACCTACTAAATCAAGTTCCAGTCCTCTCCCATACTTTCGCCATGTCCAAGCTACCACCAGTCGATAAGTTGCCACTCGCCCTTCGCAAGAACCGTAGGTAACAGTCCCTGAGATCATGTATGAAGCTTATCGTCGTAGTGCGGGATGAATGGGACAACAAGAAGGCGAACTTCGAGAAGCAACTGTCAGATATCTTGACCGTTCCATGGACCATAGATGTCAACCCCAATCAGATATATGCCTATGCCAAAGACGGTTATGCAAAGGAGTCCCTGGGAAACTGCCTTGCAAGGTAAGCATTGACGTCTGAAGCTATGAGAAAGTGCAACCTGCTTATGTCTTTATAGCTACTTCGAAGGAGCTATCTATAGATTAAAGGAGTTCGTGGATAGCTATGGCGAGCACGGCTTGAACCAGTTGAATACTATCAGCCATGCCCATGCCATGACCATGGACGTAGATGAGTCCAAGCAGTTCACGTATTGCGGTGCCGACATCCACGAGGGAAAACTGCGCATTTTGTTCGCCGAAGACCGCCTAGGATCGAACATCGACTACGCCCTGGAGAAGCTGGTGCTACTCAAGGCTCTCAACAACGCGCCCGCGCCCGAGGGTTCAGGCGCGACATTAAGCTTCGCGGCGCGCATGGACATTCAGAAGGAGTATTCACCCAAGGCCGAAGGGATTCAGAAGCAAATCGCGGAGCTCCTTGCGCGGTCCGACATCAAGCTGAACCCCAACTTCGAGGACACGTACGCCAAGCTCTCGGAGGCAGGCAAGGACCAGAGCGCGGAGGTCCGGCCCGACTGGCAAGGTCTGCTCGGCGCCTTCACCCGCCAGTACTTCGAGGGCCTCGCCAGCCAGCTGAAGTCGCAGAAGTTCGGGGAGGACGACCTCCTGCAGGAGGGTCTCAACGAGGAGCTTACCAAGGGTCAGATCGCGTTTCGGATTGTGGATAAGCTCGAGCGCGACCTGTACTCGGAAGCCGTCTTCGAAGATGGCGTGCTGTATCTCCAGGTAAGTGATGCTCTGCGCATCCGCACTCGCATTCATGCGCGTCACTCGTCACTAACACAACGCCAGTGCACACCGAAAACATGGGGGGTTAACATGGATTATACTGCCGAAGGTCTAGCTGATATATTATAGATTGAAGGTAAATAAAGGAATATCAGCTGCATATAGATGGCTGAGCGATTGATGGATTGGCTTGCTTGTTTCTAAGTTCTTCCACTGAAGAATATCATGGATGTACTACGTTTTTTCCCGGTTATGAGGCCTCCTAATTGCCTTCTACCTGTTTGTAGGCCGGCAGGCTTTGGTACCTTTAAATGCCCCAATCTTTCAGGGGTTTAGTGGTTCTTATTGAGCCACCCTATTGAGGCCTTAAAACAATTAAGGCTATGCTCCATTTCTAGAAATCCATTAGGTTGCCAATTGCCACTTATCTTATGCATCCCCCGAAATCCGTTAATCTTCCGAAATATGGTTTTGGTGCATTTTATTAGGAAAACTAACTAATCAGATATTTTCTTCGATATAGGTGCTTCCATATTAATATTTGCAACATATTGCAATTCAAAATAATACAATCCATTTATAATTATCGGATTTTTATAAATTAATTTCATTTCGTAATAATATAATATCCCATATTTTCGCTATGCAGCGGTTTCTTTTTTTTTTTTTAAAGGCGGCCCGAATAACGGCGCGTCTTATAATATAATGGATAAATTAATGTTTAGCTTAAATCGTTTCGCTTTTTTTTACGGTTATTAACTTATTAAGTATAACGGCGCAAATCGTATTATTAATAAGCAATATAAGCGGTATTATATATATTGCAATCGTAATACGAAAAATCCAAATAAAAGCAATAGTATTCGGCGCAATAACATACGTAATATTAATTATTCGTTTATGGATATTATTAAGGTTACGCGCAAAAACGATTATAAATGGGTATTCGTATTTTACGATTCATCGAAGTTAAAGCATAATTACGAACCTTTTAATGGTATTACGAATTATTCCGAAGCCCGCCGTTTTACCGAGCCGGAAAAGGTTATTATTAAAACCATGGCAGGTATTAATCTTTAAATCCAAAAAATATACGCCGTCGTTAAATAAACCTTTCTTAATTATTATATTATACCGAAAAATATAAAGAACTTTATTTAATAGCATCGTTATAAGAAATTTAATGGCTTTATTGGCATCCAGGCTTTCGTTAAATATCTTTAGGATTATAAGTTCCCTTATTAAATTAAATACGAAAATAATAATTCTAATTGCGTTATTAGGATTATTTAAACGTATTTTTAATATATTAATATATAAAAGCGATATTCCGAAATATTCAGCTTTAATAATACATATAAAACGAATAAATATTATATGCCTTTTTTTAACGTTATTGGAAGCATTTATATTAAATCGACGTATAACCAATGCTTCGATATTGTTTCTAATTAAATCCGGATTTAATACGACTAGCTAATAAGAAATTACATAAAATTAATAAAAAAGATCGAAATTCGCTAATTCGATATATTTATTTCCAATTTCGAGAATAAATAAAAAAAGGCTACTGCTGCTATTTTGCCGCTTACGTAATAACAGATTTGCATATTTTACATTAATAAAAACGTTATTCTTTACGTATATAAAAAATAAAAGAAAGCCCCGAAGGATTTCGTTAATAACGAGAATAATAATTACTAAGGGCATGTTTTTTCGGAAAAAATCCACGTTATAATTCGAAAATAAATTCGGAACTTTAATAAGCGGAATAATTAATTAATTATCGAGTTTCCAGGTATTCTTTTCGGGATAATTTCTTATATAAAGGAAGGCATTTTATATTATTAGAAATACGTTATATACTTTGCAATTAAAGCAAATTTCAACATTATTTAATAACGGTTAATTAACGAATTCGGTAAAAAACAATAGGCTATAATAACCTATTTCGAAAAGACCTATTTCCCTTATAAATACGAATGGGCCAATTGCTTCATTTCGTAATATCGCAATTACGGCATCCGTATTACGTTTTCCGTCGAATCCAATTATAAAAACCTTAAAAGTTATTTATAAAATAACCGCGGCGACTTATTTCGAATCGCCGAAAGCTTTAAACGTATGGTTGCGAAAATAAAGAATAATTATCGCGATACCATTAATAAGGAAAGCATTCGAATTCGAACGTTATTCCTAGGCCGCAAATGGCTCGGGCGGCTTCCGATAGTTTGCTTATGGAAGGCAATTAATTTATTAACATTTTAACACTATAAAGCCGAAGCTTATATTTCTTTTGTTATTCGTTTTTTTTTTCGTATATTTCGACCTTGCCTTTTAAATAGCTGTTATTTCGAATTATAATATAATTTTCCGTATGCTTATAAAATATTAAAAAATATTAAAATATTAAAAAAATAATTTATAATAATGGCTTTATAAGTTATTAACGTTAATACGAAATGATTAATTGGAAAAAACCTTACGTAAGAATAATTCTTATTGCTAATTAAAGAATTATATATTTAGCAATTTCGTAAACGGTTCCGTTCCGGTACTGTTACGCTTTTCGAAGTCCTTTAATTTTATTACCGACGGCGAAAGCTTTATCTTTTCGTTTGCCGCTATTTATTTTAATAGGAATTAATTAATTTCGATTCCGACGATAAGGCCCTTAGCCAATAGCCGCCCAATAACCGCGGAAGATTTTAATAGGCCCAACGGAATAATAACGGCCGCGGCGGCGGCGTTATTCGAGGTTGCGGCGGCGGCGCTGTTCGAATTTGCGGCGGTAGTGCTGTCCGGGGCCGCGGTGTTATCCGGGGCCGCGGTATTATTCGGGGCCGCGGTGTTGCCCGGAAAGGGCTTGCGATGGCTTTTTTTGTACCGGCTTTTACGCAAAAAGCCGTTAATATTTTTAAACGGTAATAATAGGACTTAGTTATTTAATAATTATTACGGATTATAAAGCGGTAATGCGTTATACTTATAGCTAAAAACCTAGCTATAGCGGAATTTATAAATTGAAACGATATGAATAACGTTATACGGAAGGTTATTAACCTTATAAAAGATTAAAAAAAGGGGCCTATATATGGAATTCTTTAAGGGGGAAATGCTTTAAAGAGGTATCGTTATAATAGCGTAATGCAAGATGCATAGAAAATAACGTTATTTGCATACAAAACCATATGGTTTAAGTAATATTTTATATATGCCCGCATGGGTAAAGCTTTAGGTACGCACTAGCAGGTTAGCAATTGGCAATCTAATAGATTTTTAGAAATGGAGCATAGCCTCAATTGTTTTAAGGCCTTAATAGGGTGGCTCTTTTTATTCGCCCAATTGTTCGGTTCGTACCTAAGCAAAGCCCCATTAATTACGTCACATGCTTGGCGCAGTTAACACCTTGAACTTTGCAGCCTGCGACCTGCAATAGGTCGCTTCCCGTCTTAATTACTGTATCTCGATAATGAACTTCCATCTGGATAACTAACTGCCCCTTCTGATGATATCCAAACCGAACACCTAGAATGGACTCAGAATCTCGCCTGCCTCGTCCCATGCGGGCACTAGAGCGGCCTTACAGTTATATATCGAGGGCACTACTTGCTGCATCGTATCCTCTACGAGGCATCGCTTACTTCCTACGTCATCCTGCCTACTACCCGTTGTTTCTCAGCCGCTTGCTCCCACTCTCTCTCCTATCTCTACTGATCTACTTCATCCTCTTCACTTTCGCATTCCTGCCGCAATTTGCATTCCTATACCTATTTCATGGCCGAGGCGCTTGGTTGAATGCGATAGTCCTGGTCCTCGGCGAAGGCTTGGTCATCATCCAAGGCCTGTTCGAGGGCTTCTTTGTCGATGAATGCCGCGTTGATGTTTTCGATGTAAGCTTTGCCTGCCAGGAAATTTCGCGGTGATACACATGGAAAACTCACATAAGCATAGGCTACCCTCATCGACAAGGGCCTCGTCGATGTTGTCGCGCCGCATCGCCTCCTATTCCCTGATGCCCCGAATTCTGTCAAAATGCTCGGCAAGCCATCGACCGCCGCAGTCTACCAGCCGTGGAGCCTGATACAGATAGTCGAACTGATCGTCTTCCTGCCGCTCAATCTGATTCCGTGGGTGGGCACGCCGGCGTTCATCATCATCACGGGCGCGCGGTTGGGAACGTTCGCGCACTACAGATGGTTCAAGTTGCGCGGTCTGACGCGCAAGGAGCGCAAGCTGGAGATCAAGGGCCGCATGTGGGACTACACCTGGTTCGGCACCGTAGCGATGCTGCTGGAACTCGTGCCCATCCTGTCGTTTTTCTTCTTGCTGACCTCTACTACGGGCGCGGCGCTGTGGACTGCGAAGATCGAAGAGCAGGCACGCGGGCGGGCGGTGGGCCATACTACCGTACCGGTTATCAGTGTGCAGGAGCACGAGGCTAATGAGCCGCCTCCGCCATATGAGGACAACCCTGTATAATCACAAACTTTTATAACACTTGGTAAAATGCGAGGTGGTGAATATGTCTCGACATCTTCATGGGGTTGGAACTTGGTGAAAACTTTACTCGATGTGTTTCTGCTTGTTTTTTTTTTTTTAAGACGTCACACGTATAGCGACGGTTCCTGACCACAAGAAGCCTGCGATGAGACCGAGATTCGATTCCTATTTGCCTTACATTGGTCATGAACTACGCATTTCGGGCGTGCTCTTCTAGAAAGGGGCCGTGCATGCAGTGTAGTGCTACACTGTTAGATGACCGCGCTACTTGACGCGTCTTAACTTGGTGGGCTACTATATTGACATTCGCGGTTGACACAAGATTAGGTTCATCAAGTACGAGATCCAACTCATCAGGCAATGGTGATTGAAGCTATTCGGCGAGAAGAGCGGAAGTTCCCTCGTACCAAACCAGGGCAACCTACTAGGTACTGATATAACTATCATCAACGTATGCCACAGAACTGAATCTCCATTTCCGAGGTTCAGCCAACACCCAAGACCCGCCATTGGATTTTTTCACATGGTTACTTCCAAGGATGCGCGCAATGCTGTCGAAATTTCAACTGTGGTTCCTTGGCAGGTACTACCTCACAGTTCATACTCCTCTCCAGAGGGCCGGCTATCAGAATATTGAATCACATGCAGCCTCGGGGGTGCTCATCCATGGATGTCAACAATTTTACACAGTATCCATGGATGCCTGTGTCCTCGCCTACTTAGGTTTGGGACGTCATATCTGCACTACTGAAGGTGCTTTCCCAATGCGAAAGACTTAGACTACCTTATGTGCAAGGGGTCAATATTCTTCCAATCACCACCTGCAATCAACACGTACCTGTCTGGATTGCACACGACGTCGAAGACTATGACGGGGAACGATGATCTCATCGAGTTCAACATTCTCTTACAGAAACCTTGAACAGTGGAAATTGTGCTCACCATGCAATATACTTAGGCAGATGCCGTGTCCGTCTGCTCGTATAAACGAGTAGGCGCTTACCTTGCACCGGGGAATTGACAGGCCTATATGGGACTGGTCTGTTGACGTCAAGGTTGACGACTTACATAGGTAGGCACCTGCCCCCTGGATCACCTTCACCTGGATTCGAGGTATGCAGCCAGGGAGCCAGACTGGAAAATTCAGGAACAAATTGCCCGGGCCCAAGTTGCGTAGGTACCTAGGCAGGCACAGTTTAGCCGGTGATGTGCACCTCCCTAGGTGCAGATTGGAGAATGCTCAATGCGAGAGGGTTGAGTCTTCCAACCGGGTTCCTTCCATGTCATTCATCAATTGCATGACGTTCGATTTCCTACGAGTAAAAGAGTTGGCTTGCAAATGGCAATTCCGACAGGGGCGTGGCTGCGTTGAGCAAGTTTTTCAGTTGTCAGTGGACGCGTGCCTTCCAATGTATGTTGGAAGTTACGTAAATCTCCCCTGACGTTCCTCTCCGCGATGCATCGCGACTGCCTTCGCAACTCCGTGTATGAACACAACGCTGCCAAATGGACTTAGTTCCTTCCCCAACATCGTGGGTTTTCCTCAGTGATTGGAAGGAACCGACTCAAAAGTCTGCATTTCGTGCAAGAAAACTTTTCACCCCCCTCTTTCTCATGCTGCCTTCACCTCCCTTCCCTCACCTCACCTTTCCCTTCTCTCCCCTTCCTCTCTCCGCATCCCTTCTTCAACGCTCGTTTTTAATTTTCTTCTTGACACTCTTTCATCGTCCCACCCTTTCACCCACCAGCATTTTGTCACTCATTATTGCCTACTTTAATACCGTCAACACCACGAAACACATACCAGATACTAGATACCAGACACCAAGCACCAAACACCTGCATTGATACCTAGAAGATCTCCAGGATACAGCCAGTCGTCGAGTACGGCGAAGATGCGTGAGAACGCCCTTCTTGGGGTTCTCGGGGCCGCCCGGCTTGTGGGTCTGTCATCAGCCCAAGTATACGGATCAAGGTGAGTGTCCTCACTTGCCATATGTGAAGTCAATCGTTGCTAACCAACATGGCAGACCTGACACAGGCGGTGGTGGTCCTCCCTTTGGAGGCCCCGGAGGCAATGGCGGTACTTCTCCTCTGCCGACCCTCACTGTCACCGTCCATACTGGCCAAGGTGGCCCTCCTGGCGGTGCCGGGGGCAATCCGCCTCTTCCTACTGTCCCTGCTTTTGGTCCCGGAAATCCTTCTCCTGGTGGAAATGGCGGCGGTCCTTTTGACACCGAAGTTACCACACTTACCAATGGATTGACATTGACTCTCACCGTTTCCCAAGCCCAGTCTACCGGCGCATTTGGTGGTCAACCTTTACCTGTTTTTACCTCAGTTCTTCCCAATGGCTTGACGACACTCATCACCGGATTCCCCCCTGTTCCCTCACCTCAAGGTCCCTTCCCCGGTTCTCCATCTGCCCCTGGTCCTTTCGATCCCAACGCTGGCGGGAATGGTGGCCCTTTGCCGGTCTTCACCTCCACTCTTCCCAATGGACAGACAACACTCATCACTGGATTCCCTGGTCCAAATGGTCCGTTTCCTGGTTCCGTTTATGGCCCCACACCCCAAGGTCCATTCACTGCTACTCCCTCTGGACTCGGTCCTGGTGGCCCATTCCCAGGAGCCCCTTCTAGCGCTGGACCACAAGGCCCGTTCCCCGGATTCCCATCAGGTCCATTCCCCGGCTCCCCCACAGTGTCTGGCCCGGCAGGTCAAGTCCCGGGTTCTCCTGGTTCAGGTCCACAGGGTCCATTCCCCGGATTTCCGACTGCACCTGGAACTGCTCCCGGATCTCCGTCTGGCAATGTACCATTCCCTGGCAACCCACCAGTCTCTGGCCCTGAAGGTCCATTTCCCGGTGTTCCAACCGGTCCCGGGGGGCCATTCCCCGGTTCTCCCTCTGGTGGTCTTCCTGGAGGTCCATTCCCTGGCTCTCTATCTCCCACTGGCCCCCAAGGTCCCTTTACTACAGCGCCATTTGGATCTGGCCCCGGGGGTCCTGGAGCCAGTCCTGGAGTCGGTCCTGGAGCTGGTGGCGAGACTTGTCCTGCTTTGAGTCCCACCACGGTCTTTGTCACACTTCCTCCGTCTGCCCTAACGACCATCATCCAGACTGTAACTTCTCTTGTTACTGGCCCTAGTCCTGCCTCCCCGGGAACAGGTTCTCCAGCAGGTGGTGCCCCAGGTGGTGCCCCAGGTGGTGCCCCAGGTGGTGCCCCAGGTGGTGGAGCTGGTATACCGCCAATCGGTGGCCCATCTTCCAATGGACCAGGCTCATGGTCTCCAGTCACAATCACCACTATCCCTTGTCTTACCGGCTCATCTATCCCTCCTTGGTTCACGGAAGCCCCTAGTCCCACCTCCCCTCTGTTCCCTGGCGAAACGGATTTGACGCCTACCGGCCCTGGCGGCTCAGGTGCTAATCCCGGCACAGGTACCGGTAGCAGTCCCGGTGGTGTTCCTGGTAGCAGCCCTGGCGGTGCTCCAGGTACAAGTCCCGACATAGGCCCTGGTGGTATTCCTGGAGGATCTCCCGGTACAGGCCCTGGTGGCGCTCCAGGCACAGGCCCAGACACAAGTCCCGGAACTGGTACAGGTCCAAACACAGGTCCTGGTGGCATCCCTGGTGGCTCTCCTGGTACAGGCCCAGGCACCGGTACAGGCCCTGGTGGTATCCCCGGAGGTGCTCCTGGCACCGGACCCGGTACAAGCCCTGGTGGTGTTCCCGGTGGCGCTCCAGGTACAGGTCCAGGAGCCGGATCCGGAAACAACCCCAATGGAGGATATGGCGGCGGTAGCCCGGCGCCATCAGGATGGTCAACAGCCGATGCCGCTCCTGGTGAAGGACAAGGTGGTATATCAACGGTAACTATCGCCGGCATTCCGGAACCGTCTAATGCTGGAAATCCTTTCGGAGGAAACTCACCTACCGGCGGCCTTGGTGGACCTGGTATTTCCGAATCTCCCTGCACAACTACCATCACCGTTCCTGCACCATCAACCTTGGGCAACAATCCTAGCGCGACTGGAGGTCCCGGCATATCTGGAGGCCCTGGCTTCGGTGGTCCTAGCGAAACCTTTGGCCCCGAGACATCACTTGGAGGCGGCTTCGGGCCAGGCGCACAAAACCCAACCGGTCCCGGCGGCCCTGCCTTCGGCAGCCCTACTGCAACATACTTTGACCCTGCAACATCACTTGGAAGTGGCTTTGGTCCGGGAGGTACAGGAAACCCAGGAGATTCTGGTATTCCTGGCATAGTGACTGCTACTGTGCCACAAGGGTCTTTACCTAGTGGCGGTCAGACAGGTCCTGGCGGCGCTCAGGGTCCTGGCACTCCCAACTCAGGGACAGACACATTCCCCCAGCCGTTTGCACCATGGAGTGTACCAAATGGTCCAGGTGGTCCCGCTGGTATAGACACGTCTTGCACCACTGGTCTCGGCTCCCAAACATCTCTGCCTGGCGTCGCACCCAACGGTCCAGGTGGTCCCGGTGGCTCTGGCAGTCCCGAAGGTTCTGGCGCTCCATCACCTTTCTCTCCGTTTTCACCATTCTCTGTTGGTAATGGACCCAATGGTCCTTGGGGTTCTGGATTCCCTACACCTCTACCCGGTGGTGGTCCCAACGGTCCCAGCAATCCTTGGGGCTCTAATGCTCCTGGCACCGAGCCTACTCCTCTCCCTGGTGTTGGTCCCGAAGGTCCCAATGGCCCGAGTAACCCTTGGGGTTCTGGCATTCCAGGCGTCGAGCCTTCATCTTTTCCCGGAGCTGGTCCTGGAGCTGAGCCGACAGGTCTTCCTGGCACTGGACCCAATTCTCCCGGTAGTCCCAGCGGTCCCGGTGGCCCTTGGAACCCCAATGAACCTTGGGGCCCTGGTGTTCCTGGCGCTTCGCCTACAGGTTTCCCTAGTGTAGGACCTAATGGCCCTGGCGGTCCCAATGGTCCCAACGGTCCTGGTAACCCTTGGGGTCCTAGTATCCCTGGTGCTGAGCCTTCGTCTTTGCCTGGTACTGGACCCAACGGCCCCGGTGGTCCTGGTAGTCCCTTCGGCTCTGGTATCCCTGGTGTCGAACCCACGCCTTTCCCTGGTACTGGACCTAATGGTCCTGGTGGTCCCGGCAGCCCCGGTGGCCCTGGCGGTCCCGGTGGCCCTGCTGGTACAGATACGACATGCACGACAAACATTGGCCCCGAAACATCTCTACCTGGCAGCGGTCCGTTCGGTCCCGGTGGCTCTGGAATTCCTAATCCTGGTGGTCCTTTCTCTCCCGAAACCGAGCCCAATGGCCCTATCAGTCCTTGGGGGTTTAGCATTCCCGGCGCCGAGCCTACAGCCTTCCCTGGCGGTAACCCCAATGGTCCCGGCGGTCCCGGAGGATCTGGTGTCCCTGGTCCCATAAACCCTTTCCCAACTAGTGGCGAACCGTTTGGTCCAGGAGGTCCTGGTGTTCCAGGTACCGAGCCCACATCTTTCCCTGGAACCGGACCCAATGGGCCCAGTGGTCCTGGCAGTCCATGGGGTCCCGGAGGCCCTGGTAGCCCGAATGGTCCTGGAGTCCCCTGGGGTTCTAGCAATCCAGGCATTGCCCCAACACCATTCCCTGGCACCGAACCTAACGCTCCTGGTGGTCCTGGGTCTCCATTAGGTTCTAGCAGTCCCAGTGGCCCGTATGGTTCTGGTGCTCCCGGCAGTCCTTGGGGCCCTGGCGGTCCCGGTAGCCCGAATGGTCCCGGTAGCCCGAGTGGTCCTGGAAGTCCAAATGGTCCTAGCAATCCTTGGGGGCCTTGGGGCTCTAGTATCCCTGGAGTAGTAACCAATGGTCCATTTGGTCCTGGCGCCGTCCCTACCCCCGTCCCTGGTATTATACCAAACGGCCCCGGCGGCCCTGGCGGCCCTGGAGTCTCTGGCATCCCTGGTACCCCGACCCCATTTTCACCGTTCTCACCGTTCTCTGTTGGCAACGAACCGAATGGCCCTGGAGGTCCTGGCATTCCTGGCGGTCCCACTGCAGTGCCACCTGGCTCAGGACCCTTAGGTCCAGGTGGGCTTCCCTTAACATCCCCGTGTCCTACTGATGCGTTCGGTAACCCTATCACAGCGAATCCGTTTGCGACCAACGCCCCTGTGACTCCCTTCGGCATTCCTGGTGGTCCCAGTGGTGAAACACCAGGTGGATTCCCTTTCCCAACGGCTCCTATTCCCATCAGTGGAGGTTCTCTAATCAGCCCTGGAGAAAGCTCTCTTTTGGGACCCGGAGGCTTGCCAACTGGCCCCGGCGGTGTACCTGTTGGTTTCCCGACTGGTCCTCAAGGCCCACTGACCGGACCCAACGGTTTCCCACCTGGTATTCCCACCGGACCTGGCGGTTTTCCCTCTGGTGTTTTGACTGGCCCTGGTGGTCTCCCAACTGGTGCACCGACTGGCCCCGAAGGTTCCCCCCCTGGCTTCCCAACTGTTCCCGGTGGTGTTGGTCCTGGAGGCTTACCGACCGGTGTTCCCGCCGGCCCCGGAGGCTTCCCATCTGGCGTTTTCACAGGCCCGGGTGGCGTGCCTACCAGCATTCTTACTGGTCCCGGAGGCTTACCGTATGGTGCACCAAGTGGTCCCCAAGGTGTACCAACTGGCTTCCCAAGTGGTTTTCCCTCTGGTGTTCTAACTGGCCCTGGCGGTGTGCCAATTGGCGCACCAACCAGTCCCAACGGTTTCCCCTCTGGTTTCCCGACTGTCCCCGGCGGTGTTGGCCCTGGGGGCTTACCAACCGGCGTTCCTACCGGCCCTGGAGGCTTCCCATCTGGTGTACTGACAGCTAGTGGCGCGACAGGCCCCGAAGGATTGTTGACTGGCCCTGGTGGCATCCCAACCGGCATACCTACCATTCCTGGAGGTTTACCATATGGTGCACCAAGTGGCCCTGGAGGAATCTCTACTGGCCCTGACGGTTTACCCATTGGCCCTGGCGGCTTACCCACCGGTCCCGGCGGCCTACCCACTGGTCCTGGCGGCCTACCCACTGGTCCTGGCGGCTTACCTACTGGCCCTGGAGGCGTACCAACCGGGTCGGAAGGCCAACTAACTGCTGCGGGCATAACTGTTCTTATACCAACCGGTCCAGACGGCAAACCTTCTGGCATCATCACTGGCCCTGAAGGCTTTCCGACTGCTCCTGGTGGTGTCGGTCCCGGGGGATTGCCAACCGGTCCTGGTGGAGTACCTACTGGTGTGCTAACGGGCCCTGGAGGCCTATCAAGTGCAGTAGCAACTGCCCCCAATGGCGCAACTATTCCCGGTGGAGTACCAACTGGCGTCCCGGCTCCAACGATCCTCCCACCTGGTGCCATTGGACAGACGTCGCCATGCCCAGAAAGTCTGCTCACAGGGGCTCTTACTGGTGCTGGCTTCACTTCACTGCCAACTGATTCGGCCGGTCCTATCGCAACTAATGTACCACCGGTTACAAACTCGCCACTGCTTACTTCGTCACGGAATCCGACACTCCCTCCATTTTCGAATTCATCTGTATCATCTACACCAGCAATTTCCCACACCATTGATCTAAGTTCAACCCTTCTGCCAAGTATTGCACTCCACCAAGCTGAAGGGCTGACAACCCCCGATATGATCACTGATCCCGCCGTCGCCATCCCGACATTGTCAGAAGGTGGATATGATTTCACCAGGTCTCAACTATCAACAGCACTTCCGTCCACGTTGTCCGTAGTAGTTCGTTCGTCTACCCCTCTTGCCTCTGACACTCGAGAATTATCCCTTGACTGTGGAAAGTCAATTGATACGGGAAATTTCACTTTCAACGTAAGTCCTCCAAACATGCATCTGAAAACCAATTCCATTGTTAACGTTGCGCAGCTCCATGATCTTTCACAGTCTACTGCCAATCCTAGTAACAATGGTCAAACTGTGAGGTCCATGCTCAGTCCTTACCACCGGTTCTGGTTCTCGCCAGGTTTTGAAGTGCTTCCTAGACCACAGGACCCATACAAGCCATCTTCAGGGAAGCCCATACTGCAATTCGATCCATCGTCGACTCTGAGTAGGTCAGTGTCTGACGAATCGACTCCAATTGCAAGAATTGGCGTGGGCCCCCAAAAATCCACATCATGTTTCAATTTCGACTTCTACGGCTCCGATCTTGGATGCAAGTCCAACGGTCCTGACTGTGTGTTCAACATAACTGGATTGCGGTATGACCATGAAGCTAGACAGGAGCGAACTGCAGTCTCCCAGATCATTCAGGTTCCCTCCTGCTATGATCTACAGGACTGCAAGCTGGCGTCAACCGATGTTGCTGGCTTCGAGCATCTGACCTCTGTTGAGATTGGCATGACTGTAGACGGCGAGGAAGCACCTTGGTGGATAGACAACTTATCTCTTGGCTGGTCTGACAACACCTGTGAGACCGCTGCCTGCCGCTCCACAGTCAGCGACACGATTCAGAAGCACGAGCGAAACGTGGGTGACAGGAAGATGGCTTTGCGAAGACGGGTTCTCGGGTTTTTCTAAGGTTGGGCTCAATGTGAGGCGACATTGATGGGATGATGCTACATTACACTTTGCTTGGTTTGCTTTTGTCGGGATCTTTGCTGGATTTATGATGGAGGCCAGTTGTGGACAAGTCTATTGACTTTGTCTCTGGCATAATACATGTGGCGAGAGGAAACCGACATGAGACGCATCCTGGCAATTTTGGTCGATCCGATGCTTCGACGATATGCATGTACTTACAACTAGATCGTGGGAGTGTCATCTCAACTATTAATCAGAAGAATGGTTCTGCGTACCTATTTCTCCGCTTGTGTGGTGATGCCAGTATTTTATTAGGTATCTACTACCTACATGTACGTAGTAACATAACCCCCCCCCCCCTTGAACCACCACTTAGGAGTATCTTCATGCACTCCCCGTTTGCCATTGTCATAACAAGTGCTCGGTCACGATAAAGAAGAAAGAATATTGTTGTGATATCGGCTTAGGAGTCATTTCCTAACGGCTAGGTTGATAGCGTCTCCAATATCTGTGATAAAAGCCGAGCGCGCCTCGAGATATGCCCGGGCTATGATCACTCCTGCATTTCAGTTCCTGCAAGGCACGAAAAAACAGGACTACACCCGGTTTCTACCCAAAATTTCAACCCCGATTATATCAAATCAACCTTAGCTAGTTCAGATAGTACCGCGCAATACCATTACGACCACATTTCAATGAGACGACGTTAATGCAACACCCACGGTTATTAGCTGCCTCAGAGGATGATAGCCTCCGAACCTGTAGCATACTGCTTGGAGGCTTCTTCAGATCCTCCTAAGAAGGCACCAAGGAACTGTGGTAAGTTGGTAGGCTAGTGACTAATTTGACGGATGCTAGTGGGCTCGATAGACCTCCTGTAGTTCCGGGGCACGGTAGCCCAGTATGTTCATTATTAATCCCCTTCCACCTATGGTATTATATCCTATTTGAGTTGAATGAGTCTATTCCAGACTCAGGTAACTCATACGAAGACTAAGTCGAGCTGGCAGCTCCACTAAACCGATGCGCCGTAGCAAGTTCCACATGGCGAAGACAACTCCAGCGGTCGAGTGATATTGGGCCTTGTACTTGATCGAAGGGCGTAAAGCTAGTAGAAATTTGGCAGTCATTGTATTTTGATGCCCTGTCGTTCTTGTGATGACTCACGTTTGGTGCTTTTTGCTGGTCACGGTTTATCAGTGCTAAGCTTATATGTCCCTGTGAAATGGGAGAGTTTCGTAACATGCCCGATTTCTGATCTGGTTTCAAAGACTCTGATGTCCCAGGCATGTTAAATGAACCTCTGTATATTGCTTACTGTGTTGTGCTTTGGGGTTTACTTTACACCAACCGGAAGATTCGACCTTCTTGAATAATGTCTTCCACCAGTTCAGCACTTTCAAGGAAAAGTGAAATTCCAATAGATATTGAAAAGCAAATCCCCGTCGGTATCAATGGACAAGGCAGTGCTACAAGCCCTGAACATGCTACAGGGTCCAAGTTCACCAGCTCTTCGCGAGTGGGGCCTGAAGACGAAGGTGATGTATACCAAGAGCCTGCTTTCCTTGGCGATACAAATGTAGATGGGATGGCTGGGACCTTGAATAGGGTTTTAAGCAGGATATCAACGAAAGCGAGCGGAAACTCCAGGCCCCCTCCTGACGGCGGCTCAAAAGCCTGGCTGATGTGTCAGCTATTCTGGTTCATTTATTACCCCTGATCTTCAACGAAAAATCCAATGGGAGAAGCTCCCCCCCTTTCTGACAAAATAAATCTGGTGCACACAGGTTTGTGCACTCACTTCGTTGTAATGAGAACGTGGGGGGTCATCAACTCCTTCGGCGTCTTCCAGAGCTACTACGTCGACCTGCTGGGCCGCGAACCCTCCGACATCAGCTGGATCGGCTCGCTCCAGGTCTTCCTGACCTTCTTCATCGGGACCTTCGCGGGCCGCTTCACCGACGCCGGCTTCTTCCGGCCCGTGACCCTGGCCGGCACCGCCTTCACGGCCCTGGGCATCTTCGCCACGTCGGCCGCCACGCAGTACTGGCACCTGATCCTCGCGCAAGGCCTGTGCGTGGGCATCGGCAGCGGCTGCCTCTTCTGCCCGGCCATCTCGACCCTGTCGACCTACTTCTCGAAGCGGCGGGCCCTCGTCATCGGCATCGCCGCTTCCGGCTCCGGCACCGGCGGCCTCATCTTCCCCGCCATGGCCCGCCAGCTCCTGCCCGCCGTCGGCTTCGGCTGGGCCGTCCGCGCCATCGGCTTCGTCCAGGTCGCCACGCTGCTCATCGCTAACGTCTTCATGCGGTCGCGGCTGCCGCCGCGGCGGACCGGGAGTCTGGTCGAGTGGGGCGCTTTCAGGGAGATAGAATGGTATGTACTTACGAATAAGAAGGTCTTTGAATCGAGGATTTGGTTGCTTTTCTGATCATATCCTTGGACCGTGTCTTGTTTGTTTTGGTTTGCATGCTGACCATTACATAGTGCGTATACAATCATTTGCGACCATTCCGATCCCTCTGATTAACGTCAAGAACGGCTTTCTCAGGATTTGTGGAAAATACTGACGTCGTCTTTTAGATACGTTGTACGCAATTGGCGTGTTCTTCGTAAGCTTACCCCTTTCCTCCCCACCCTGGTCAGATTCAGGGGCGAGATATTCACCCATTGCGCCTCTGCCACCCACCCCCCCATTCGGGCTCTCTCTCTCTCTACGAAATAGTCTCTAATGCGAGACACAGAATTTTCTAGCCATACACTTTGGTTTCTACTACATCTCAGCCTTCAGCCAATCAACAAGCGCCATCACGCCGGCGCTTTCCTACACCGACTCGCTGAACCTGCTGCTGGTGATGAACGGAGTTGGTCTGTTCGGTCGCATGCTGCCCAGTCTTTTCGCCGACCGCGTCGGCCCGCTCAATCTGCTTATCCCCGCATCTTTGCTGTGTGCGATCTGCCTCTTCGCCTGGATTGCCGTGGCTGACCCCGCCAGCATGTACGTCTGGGCCATCTTCTATGGCATCTTTAGCGGCGCTATGCAGAGCATGTTCCCTGCTGGGTTGAGCAGCCTCACGACGGATTTGCAGAAACAAGGTAAGCAGACTCGAAGGTTTTGATTGATGTGTATTCTACTGTTATAAGTTAGGGAGCATCGCCATCGCTGTGAGTGAAGGTGCTAATTCGACGTATGATGGCAGGAACGCGCATGGGCATGGTGTTCACGATCGTCAGCTTCGCCGTGCTGGTTGGCACCCCGGCGGCGGGCGCGCTCATCACGGCCATGGACGGGAGCTACCTCGGGGCGCAGGTGTTCACGGGCTTCTGCGTGATGGTCGGGGTGTCCTTCCTCCTTGGCGCGCGGTCGGCGCGGATGCGGAAGACGGGCGCGGGGTGGGCCGTCAAGATGTAACCTAACACTTACAGGGGAAGGACATTCATCTCACGAGACGAGTTGTCGCGGTGGATGTAGAGGGATTCTCAAGGCTTGCTGATATGCGCGATGCTTAGATAAGAGCGGGAATGTATGGAAGGCTGGCTGCGTAGTAGTCCTTCACGGTTGGGTTCTGATGAGAAACAAGGGCGGCATCAGCTTTGTATCGATCATGATCAGGTAGGTTGAATCTGCATACATGGCGCTGTTTGCATATACGGTCACACATAATGTTATACTCATTGCTATAGAGCCCTAGAGGTTGGTAGAGCCATAGAGGTTGATAGATACCCAACCCAACTATGTATTCAGGTGTATTTAATTGAGGAAGTAACAAGACTCAGTTCAATTCACCAAGATCTTAACACCGATGTTATATTACAGGGGTTTTTGAGATCCAGCGGCCCTTCCAGGCCTTAAAGCATTGGCAGGGGGTCCCTAGTCACGATGGTTATAGATCATTGGTCCATATCAACGATCCGGCCTTGGAAAACCTGCATAACGGGGTAATTTGATTCATGCAGTACTTAGTGAAGTGACAGTTGGTGAAGAGACCGCATACTACGACGTAGTAGTGTAGGTACTTTCCATGATCTCGATCGAGGGCGAATTCTAACTGATTAGCTCAAAAGCTGGAGGATCCCTCGTGTGTAGGTTCTACCAAAAGACCCTTACGATGTCCCGTCTTCACTACACAATGGATCTCTCGAGGTCGCGACGACCGCTGAGTATCTAAGATGCGTCTCCGGTATCTGCTTTCCGTTGCGATATCAGGGCGTGCGGTCATTGCGACCTGTGTCACTGACGAATGCTTTCAAGGTGCGTCGACTTCGATGTTGACTTTGGACAGGGGCTAACAGTGATGCCAAGCACTACAAAAAGCGGCGACGTCATCAAGAGCCCGCGATTGTGAACAATTCTTGGGAGTCGCGGCTACAACGGGGGCGAGGTATGTTCAAAGATTGATTTACTATATGGATATCGCTGATTGCCTTTGGTATTCGTAGCACGACACTCAGCACTGTTGTGATTACGCCCACAACCAAGGGGACAAGTGCACCTGGAGAAGTGGTCACTAAGTCGACTCCATCTCAAGCAGGTGAAGTAGACGGTAGATCGGTTGCGAGAACGTCGAAGGATGTGTTAGATGCAGCAAGCCTCTCCTTTGTTCCAATTTACGCGTCCGCGTGTTCGTCATTGGAGGCATTCGCATCGGCTTGTTCGTGCCATGGCGTCTCTGTCTTTTCTCCAGCGCCCAGAACCACATCTCATGTGAGAAATACCGAGGCGCAACCCTCAACCATCACCGACAACTGGCTGAGGTTCAGGGCGGTTAGTCACAACTCAACCCAGCTTCATAACTCTACAGCCTCTACATTCGGGAACACGACAGCAGCTCTGTTCCCCAACTCAACTAGCCACGTATCGCTCCCGAGTGCATCATCCGCATCAAACGCAAGCCTGTCTCTACCTTCATTTGTGTTTGAGTCTGTTCCGTTCACGAACACATGGAGATTCAGCAGCCCGACTAATGCGGGTATCTTGTCAACAAGCTCCGCTCATTCACTCCCGAGTATTGCCAGTGGTACGAGTACGAGCAACGCAACATTCAGCGGCCTGTCCAATAATACACAGCTTTCCAGTACCAGTAGCAAGGATAGGTATTTAAACACAACAACTGCTACTATAGTATCCGTCTTCAATGCCGCAAATACGTCTCAGCCTTGGAATGGAACTATCGCAAGTGCCCCTTTCACGAACAACACCAGCGCCCCCGTTGCAAGCATCACGCCAGCGCCGCTCCTTTTCAACGGAACACGACCGCTAGCTGCGAATGCGACCATACCGCTATTTCACAATTCCACGAGCTCAGCCCGTTTCGCCAATGCAACGACGACCAGAAGTAGCAACAGTAGCGCCCCCACCCTGACGGTGATCACGACGACTATCGAAACGACCTGCGGGGAGACATCGACGCCCTTCGCGGTCCAGGTCGCCCAGCCGGGCGGCATGTTCGACGGCTGGTACCTGAAACTCAGCGGCGACGCCATCATCTTCGCTCCGCCGTCCGCCGCAGACTCGCCCAGCTCTTCTCCAGCGACGCAGTTCAGCGTCGAGGGCAGCGGGCACCTGTGCGCGGTGGGCCGTGTCGGCGCGGAAGGCAACGCCGTCATCGCCATCGCGGAGACCGCCAACGCCACCACCGGAGTCACCGGCAGCGGCGTCTACTTCGTCGACCCGGAGGTGCTGGGGGGCATCGCCGACCAGGGCTACGCGGCGCTGCAGTGCGACGGGGTCAGTCCTGGTGGGGGCGCGGAGCTCACCTGCGCCGAGGGCGCCCTGGAGTACTGGGTCGGCTGCGGCCTGGGGCTGGATATCACGAGTGATGGCGATGGGACGGCTGAAATAGGGGGGTGGAATTGTACGGGCGTTACGCTATCGCCGGTGTATTCGTGATGGCGGTGGACACCAAATAGTGGACATCACGTTGCACATGTGGCGTTGCTTGACACCCTGAATGCGACAAATTTTCTTAGATAGGGCGCGGGCAGGGCATATGAGATATGTGACTCTCTAATCTTCCACGGGGATAATAAGAGTCAATAATAATGATGCGTTGGATTAAGGAGCGGGTGGTTTCGATCCGCTAGCCATGTTTAAATCTGTACCGCTCAGCGATTGACACATTGAATAGTAGCTTCAATGATCAACGTTACAATACATGCCTTGGCGGTGAATTCAATCTTCTACTGTTATAAAACAGATGTTTTCTGTCCAGGAGATTGTCCCTTGAATAAAAAACTGCCACCGTAAGATGGGAAAAGGGGGAAAGAAAAGAGAATACATCTTCAGGCCCAACCACTCAGTTACACAGGCCCAGGGGCGCAGCCCGCATACATGGAGCTTCAGACCTGGTTTTGCCACCAAAAAAAGGGGCTGGAATAATTAGCTGCTCGGTACGGAGCCAATACATAACTAGATATTCGTGGTAATTAGTAAGGCTCTGAAGGATTGTACCACGACTCCTTCAAGGCCAAAACTATGCGACCTATATATTACGAATAAGAAAGTCACCGATGCCATTATGACACACTCTGGAACATCCCATCCTGAATGTGGCGTTTCCTTCTGGCTAGTGTCGACAAGTTATTTTCTTGCTCCCAAGACTGGGTGTGTGACAAGTGGCTTGCTACGCCTTACGGATGGTACAACGGGCAAACCGTAAGCCCCAGTCTCGTATTCGTGGGGGTGCGCAGCACAAACCAAATCCAGTTGAGTCCGTTTTTGATCCCCGGATAGATAGCTGAAATTTGAGGAGGTGGAATGGTATCATATCTTGGTAGTATATAGGCACATACTACCTGCCTCTTACTACCTACCTTTGACATGAAACGGCGCCTAGTCGTTACCATCGGGATGGCCACCATCGGCCCCCACACAGGAGGCGGCAAGGCATATAAGAGTTCGGCCAGGCCACGGAGTTAAAGACTGGTCTATAAGAGCAAGGGAATTTCGCTTTCACCAAGCCTCGCCTTTCTGTAAAATAGTCAACTTGGACATCAGCGTCGATAACCGATCTTTTACCGTTCGATGCTTTCTTCTTTAGCATATTCCCTATTCACTTATTGGTCTGTTTCGTTGATAGTCTTCCTCACATCAACTACATAATTCCTTTTCATCATGCTCCTTGGTGACCAGCTGCTATGGCGTATCGGTATACGAACGATCTGTAGGGCTTTACTCCTCTTTCTACTTCCCTCCCTATGGGGCACCCGTGCCCAATCTAGCTCGGAGTCGAGGTTTATTCGAAGGTTGGATCAGTCCGGTAAGTTGGCAGGTAATGATTAGGGGATTGCTCCGATAACAACCACGGACGGAACTAATAACACCAAATAGTTGTGGTTTTAGGCGACTATTTATACATCGATGGGGGCGAGATAGCCCAGTACGTAGATGACTTTGGGGGCTTCGACGAAACCCAGGCGACGTGGCAGTGTAAGTGACCAGGAGTGAAATTAACACTTGCTTCTCTAACGATACATGGGACTCACACGGATAGCTCCCTTACCCTCATAACACAAAACTAATAACTAAGTAACTATCTGGGAGCGCAGTTAATGACACGTTCTACATTCCTTTGACCCAATCGTGGACCAACTCGACCGCTCCAATAAGCGTGATACCGAAGACTGCGACGCCAGTTCTTGACAGCCCGGCGCTCTGGGTCGACGAGTCTACGAGTTCAATTTTCTTGTGGGGCGGGTTGCACCCATACGGCAACGGTACGAATTCGCGAGACCTGTGGCGACTCCGCACAGATGGATCCTCTTCCTCGACGAGTGGAAGTGGAGGAGGAGAATGGCAGATTGAGCGGCCAGACCCGACGAACATAGATGTCTTCCTTTCGCTCAGGCGGATAGCCTACGGGGCGGCAACGACGTGCGGCAATCTGGGCTTCTCTCTTGGCGGCTTCGGCGGCTTGTGGACGGACGCAAAAAACTTCGAGGGCGCTGTCTGGCTCGGCGTGCCCGTGACCGGCATGCTAACGTATGATATGAGCTTGGGCATCTGGGCTAACGAGTCTACGCTCCCTTCCACCGAGAGTCCAGGGAATGGGTCTGAGCCCGAGCATGGGGGCCTAAATGACGCCGGAACCTTCATTCACGGATCCATCGTTTGTCTGCCAGGCTTCGGGAGCCGGCCTGAATCTCAAAAGGAGGGTACCAATGCCGCGCTAGTGCTCGCGCTCGGCGGCTCTGTCACTAGGACCCAGGATGGATTCGATGTAGACTTTCCAACCATACCAAGGCTCGATTGCGTTAGCTTCTGGGATGTCGAGACGAAGACGTGGCATTACCAGAGGACGACAGGCGACATTCCCAGCCCACGCAGCCGGATCTGCGCGGTGGCCGCTCATGGCAACGGCACATATGAGGTGTTCGTTTTCGGAGGCAACGACGCGAACACGATGACGGGCTTCTGGGACGTGTATGTGCTCTCGATTCCCGGGTTCGTCTGGTTCAAGGCGGAAATTGATGAGGAGACCGCGGGCGGCCCGCGCATACAGCACGGATGCGCACTCGCCGGAAACCGCCAGATGATCGTAGTGGGCGGTCTGAACCCGACGATGGAGCTCGACGAGAGTCGGCGGGACAAGGACCCGTGGGCCAACGGCATCGGCGTCTTCGATATCTCCAAGCTGTCTTGGAGCAGCGAATACGACGCTCAGGCCGAGCCCTACGAGTCACCGGATGTAGTTAAGAGATGGTATAGTGCTGGGTAAGTGCAATGGAACGTTTGTTCTTTTGCCTAATTATCTGCGTTTCGTCCTGCTTCAAAGGTTAGGGGATAGAGGGCGTTGACTACGATCATCGCAAGGTATGCTCACATTTGCTACGGATAGGGGACAAGAGGATGTGGCTTGGACATCCGACACCGTAAAGAACTTTTTCTTCCCTGAAGGTATGTGTCGAACTTCAGTCCCCATTACCCTTCCCCATTTCCCTTCCGTGATGAATTTTGAGCGACTGACAAAATACCTGACGAACAAAAAGCAATCGCACCAGAACCTCGGCCACAGAATGGCAGTACAAGCCAACAATCAGACACAAAATCGAAGTCGTCATCAATAGGCACAACAGTCGGTAGCGTCGTAGGCGGACTAGCAGGTATAGCTGTGATAGGTTTTGCTCTATGGCACTATTGGTGCCGGAGTCAAGCAGGTGAAAAGGTCCCAGTCCAGCCCACCCCGGGTTCCGGAGATCTCAAGATGCAAGGGTGGCCTACCGAAATTCTGAACACTGCTAGGCTTGAGCTAGATGGAGTTGGAAGAGCTGAGCTCCCGGGCCCTGCTACACCCGAGCTAGATGGGATCGGGATAGTGAGGCGTGGATTGACCGACCGAAATATGAGTTTGCCCAACATGTCTTCTCACACTCCAAACCACACAGGTACATACACTACAACTATCTGGTAGATTCCTGACATGGCCTAAAGTCTCCTGAAACGCCGAAAGCGCTCATGCGGTGAAGTCAATGCAACCAGTAGAAGTTACTGTTGCTGAAACTATCAGGACACCTTCGCCGCTCTTCGGTAAACCTCGGCCTGGAAAGCATTGATTAATTTGCGCATTTTCGCATCCCCTGGTGGCATGACTTGAGAGCCGAAGACGCCGCATACGCCGGCAGCGCGATCGATGAACTGTATAGTACTCCCGTTAGCAGATGATCTGATTTGCAACCCCTGAATCTGATAGACTCATCTTGATCTACCACCGGAGAGGTGGGTGAAGCTAAGCCAAATGTCAAAGGTCACATCACATACCCAGTTGAGGTTCGCAGCCCCGCCCCACATCATCGCCCCCCTGCGGAAGTACTCGTGGCCGTCCTCAGCAATGAGGAGCCCGCCGAGCCCGTAATCGCGATCGATAGGGGGCGACGGGAACAGCATTTGCATGTCAGACGTGTCCATGAACCGGCGCAGCTCCGCCCTGCTCGCAGGCGTCAGCTGGGGCCGGAACATCTCCTCCACAGTCTCCCGTCGCAGAAGCTTCTCGTCGTTCACAAGCAGCGAGTCCGCTATCCGGAAGCAGTCGGCCATGCTAGCATACAGGCCATGCCCGCCAAAGCACACCTTCAACCCGTCAGCGACCGACGGCGCCCCGGGCTTCTCGACCGCCGGCCCCCCGTCTGACGCACGGAACGCCATGGGCACGCGGCGCGCGCTGATGTCGGGGTGCTGGTCGGGGAAGAAGGTAGACGAGGAGACGCCGAGCGGCTCCCAGATGTTCCGCCTCATGAAATCCTCCAGGGACACGCCACCGGCCAACTTCTCCACGAGCGGGCCGACCCAGTCGAGGCCGAAGCCGTAGGCCCAGCCCTCGCCGGGCTCGAACAGCAGCGGCAGGTCGCACGACTCCTCGACGGTACCGCTAGGGGGGGATGCCGATTCCCGTTGCTTCTGCTGCCAGGCCCGGACCTTGCCGAGCCGCTTGTCTAGGAAGTGGTAGCCGACGCCGGAGCTGTGGCTGAGCAGATGGCGCAGCGTGATGGGGTTCTGGCGCGGGCGGACCGCGGGCGCCCCATCGTCGGCGACCGAGGTCAGGATCCCCTGCGCGGCGAGGGAGGGGAGCAGGGGCGACAGGTCTTCGTCGAGCGTGATGAGGCCCTGGTCGACGAGTTGCAGCGCCGCGACGGACGTGGGGAACTTGGACATGGACGATATCATCATGGCCGTGTCCAGGGTGTACAGCGTCCCATTTTCCGAAGAAAAGGCCTTCGCAATGTCGACTTTGCCTTTTCGAAGGGGGTGAAGCCAGTTAGTAGGGGTAGAACAGCGGAATAGGGGGGTGGTAGATTGGGCTATGTTATGTTGTTAAACTTACCCTCTCTGTCTTTGGCGAGAACCACGACTCCAGGGGCTGTGCCATCGTTCACGGCGGCCTGCATTAATTCGTCTAGAGAATCCATCCCGATACAATTTGTGTGCCCAATCGTTGCAGCTTAGATTGATTGGTATTGATTGGAACTACCTTCTCCCATTCAAAGCTGGCATTCCTCTTCTTTTATCTTCACCTGTCCTCCGCGGTGACCTGAACGCCTCTTACACACTATTGGGAAGTCAGAGGAGTCCAGCTGAGGTTGTAGCGCGGACAGGATGATGTCAGCTTCGAAATGACTCTCCGCCGGTAGCAATTTGCATCCACTATAGCGGAGTGGGGCGGCCGTTAAGGGGCTAGCACACGGAACCTTCAACCGGGCGCAATTAAAAGTGGCGAATCAGCCCGGAGATCCACGGACGGTCGGTCGGTCGCATTCGGCAGGTCATTCTGAACTATGGGCACTAAGACGGCATCGAATATAGTTATCATACTAAGTTCTAATTGCTAGTCATGTAAGTGCTTGCAAGTCCAAGCAAACTTCGGCCTCATAATCGAAATTGACTGATAATTCACTGCACTTCCGGTACATCGTCCAAGCATTCAGCACCTGAGACATCCTGTCGAATCAAAAACATAATAGCATCCCCTCAAGGTCAACACTTGCACCCAAGCTGATGTCTTCTACCGAGCTTTAGTCTGCATACATCTCGGAGAAGACGCGAGTTATGAGGGCGGATTACGGGGCCAGGCCATTGTTGACGAAGAAATCAATGATCGTACTGTAGGTCGTTTCCCATGAATATTCCTGTGCATCGAATTAATATTACTTTTCTTTCTGCTTGTTCTTTTATCTCCGTTGTTCTTCACATCGATTCGTAGCTTACCAAGTTGAGCCCGTGGCCGGCACCGTCTATAACTGTCGGTTGGAACGCGCTGGTCTTGGGGTAGTAACTCTTGGAGACGTCCAGCAGCGACGATACGTTGAGGTCTCCAGTAGCATAACAGTCCACACCACAGAAGATAATATCAGCCTCTATGGGTTGTTTCCACCATAATCGTTAGCCCTTGCACGAAACCGTGTTGATTACCGGGTGCTAGATGGGCAGGTACTTACGTCCAGTAACAACAGCCACAGGCCCCGTCATGTTATTCACCCCCGGCGGCCCGGTAGTCAGCATCTCGCCGATCGCCACAGGCTGGGCACTCGTGTACGCGGCATCTAGAACTGCGGGGTCGAAGTGGCCCCCGGGGCTGAAGAAGACCGTCTGGACGGCGATCTCGTCGCCCGGGGCGAGGTAGCCGTGGGGATACTGCTCCATTCCAGGCCTCGAGTGCGCGTCGGCCAAATGCAGACCGATGATGCCCCAGGGCTGGAAGTCGGCGACGTGGCCGAAGCCCGTCAGGACGATCCCGTCCGAGATGGTCGGGTCAGCGCTCGTCAGGGCGTTGGTGTAGCTCGACCCCTGGGAGTGGCCGACGTGGACCACCTTCTCGTACGACGTGGGTATACCGCCGCCGCCGCCGCGAGCTAGAAGGGTCAGCTCGCGGAGCGCGGCCACCTCCAGCGCAAACTGGATCTCGTTGAGGGGGTCGCCGATCGTGGACTCGCCGAGCCCGATGCGGTCCCAGGACAGGGTGGAGTACCCGTGCGCGAGCGCGTAGTTAACATAGCTGTAGTTGTACGCGTTGATCGGGAAGTCCCAGTAGCTGCGGTCGAACCCGATCCCGTGGGTCAGGACTTGCAGGACACGGGAGGGACCCCCGTCGGGCTCGCAGTAGGTGGTGGCCAGCTCGTACTGTCCGGAGATATTGGTGTATACGGGAGCGGGGCTTGTCCCGGTGCCGCTATTACGGGTTGACTGCAAGGCGTTGAGGATGAAGTTCGTAGACTCGATGTCGTTCGTTGGGACGGGGACCTGGAACACGGAGTTCTGAGCCGTCAGAGATACGGGCACAGTGATGTTGTGGCATTGTCGTGCCATGACGCCGGCGCCTGCGAGTATCAGGCTGCTGGCCACAACGTGGTAGCTGAGACGAAACATGTTGGCTTTCAGTTGGTGTAGGACACGGAGAACTATAAGTGATAATGCAATGGAGAACAGGACAATGTGAAGACGGAGTTGGTGAGTTTGAACTTGAAGATATGTTGCTAAAGCACGAGGGCATAGCTTCTATTTATCTACAGCAATGCCCTCTACCTACAGTCATGGCTCCTGACCAAACTCATTTCCGTAACTCAGGGCTCTCCACCAAGGATCGTAGGCCTAGTCACTCATGGACTATCTAACCATTGGCTAGAGCCGCGAGAAACCAGACGACCTACTAGGATGAGATTATACTTGCTTGCCTACATTGTTTCCTGAATTGGTAGAAGAGAAGTACGTCTCCATCGACCTCAGCATAGCCATGAATCTTACATGCGTCTAGCAAAATTGACCACTTGAACGTCCGTTTCGAGACAGAAGATGCTCATTAGCATTCTTAAGCTACTATACTGATATAATCAGCTCCCATGGATCTTTGACTAACTTCCCGGGCCTTACTATTGGCTAGTTTACGGTCTGTCGGTGTTCATGTGCTTGAAAGCACTGACTACGGCGCGAAAGTCAGACTACATAAATTGGTGAGAATGTGATGTGAGCCGGCCTATACCAAAGTGTAACTAGAGGATCATCTATGAATCTGAAGGCTATGGACATAAGTATCGTGTAAATACTAGATGGCTTAGACGTCCATAGTATAGACCCGAGAATCTGACATCATCCACGTGGCTCCCCGGGGCTCACAGGGAAGTTTGACAAATACTTCAACAGTCAAGCATTGTACCTTGTAGTTTTCCAGTTATCCTAGGAGCCGCAACCAACTTCCAACGGAGAGTTCGGGACTTTCAACAAAGTTGTAAGCAATGTCGTGGAAACTTCAAAGAGCCGTAATAATCTCGTGACGCTAACACTCTGACCCAATACAGTGATGGTGGCACGGCATCTGAAGCTTGGCGGTATGCACAGTACTTTTTAGGGCCTCTAATAGGTAATCAGCTTTACCTAAGCAAACAGATGGTGAGATGACAGACATGCGGAAGTTTTATGCTTTAGATACGTTTATATGACCCAACATGTAGCATCAGGGTGATAACGCTTTCACTTACTTGCTTTCATCATACTCAATCTAGCGGTGCCGCCATTAGCGATATAGATCTGGGGAGCAAGCATTCAGGGGCTAGAGTATAAACGACATGATATAAATATAATCTTAAGAGTACAATCACGACATACCCTATTCCTGTCAAGGCTCAGAATTTAGCCAACACTTCATCTGTCCACTCCCACAGCTTTCTGGCCAACTCATCGTCTTTAGCTGTCTTGTCAAGCATGGAGTTGCTCTCAACCCCCACTGGCATATAAAATGCTCCATTGACAAGCTCGTCTCTCTTTGCGGCAGCCGCGACCCAGATCTGGCTCCAGCAACCCTGATGAGGTTCTAGCATCCCCTGAATCCAGTTTGTCACGCCCACAAATGCCCTTTTCACGGGCGGTAAGTTCGTTACTAGCCCCGTCTTGACAACTCCTGGATGGACTGACACTGATAGGATCTGAGGGTACCTTCTGGCAAGTTCTCTCGCGTATATCACGTTCGCTACCTTGGCCTGGCTGTATTGACTTGTAAGTACTAGTCGTAGAGTTGCAAGCAGATGTTTGGGTAGGAATACGATCCCCAGATGATGAATCGAGCAAGAAATACGCACCCATATCGAAACCAAGATCCGGCTATTCCTTCTTGAGTCGTCCGCAACTCATCAAACAGGATGCCTCCCCTAGGATGACCCCTCCAGCCAACGGACGTCAGCGCGATCATTCGTACGTCCGATCCTGGCTCCTCGGCGGTCTTCTTGAGGATGGGGAGCAACTGCTGGATAACCATAGCGTTCCCTAGATGGTTGATGGCGAACTGGATTTCAAATCCATCCTTGCTGAGACCAGCTGGAGATGCCATGATGCCAGCATTGCACATCAGAATATCCAGCCGATCGTGAGCAAAGCGTTTCAAGGCCGCCTTTACCGTAGAGAGGGAGCCCATGTCCATCTCGAGAAAGGTTAAAGCGACGGAGGGGTTGCTTTGAGTGATACTGGAGATGAGGGACTGAGCTGCTGTCGCATTGCGGCCGGTAAAGTAAATATGTGCTGGTTCGTGTTTTGCCAGCGCTTCGATCGATGCTTTGCCCAAACCTGCTGTGCCTGAAGGGAAAGCATGTCAGCGTTTGGGAGATGGTAGGAACCGGAATGCGGCATTCACCTCCAGTCACCAGGATGACTTTGTTCCTCAAGGACGGGATATCCGTATCTGGGCTGAAGTCTACGTGTCCAGACATATGCGGCGGCATCTTTGCAAAGATGGCGGTGCGATGATCGCAGTTTATCCAAGGCCTGTTGGGAAAATTGACGAAGTCTCACGAATAACGGATTGATTCCTGCTTTGCTGGTTCGGAACCTTGGAATTGGCACCATATTTATATTCTAGATTATGGCCTGGCCCCATCATTTCAACGTAGCAAATGGTCTACAACAATCGGTGTCGGATGGACTGACTCTCCATTCATCTCAGGGCCTGGGTCGAGGTCGGGAACTTCGGGGGCAATGATGATCACGATCTGACCTCCGTTGCTCCTATGATAGCCCACGCGATCAAGGATTGCCATCTCTATCATCATGCTCGTGGAGTTTGATACCCTTCAACTGCTGTGCCACATCTGTGCCTGGACCCAATATGTCACGGTCGACCAATCAGCATCTGCCAGGGACCACAAGGTGAGATCTCGAGTCGATTTGAGCTATGCTATGTTGGGCGTTAACCCGTCAGCAATGTCTATTACCCCTGGCGTTGCCTGCTTGTGGGGTCGGCGTAATCAATGTCCATGGCATCCAAAGTGTCCGATGAGGCGAGTCGGAGGCAACTTTCATTCTAGAAGACTCACAAGACATCGAATGAAGCCCCAATACTGCACTCGAATGAATTGCACGACGTCGCATCTAGAAAAGCTTGGTCGATTCTCCTAGGCTTTTAACTAGCTACGGAATAGGTACCTACATCGTTAGGGGGGCGGGAGACATGTCTATCAGCCACCGTCAGGCCTTGGCTCAGGACAAGCCCGACGAATGGACTAACTCGAAAGACCCAGCCGAGAGAAGAAAGATCCAGAACAGAGTGCATCAGAGGTCTCGGCGTAAGTCACTTCGTACTTCGACACGAGCCCGGTCAGAAGAGCTAGACTGACAGGCGTCTAGGTCGGCGCAAGGCAGCCCAAGCACTCTCGAATCTAGAGAGTCAGCAGGTCGCAGCGCAAGAGCACACAGAACAAGGAGGGAGGCCGGTGTCGAGCTCTGCTGGCCCATTTGGCGTTCTTATACCCGTAGCCCCGGCACAATCTTTGGATCTGCTCCGGGAGCATGGCCAAATACTTGCTTTGAATCGAAAGTCCACTGCTTTGGCGATACGGCACGCTCCTCCCAGCCCGCCCGACGACCAAAGGAGCCCCGGATCCGGCCGCAAGCAGCAGCTCATTCCTCCACTAATACCATACATCAACAGTACAACCGACTTATCAACGATCGGCCCGGTAATATTTCCTATCTCGTTAGACCACAGGCTCATCACCCTTATACAGTATAATGTTCTGAGGGCAATCCTCATCAACATGACGGTATTGTCTCTTCACGACATGATGCCTGAAGAGTGTGGCGCGGCGTTCACTCTGTACTGCTTACCCCCGCCGCCTCAGGATGTGCCTCCGTCGCTGAGCCCGACACTGCTTCAGCAAACGTCCCCGCATCCTGTCTGGATCGGCACCGCCCCGGACCCGGCAATGCGGGACAACCTCATCAAGAACTATGGACGTTTTGACGAGGACGACTTCTGCTGTGACTTGCTGGGTGGGTTGTATGAAGGCTTCGATGACGTTGAAAGGAGAGGGATGATTGCTTGGAGTGATCCATGGTCTCCGGATGGTTGGGAGGTCACCGAAGGCTTCGCCCGGAAATGGGGATATCTTCTAAAGGGCTGCATCCAGCTCATGTCATCAACGAACAGATGGCGTGCACAGAGAGGGGAAGAGCCGCTGATTATCGAGATCTGACTTCCCTGACCAACGACACGAGGTGAAATGCCAGCTCGGTTATCTCAAGATTGACTACCGTCTCATTCTCTTTCGATTCAATACCATCCTAGTAATCTTCACTGCGGCTTTCCATGCTCCTTGCAAGAGCCGTCCCCTTCCAGGAAGATCAGTATTCACGATCGATTCTGGCCCGTGGCGATGCCCTTGTGGACGGATCGTCGCTCTTGACCTCGTCCTACTACACAGTGAAATTATAATATGAAGAGGATACTATGCTAGAGCGACCAATTAATGAATATCGAACCTAACCATTCTGTTTCAAAGCGTGCCACATGATATATAGATTTCCTATGGTGACTTGCAAGTTAAAATAGGCCAATTTTCGCATTTCGGTAACAATCCACGTATTAACTAAGTTCCGTGAAAGCAATCACCAGATTCTATATAATTGCCGATTTCCTCCTAACTAGGCTTCTGACGCTTCTCCTGGCGCCACTTCGAAACGTTTGGACGATCCGAAACAACAACGGGACTTTCCAAAAGCGGCCAGATGCGGGAAGTGACGCCCACATCGGCTCCTGTGCGTGCCAAGGTCCCCACACGATTGAGTGCGACTGGCCTAGTCTATATTGTTTTTCTTTCCTCTCCTTCTCCCTGGGCTGGTTTGAAACCATGACATGACACTGCACGACTTCAGGGGCGAGGAAAGAAGAAGAGAGTTGTGTGCAACGGGGGTTGGCCAGTGACATCGCATACCAGTTCATATGGCGATTGATAAGTCGGCGGCAGGTCGTCTTGGTGGGGGTCCATGATTCGCGCGCATCGGAAGATCGCATAGACTGATTGCCATGATCGCTCTTCTCCCCAGTGTGGATCACTGCTTCCCCCCATCCCCCCTGTGTAGATGTTATGGTCTGTTTAGGGTGAGAGATAGAGACGAGGGATAGCCAGCCAGTCTTGTATAACAAGTACCTAATCAAGGGGGTATCAAGCTGCCTCAAGCAGGGTCTGCCAAGGCGCCAGCCAGAACCCATCAGGCAAGAATACCCATGCGGCTCAGAATTGTCATCCCTTTTGAGCTGTTATACTCGGCCGAGCCTCCGAGCGTCCCTGGTAGCAATGCACTTCATGTGTCGACCTCGTCTCTTGTCTCCTTGGCGACGGCTATGGCGGAGTCAACACCATGGGAATGGCTCCTTGGCAGCGTTTCGGTGACGAGGCCATACCACTCTCCTGGTCGCTAGACACATAGATGACACCAGCTAGCAGCCATACAGAAGACAATTTGGGCAGTAGATGGTAGGGTCGGGCAGCCGAAGCAATATGTCGGATTATATAGCTGCTGAGTCTGGTGCCGGCTCAAGGAATGATAGGAGAAACATTATATAGGAATATATAAATCTCTATCCCCTGATGCTTCCCGTGTTTCCCTATCTTCATCCGTTCCCTTCTTCTTCAACTTTTAAAAGGTCAATAGGTAGCCGTCGATCGGGTTTTATCGACATTGTCTATCTTCCGTTTCTTCTATTGTATTTATAATTCAATTTCTCTTACTTTTTACTTATTTCTTCCGTTTGCTCCTATTTCTCAAGTCCTGGAGACCTAGCAACTACACTATCAACCATCACCATGCACTTCCTTCACACCTTCCTCCTCCTAGCCCCGGCTACCATCGTCACCGCGCGCCCGTGGCCGTCCGTCCCCAGCCTACAGCAGCCCAGGGCCCCTCTACCCCAGGACGAGGCAGCGCCGCCGGCGACAACGACCGGGCGCGTCATCCCCGTGATGGTGGGCGGGGCGCAGGACGTGTTCGTGCCGAACGTCGTGACGGCAGCCGTGGGCGACGTGGTGCAGTTCCAGTTCAGCTCGGGCAACCACACGGCGACGCAGAGCACGGCGGATGCGGCGTGCGCGCCGATGGCGGGCGGCGTGCACAGCGGGCACATCCCCTTCGTCGACGGCCAGACGACGGTCGGCACGTTCGAGATGACGGTCAACAGCACCGACACCATGTTCATGTACTGCGCCACGGGGCCGCACTGCCAGGAGGGCCAGGTGCTGGTCATCAACCCGACCGATGACAAGCAGGTCATCGACTACGCCGACCTGTCGGCCGCGACCACCGAGAGCGTCGACGGCACCGACGTCGTCGGCGGCACCGTCGGCGAGATCCCCCTCGAGGAGGCCATCTTCGACCCCCCGGCCGCCAAGGAAGACGCGGGCGGCGCTGCTCCGCCTCCCGCGGAAACCGCACCTCCGGTCAGTTCAGCTTGCTTGCTAGAGGCATACTAGTCCCTTCGTATCTTGTGTATTCTTCTTGATCGCCTTTTCACACGCGCCTTGGAAGGTCGATGCGATAATGCTGTTTTTCATTCTACATATGGTTTCCGAGAACAGATCGATGATAAAAGTGCTAACGGATAGGAACAGGCCGAGTCTACTGCCGCACCGGCGACCGGAACCGCCGGGAACATCATCATCATCCCTATTCCCAACTTGGGTGCGAGCGTTCCCGTGGCCACAGTGGCGGATGGGTCAGCGGGGTCTGGGACTACTACTGTTGTGGTGACTGTGCCTGCTGCGGCAGCGACTGAGGCTCCAGCCGCATAGGAAACATAAGATACCCATATATGGGTTCTAGTTGAAGTATATGAGAAACAGAATTAAAAATCTAAAAAGGTCATAATATTTCTCGCATGTTTGATATTTTAGCTAGCCCGTGTGCATATCTTATGGATATGCCCATATCATCAAACCCATGCGTGATTACTTCCATCTACTGTTCGAGGTACTTTCTACCCACCTTTCAGGGGTGAATTGACGTATACACTACCATTTTCTTGATTGGTTTGGGGATATTATTACTGTATAATAGGAATAGTAACTGCAGGGATCTAATTACCATCTCGGGGAAAATCTGATTGATATGCTCTCTGGGCAACTTTCTAACATAACTCAAGGGATTTCACTCATACGCAGTGGCAATGTGAATAACAGATAGAAGTTCAAGGCTCAGTACAAGCCGCCGACTGACTACTTACCTTCTTAATCACTGTCTCCTTCACTATGCTGTCGCTGTCACTGTCACTGTCTTCTGTTTCATAGCCACCGTCACTGTCACCTGCAACTCTCTCCGTGATATTGGCATAAAGGTCCAGTAGCTAGAGCAGACGGGGGACACCCGTCAGGCTTTGCCGCTCAGCGCATCCCTCGAAGGGGACGTGAGCGCCGGCGTCGATCAGGAAGTCGCAGATCTACCCCAAGGGCTCGAAGACACGGGTTTCGAGCCTGTTCAGTGTTAGAACACTTAAAGGGCAAGTTTGAACTCATTCTGCTATGGCAATAGTTGCGTTTGCTATATCGAAACGATGACTGTCTCGCGGGAACACAAAGACCTTTATGAGTCTATGAAAGAACAAGTTTTCATTTGACAGAAATTCTCGATGTGTTTCATAGCAAATGCACTGATTTCTTGAAAGAGGGTATGTTGTACAGATGAGGAACTATATAAGCCCCTTTGTTCAGTCAATATCCAGGAGCAACTGTCCACGTAAAGATATCTTGTCAAAATAACCATTGTCCTACCAACCGAACGCACGATTACCGAATCTTCATCTTCAGGAACCACACACCCACCATGTCAGAGGTACGGACGGGCTCAGACTCGGAGAACACGGCGGCCATTACCCAGTTGGCTGAAAACAAATCGAATGCTCCAGACAACGACGTTCCTAAAAAGCCTTCCGAGCCAAGTTCCAGTAGGAAGAAGAAGGGGGAAAAAGGTTCAAAGAAAGACAAGAGAGATGGCAACGACTCTTCGTCATCTGGGGCTTCGCTAGCCCCCACACATCTTCCAGGAATGCGGTTTTCAGGGATGTAGATACCCGGTGTATCTCGATGGACTTTCGACGTATGCATCAGTTCAATGATGGCATATACTGGCTGGCATGAAGGTAGATGGGAAGTTGATAGCAAGGAGAAAGCAAGAATGAAAGGTGTTTGTTGTTGTTTTTATCCAGTGATCATTCTGTTACATTTGCCTTGCTGCTATACTAGTCTGCAGCCCGATTTCGTAGAAGTTCTGGTTACGAGAGAATGTACTGCCAGAAAGAACTGTGCTAGTTACAGACCCATCCTTTCCTAGGATTATATGTAAAGCAAAGAATTGTAATGGAGAACCGAAAACTGATGATTGTGTGAAACCTTCCTATTTTTCTCACTCATCGGCTGCCCCCTCCACTGCCACTTTGTGTAACCCCTGCTAACAAGGCCATAAGGAAAGTGGCGAGAGGATAAGGCAGCCCCTATTTGTGCCTACCCACTTGCCAACTTTCACTCACTGACATGGGCAAGGACATATGGATGTGCCTCTCTGTGTCTAACCTGCATGTTTTGTTATTTTCTTGTTTATTTATCCAGCTTTTTTGTAATCACGAAAAACCTGGCACCTACGCGGATGGGTTACATGGATTCTATGGTACCGGGACCAGACCGGCCGACTCAATACCAGTTCGGTCTGCACAATCTGACATACCCATTATACCTGATCCTGGTTTGTCCGGCGTTGAGAATGCCTATATCCTTAGCACAGGAAGAGGGAGCAAGCATGGCACACGACACGAGCTGGATCATCCGAAACGTTTGTTTCTTTGTTTGTTCGTTTGCTTTCTTTCTCTCTGTATCTGTCTCTCTCTCTCCTCCTGGGCCTCACGACAGAGAACTATAGGTAAAGTAAGGCCCAAATAAAGTTGTGGTGAAGCCCTCCAACCCCACCCCGCTTCTGAAAAGAAAGATAAAAGACGATACGAATGACGAAGCCGCTCTGTGCCTCCCTTGCCTATCTCCCACCCGCCCATCCGTTGTGTGACTATGTATTCTCCCGGTTACCTTGCCTCCCCCGTTGCCCCGTTTCTTTTTCTTGTCCACCTTGAAACCTATCATCCCATAAGAAAAAAACAAGAACATAGACCAACAAAACCAGTCACTAATCCAGAACATTCACCTCGACCCTCTCAGATGTTTGGCGTCGTCCCTATGCTGCTCCTGGGATACTCGCCGGGAACGTGGGGGTTGCTGTCCGTCCTGGGGCCGCCGCGAGGTCTGATCTGGCCATCCTGCGTCCTGGTATACGGCAGCCCACCTGCAGCAGCAGGGAGCGGTTTTGTAAACCCGCCTTCAACTGGTGCTGGGGTATACTTCTGCTGCTGGGATTCTGGCAAACCTCCATTGAGTACATTCATAGAATTGGGTGCGTAATTAGAAGGGTGCATCGGGGAGGACGGAGTGGTGTCTAGGGCTTCTGAGTCTGATGTATAGGAGAACCGTTTCGAATTCGATCGCTGCGGAAGGGTCTGGGGGTAAGCTACTGGTTGTCCGTTGTACGGGTTCACCCCATCTTGTCGTGCCTCGTGGTCGATGATTGCCGCATGGCTGGGTGCCTGGTTCATGCTGACGCTCTGGGTGTCACCGTAGGCGTTGCGTTGTCCAGACTGGGCGGCTTGGTTGTTCTCGGCCATGAAGAGGTTGTTGCCGAGACCGCTACCGGGTTGAGCGACGGCTGCCGCAATGATATTCTGGTCCGGGGTCACGCTGACGCCGTTCGGATTCATGTTTCGCGGGTTGTTAGCACCTCGCTTGGCGTACTCGTTATAATCTAATATTCCGGAGCTAGCACTACTTGGGGACAGTGGCACCTGTAAGCCTCTTTGCGCGGTTACCTCGAGATCGGACGGAAATCTCCCACCTGGCTCAGGCCTGTTAGGGTCGTATTGGCGGGGACCCGTGCTCGCGATGGCGGCGGCATCGGGCGTGAAGGGCTCCTCGTCCTCGTCAGCGTCGAGGTTACCATCGCTGCTAAGGGACCGCTGGGAGGACCGCGAGAAGGATCGGGAATGGTCCCTGACAAAGTGGCTGAGCTCCTCGGGGGATTTCTCGGTGAGTGCCTTGATGTCCTCGTACCAGGCCATCATCGTATCATGACTTTCGGCTCGGAAAACCCAGCTATGGCCGCGATGCATGGCTCCTGTCTGTCGGCCTTTGAGGATGAACTTGTTCGAGGAACCTCCTTCGGTAGAGTGGGATCCGAGTTTCTGCTCCGGAAGGTACAAAGACATGACGGGTGCTTGGGTCTTGTCTGCGGACTTGAATTCGTGGAGGTGAGTAGGTGACAGAACGTACCTGGTTATGCTAGGTTAGCTAGTTCAGTACCCTTAGGTATGGCAAGGGGTTATACCATCCAGCTGTATAGCTCTTCAAATATTTGCTCTTGCGTTCGAGAAGTCCAGCCCTGATTTCTTGACAGGCATAGTGATCGCGCCCGGGATAGTGTATCTGCTCAGGGGATCTCATTGGAACTTCAGGGTCAACAAATTGAGAGTCTCTCTGGATGAAACTAATCCATTCGTAGTCCTTCGGCATGGAGATGGGTCCAGCGCGAAGTTCGTCAACAGCGTTATAAGCTGCATCGGCCTCCCGCTTCAAGATGCCTGCATACGCGTTGTAGGATTTTTGGATTTCGCCCACGACAATCGCTTCGAGTTCTCGGCCGGATGTCTCGAGGTTCAAGTACGCCTACGCGGTTTCGGCGGTTATTAGCGTTTCTCACGTTAAGAGGGAACAGGAAGGAAAATCTCACCTTGTGCAGGTAATTCTCCTCGTCGAGCTGTCTCTCGACCTGGCGATCGACGGCTAGCCGCAGAAGATAGGGGTCTTGTTTGCCTGTTGTCATAGCAGAGTCCACTTCGTTGTGGCCTAGGACCTCCTGTAGGGCGTTGACAGCCTTTCTAGTACCATCCATCTCCTTCTCGACCGCATTCTTGAAATCGCCAGACAAGCTCTTGATTTCCTTGGTCTTCTGGTTGAGATCACTCCTCAGACCAGTAAGGGCTAAGATAACGTCTTCCTCGATTTCACGGGCCTTGTTCGCTTCGATGATCGCCGACTTGTGGTGGTTGCGCATGATCTGGAGAGCATCGTCAAGACCGCCCGATGCAAGGAACCCAGGCGGGGTAGAGGTGTTGTTTAAGACATTGGCAAGCTTCAGTAGAGATTTAGATCGGTGTTCGTAGTGGGATTGTATTTCTCTAAAGCAGGCGATGAGGTCTTTCAGTAACTTTCGCCATGCTGTAATACTAGGTTAGCGGATACTCAAACACCACGGCTCGGCTCGGAATGCGCCGTAGAGCAGATAACAAAGGAGACGGCGACTGACCCTGGAATCGGCTAGCTAGAGTGTCGGTAGGGTTCCCACTGGTAGGGACGGGACAATAAAAGACACTGTGCTGCTCATCCGTTTCGCTGGAGCTTTGGAGGGCCAGGCTCCGGACACTGCCCGCTCTCATGCTCCTGCGACTGCTGCTCCTCTTTAAACTGCCGCTCCTCCGCAAGGACTGCTTCTTCTTCAGGGTGTTCCCCCTCGACAAGGAGATCTGGTGAGTGCTCGCGCTATCGCTGGGTATGACCTCGGACCGATGCGAGGCGACGGAGTTTGATCGCTGCATGTTGTTGTTATTGTTGATGCTGTTACTATTGACGCTGAACCGTTGTTGATTGTTATGCTGAGCAGGATGTGGGCCGGGGGATTCAATGATGGAGCTTCCCCTTACGTTCGCATCCCACTCTTCGGTGAATTTTGGTTGGCGGTTGGGTTGTGCTTGTAGGTTAATGCTATTGATAGGCAAAGGCGAGGAAATGTGGGTGTTGGCGAGAGTGTTCGAGAGGGTCTGGTCTTCTACCGGCGGTGCGCCCGTTCCTGTCGTGCCTGTCGTTCCTGTCGTTCTTTGTTGCGAATGCGACTGCGGTTGCGATTGCGGCTGTGGCTGGTGATGGGTGAAGTAGCTTGTACTCGCCGCACTGGGACTTCTCTCGAGACCAGTACCCCCGTTGGGGACATAAGCCTTCGTGTTTGCAAAACTGGGAGAGACGGGATTGGGAGAGTAGCTTGCTCGATCTAGGGCTGAAGGTTGAGGTGGGTTGGGGATGCTGTTATTAGGATTGGGAATGAAATTGGGGTTGAAATTGGGATAGGTCGATGACGCTGACGCTGACGGAGGGAAAGGCAGCGTAGAAGAAGGCTTGGCAGCAGCCATTGCGCGGCGTCCAGGGCGTTCAGTGTTCAGGGCTGGAGGCGTGTGACAAGTAACAGCGCAAAGGCAATAGTACTTTGACCACCTCCTTCCAGGTTGTTAGTTACTGTGACTTGACACCGTGAGTACCGGAATACAAATACGCAGTTGGTTCGATGTATTGGCTCGATGTACCTTCCAGGTTGTAAGCCGATCCGGCAATTGACGCAATCGCAATCTCAATCTCAATCTAGTGCCAATCCGATTTCCTAGTGATAACTCTGTAGGAATGTAACTGCCCTCTGCTCCTCTGCTCACTGCAGATACTGACTAGTTCTGGAAGGCACTGAAAGGCGCTGAAACGTAGGTTCCTGAAGAACCTGAAGCTGCTCGATTTTAAGTTGGCTCGGCTTTACTAACAACAACCTAGTGCCTAATGAAATGTGAGTGTTTAAGTTGCTAAGATTCGGGCTAGGCATGGAAGAGGGGTTATTTATTGGTCTCGCGAAGGAAGGAAAGTTGGCGTGGGAAAGCCAGCGAGTAGTTAGCGGGTAGTGAGTGAGAGAGGTACTGTGTAAGTAGCAGATGGGTATGAATGGAGAGATCTTTGGGCTCCTGGTGCCAAGCTGCCGTGTTCCATCTATGTTGCCGGTGAAAAGCTCCAATACAACGTCTGCACTACTGATTCGATGGCGAGACGGTTATACTGTGATTTGCTCTCCTGTATCTCCTGTATCCCCTGTCTGCCTGTATAGGTACAGTTGCGAAGGGTCTTACATGTTAACGTCTCCATATGGCCCACGATATGCCACAAATAGGTTAGCGATGTACCTCCCATACAATTTACATAGAATGCTACATGCTTCAGTGATCTACCCGTTGCTCCAGTCATCGAAAGCCAGGGCCAAAGTGAAGAAATGTGGTGATAATTATGCATTGGCAGCATACAGGCTTGTTATATCTCATACAAATTATATAGAGATATACATGCTAATGAAAAGAGGGCATATTGTGGGAAAATGGAACCGCTAACATGTAAGACCCTTGGGAACTGTAGATATGATGTATGTAGGCATATGGACAGAATAAGTAAACATAGATATAGGTAGATATATGCATGATATTATACAGATATTATACATACCCACGGAAGTAGTAGCAGATCTAACATCTGCAACTTGATGATATAACAATCGGATATCGTCCGACGATAGCTGATTTGGTACTTACCTACTTGACGACTAGGTACTGTTGGTACAGTAACGATTTCCTTTCTTAGTCACACCGAGGGGTTGAGCCAGCGGCCAGGGCGGGATATACTTGAACCCTTCACTTAAAGAGACAGAAAAGCAGATGAAAAGAGAGGCGTAGCTTATGACAAACTAATAAGGCCTCACTTTAAACTATTGAAATTGCGTTAAATACCCAAGTTATAGGGTGATAGAGAGGAGTAGGCAGGTGAGAGGCATTGCGTCGCAGGTATGGATATATGGATGCATATGATATTCGATGGGACGAGGATCAAGGTGTGACGGTGATGTGAGTATCTCATAACTCTAGGTAGACTAATATCGTACTACACGCTGCCCAGCTGCCAGACTACCTGCCTCTAGTTGATTGTGACCCTCTCTGCCTCCTCAACCAGCCAATTGCGAGGTTGACTCAACCCCACACGAGAAGCAATATGATAGTACGTGTAACTATAATAATTATTGGAAAGCCAATCTTGAATCTTCCTTGGAAGTTATGAGCCATGTAGGCGGGCATGCCTGCAAGCAAGTATTAGCATCCTTCCAGCTCAACTCCTGACAGAGTCTAATAGTAGTTCAACGAACACCTGGCTAGGTAACTTGACTAACATCTCAAGAGGGGACCAGCCGTGTTTTCCAGCAGAGAAGGAGAATGAGGCCTGGCAACGACCGTGATACCCGATACCCGATACCTGCTCTGCTGTATTGCAGTAGGTATGTAGACTAACTTCGTACGTACATACGATACCGTGGTACGTACATGCAGTACCGCGGTCTAGGCGCAGCTCTAGGTACAGGGCCTAGGCCGAGTTGGGGATGATCCCTGTCCGCCCAGCTTGCTGAAAGCGGCAATGCTGTGCCGCCATTCCATCCTGTAAGCGTGGGGTAGCATTGGCAAAGATTCGCAAAAAGTCTCTGACTGGCGGAGAGGAAACAGAAACAACCTTGAACACGATGACGTATGCGTGTAGGCTGATGAGCGTCGTTCAAGCAACCTTTCTCGATGGTCTCGGTCTCAGAGACCAACAACAACAACCCCATTTCGGGAGACCCGAGCACGGAAAGAAGGCCAATCAATGACCGGGACTGGCAAGGTCCAATACCTCCGAGTGATGTAATATGCAAGGTCACCCAGCCTTTGTACATGGTATGTAGGTACGGACATGGATGGTTTCCCAAGTTGGGAGTTCCCAGTCGCTGTCTCTCAAGTTAGTACGTATTAATTATCTCTCCAGGTCGTGGTGGTTTCGTCTGGAAAGAACTCGTCTGGAAGGGATCAGCGCAGCGCGCAAATCGCCATTCTTCCCCTCGTTGGAGGTTGACCCGCTAAATCAACCATCCGGTTGGTAACTGATGCCTTGCTATATACGACGAGAGAGGGCGCCACGATGGGTTTGGCACCCAATTACTGTGCACTGCACGGGCTGACGGGGTATTGAGTTACCAAACACAAACACATGTCCACGATCTGTCCGAGCAAAAATGTTCTAGACACATCTGTCTGCATCGAGGCCAAGCCTGCATAGAACTCGCGCACTCCTTATGTGCTTAGGTGATCATCACCGTGTGAGCAGACAGGTACCCAACTACCCTCGTAGCCGTATTTCCGCAATAAGCATGTGTACGTCCAATGGGTAGGTATTGGTCTCAGGTTCAGAGAGATGTTGGTAGAAGATAGTTAGTCATTGCACCTACCGATAAACTTGAGGTCAAGCCCAAGCTCGCCCCCCGCCCCCCTTTCATTCGCTGCCCCTATTTCATTAACACGACCAGCGCCATAGCCTGCTCTCAAATCGGTGGTTCGGCCTATTTCACCTATCCACCCAAACTACACATGCTCCACGTGTGCGACCTTTTCTGGTTCTTCCTCTTGAACATTTTGCTGTTTCGTTTGGTTGATTGCTTGATTATACTTAGTATCTATGTCTTCCACGATACCGTCAGCCCGCTAGCATGTCCCTGCCTGGGCTCTAATGAACATTCTAAATATAGGGAAACATAGTCCAGGTACATAGCAAGTTAGCATTATATTATATCAAGTCAATCAAGCATTTTTTTGCCTTGCGGCGACGAGGTCCTGTCTCCGCGAGAAGTTGCACCCGTCAGGCAGCCAGAAATCCAGCATTCAATCGACTAGTCGGCTATCTATACCATGGCAGCAAAGTCAGGAGAAACCGAGAGCGAGAAGGAAAAACGATATTAAATAAGAATACGCCCTTGGTATATACCGATACAAAAACATGAAAATGATACATGACTCCAAAGCAGAAGAAGGGGTCCCAGGAATCCAATGCGCCCGCCCCTTATGATTGATATAATTTCTTTCCCTGCCCCTTCCCTCTTGCTTCCTGTCCCGCTTCCCGATATGCCATTCTCACATGCTGATAATTATGCCTGGGGTTCGCTGCTGTCGATAATGTCGATGATGTCGATGTCGATGTTAATGTTGATAATGATAACAATGTGAAATATGCGTGATCTCCTGTTTACTTCCGCTGAATTGCGACGATACCAGTTTGTATTAAATCGCTGGCCTCCCTCTCATTTGCTTCTTTTTCTTCAGCTTCCCTCTGCCTTCGTCACAAAGTCTCGCCTCCATTCAGGGTACCAGCTCCGATATGTTCTTTGTTATGATCTCCGTCGGGGGAGAGGTGTGGGCGGTAGCCTTAAGCCGACCTTTGCGCCGTGGCGGCGGAGCCTTGGGTGGTAATTTCTTGGTAGCTGCTGCCGCTGCCACCGCAGCGGCTGGAGTAGTGGTGGCAGCAGCAACAGCACTCGTAGAATTTATCGAAGGTGCGCTTTTGATAGAAGATGCGCTGAGATTGCTTTCCATCACTTTGAACGGAATGCCGTGCTTGTGCCTAGGCACCTCTGGCAGCGGCTTCTTGGACCTACTGCTACCAACACTGCTAGATTTCGTGGAACTGATAGCGCCGCCGCCGCCGCCGCCACCGTTAGTGCCAATGCTACTGACACTGCCGCCGCCACCAGCCGCCGTCGCCGTCGTCGTCCTCGACGAAGACGAACATATGCTATCCCTGTCCCAGTCTGTTGTGCTTCCATCTCGGAGCAGACTGCTGTTCGTCTTCGATAGGCTGCTGCTGCTGATATTGCTGCTTTCCCTGAGCGGACTGCTGGTCGCGGGCGGGCTGCCGAACTTCGACGAGGCGGTACTGGAGATCGACAGGCTCCTTGCTCGGGAATTTGGACGGTGATGGTGATGATGGTGGTGTTCCCCGTTCCCTTTGGCGTCGTGGTGCCTGTGGTCGAGGTCGTGCTTGGAACTGCGGCGGTGTCGATGATGGTGGTGGTGGTGATGATGGTGACGGTGTTCACTCCCGGAAACGCTTCCAGAAAAGCTTCTACCGACGCTCCCGATGTTATCCGGAACACTTCCGCCAATGCCTCCAGCAACGTCACCAGCAACGTTAAAGGCCGAGGCCAGCCCGTGCCGGCTCGGCGTTTGTATGCCCGGCTTCTCCTGCACTGCTACTAAGTCAACAACGCTAGTATTGCTGGCCGACGCCTTCGACCCAAGACTGATGCCGAGGAGCTTGCGCGCGACCTCGCTCGCACCACTACCCTCCTCCTCGGGGGGATCGCAGAGCCAGGGGACCTTGGACACGCGATCGACGAGCCGGAGTGTCGTGTCGTCGGCTGGCGCGAAGTGCGCGTTGCCCGTCGGGGCCAGGAGCGACAACACCTTTTGGATCTCGTCCTTCTTGTAGTACGGCGGTTGGCTGAGCTGGGTGTGGGCGAGAAGCGGGTACATGACCCGGAGGTAGGTGTGGCGCAGGGACATGAGCTCGTTCGGCAGGTCGAGAAGGTTGCGGATGATAACGTCGAGCAGAACGCGAAGGTCGTTCGTGTAGAAGTACTCGTATGTAGCCTTCGTCGTGAAAAGAAGGTACAGAAGCTTTAGTATTAAGAGTTGAAGCGACGTCTCGGTCTCACGGTTAAGGACTAAGATGAGGTTTTCGCCAAACGTGCGGTACTGTGGCCCGTACAGGCTAAGGCATTTGACGACGCGATTCGTGAGTGGTGCGCTCGGCGAATCGGGGTCGTTGGTAGCGTTGGTAGATGCGATCATGTACTGCTCGTTGAGCATAAGCTGCGTTATTGTTTTCGTCAGTCTTGTTCGCTCCAAGCCAGGGAGCCGGGGGGGGGGGGGGGGGGGGGGGGGGTCTGAGTCTGACATACAAGAACGCGGATAATGGGGTAATGGTACGGATCGTGTACATCGTCGGACATTTCCTCAATCAGCTGGAAGAGGTATGTCACGAAATCATCGTCGACGTGCAGGAGGTCGTCGTAGCGGAGGCGCTCGATTCGCGACATCTCGTACATGAGCTCGAGCAGCAGGCGGTGGAGACTGGGGTCCTCCGTCTTGCGGCCATTGATGAGCTCGAGCAGTCGCACGAAGCAGCTCTCGTCGATCATGCTGCGGAAGGTGGCCTCGTTGGTGCGGCCGTCAAGCACCAAGAGGCTGGCGATGACGTATAGCGGGGCCGGCTCATCTTCCTGCAATAGGCTGTATATGATCTGGATGCGCACATAGTCGGGGTTTGTGCGGAAGAGGCTGCCCGCGAGGAGCCGCTGCGAACAGTATGCCACCGCATCTTCCGAATATGGCGACTCGCTCCGGAACCGTGATGCTACATCCAGCCATACTCGCAGCGCGTCGTCGATGGTCTCGTGGGCGTCGAAGGAACATTGCGTGGTCACGGTGCGGTGGAGTTCTGTAGGCATAGAAAAGGGGGCGTTAGTTGGTGAGTTGATCCTCGGAACTGTTTTCTATTCATGGCGCTTGCCTTATACAGTGGCACAGTTATCTGTCTTGCAGAGGGGCCTGAGCAGACGGGTATAAGAAATGGGGAGCTAGGCAGGCGATAGGCCATGGGACGACGCACCATTCCATAGTTGTTCCTCGTTCTGCACAGCGAGAGAGGAGGCGTCGTCTAGACCAGCCATAATTCTCAAACATCGACGATGGCTACCCGAAACAACCCCGAACTTACATCACGGTGGTGGGTGTTCGAAGGCTGGGTATTGAAAAAGGAGGCAATAAGACAAGTTGGCAGTCAAGAAGACAAAGGTGATGAATGAAGTAGGCGGCTCTATATGACGGATGTATCTCGAGTTGCCAGCACCATCGAGATACGGCTGTTGCGATTACTCAAATGTATCTGATTTGTTTGTATCGTGTATTATGTGTATCGTGTGTCCTGTGAATCATGTGCTTATGAAGGCAGGAATGTAGCTGGTGTTTGTCGGTAGTGTCCGGGCTCATCAGTGCAACAGAATATGCGGGTTGGTTTTCAAATGGCGGATTTGGAATTGGGGGTTGACGGCATGGAGAAATGGCCGATGTTGGTGTACTTTGGTGGGTTTACCTCTGAAGGTACACGTGCTACAGGAGCCAGGACCGGTAAAAGTGGTGGAGATATAGGGGTCCACGGGTATGTGTCCATGTATGTAAGTTACATTGGATGTATGGAGGTACTATGTAGGAGTGGGATGTATGTAGCAGGCTACCAGCAGCGCTGCATTTCGGAGTGAAACCTCGGCCTAACTTCAAGTCAAGACGTCTCCAGCTGTATACTGAAATGGCTGTGATATCGCAAGGTATGTAGGTTACATACGCAGGCAGGTGAGCAGCGAGGAAAAGGGGAGTGGAAATAATAAATAAATATAGGTAGGCAGGTAGGTAATATGGTAAACGTTTTCGAGGTTTAACTACATGTACACGGTCGCTGACAGGGCTGGCTGATCGATATAACCCATGGGCATCTGCAGCATACAAAACAGACCAGACGAGAGAACCCCAACTCCCATTCAACGCGTGTTTCACACTGGCTAATGCAGAGAGCCTTCGTGGGCGACGAGACAGGACCCACCTCGATGATGTCTTTGTGCATTTCTCTGTACTGGCATGTATGTAGGTAATTTAATTGGCCTGACACTTACCATTTGTAGTGACCTGCCTTAGGTAGACGATGATCCAGAACCCTCGCTTACACGACGAAAGAGCTGAAGCATTCCAACTCCAGTACAGCCAACAAATCACGCAGGTATCGCAACCAGGCACATAACAAATCGAAATAGTCAAGTACAAGTATACAAGAGCAAGAAGAGGCAATCAATTTGGTTTCCTTTCAAACACCCGCTATGCTAGAAATCAACCATTGCCTTGTCTACCTCCTAGGTATGTAGGTACTTAGCCAAGCAGGTATGCAGGTAGTACCTTAGTTAATCATTCAATGCCAATCAAGTTGAAACCAACCAACCAACCAACCAACCCCCCTATTCAAGGGATCAGCGGAACCCGGACCATGACCATGACTAATGCAAGGCTTAACCCCTATTTGCTCCGACCCTATCCCAACCGTCCATTAACTCCCTTGTGTAGTGTTGACACAAGTCTAAATCCTGGACCCCTAGCCTAGGTATATACAGAAACGGAAGGCAAAACGCATCACACTACAACAGCCGCCTCTTCCCCCTCCTCCGCCGCCGCAGCTCTCCGGCTCTCCTCGAGTGCCCGAACGAGCTTCAGCCGAGTCTTCTCGTGGCCAGCCCAGCGGCGCGCGTCGACGCGCATGCGGGCTGCGGCGCGGAGCACGGTGGTGAAGACCCGGAGGTTCCGTTGGGCTCTGGCCCGTACCTCGTGGTAGGCCGGCTTTGGCTTCTTGGACTTGTCCTTGCCATCAGCATTTTCAAGCTCAGTACCACCACCGTACAACAGCGTCGACCGCTCTTGCTGCTGCTTTTGCCGCGAGGCTGATAGTAAGGCGTCGGGCGACTGAATGCCGAGCTGCTTGTGGATGCTGCGCAGGATGCGGAGGTCCGCTTTGTTGCTGTTGCAGAGAGAAAATTGTTAGCACTTGACAACATATAGCATGAAATGGAGGAAAGAGAGGGAAGTTGTGGGAATGAACGAACCAAGCCTCCGCAATCTCCAACTGCAGCGCCAAAAAGCGCTTCGCGAACGCCGCATCGTTGCGCAGCTTCGCCTCGCGCTCCCAGCGCGCCTGCATCCACTCGACCTGGACGGTCATGCCGCGGATCTCCTTGGCGTGGCGCCGGGCCGCCGCGTCCGCTGCGCGGATCACCGCCTCGTGGTCCCGCTGGTCCACCACGTCCATGACAAGGTCACCGTATCGGAACGACGCCTTGGGCGCCGCCGCCGCCCTCTTGGCCGCCTCCAGCGCGTACTTTCCTCCTAACGATGACGATGACGATGAAGCCTGGTTCGGGTTCGAGTTCTTTGCCTCAATCCACGCCAGCGCCTCCCGCGCCCCCTCCTGCAGGCGCTCGCAGTCGTCCTGCAGCTTCTGCGCTGCGGCCTTGTAGGCCGCGCGCTCCCCCCGCGCGCGGTCCAGCTTGGCGCGCAGCTCCTTGCACAGGGGGCCCGCCTGGTCGAGCTCGCGCCGGGCGCGGTCCAGCTGCTGCTGCAGGGAGTCGCGGAGGCGGCCCGCGGCTTCGGCGTTCCGGTTGGCCTGCTCCAGCTGCGCCTGCAGCTCCTCGGACCGGCGTTGGGCGTCCGTCAGCTTTTGGTCCGCGTGCCTCGACTCCTTGCGCATGGCCCGGTCCGCCTGCCGCCGGAGTTGTTCGCACTCTCGTCGGGCCTCTTGGAGCTGGCGATTTGCCTCGGTGAGCTGCCGTCGCAGGTCGTCGGATGCCTTGTGCGCCTCCTCCAGCTTCTCGAGATGGCCCGTCTGGTGCGATTGGTCGCGCTTCGCCTGCGCGAGCTGCTGCCGGAGTTGCTCGCACACCTGGTCGGCCTCGCGAAGCCGTTGATTGGCCTCTTCCGATTCGTCGTCTAGCGTAGCTTGGAGGACTTCGACCTCGTCCTCTAGAGCCTCTACCTTTTCGCACTGGGCTTGGTAGTCGAGCTGGCTCTGTCGGAGCTCGTCACGGACGGCGGAGACCTCGTTTCGAAGCGAGCTCAGCATCGACTGTCGATTGTCGAGATCTCGTCGGAGGTTATCGATCTGACGGCTCAGAGCGGATTCCTCGCTCTTGTGTCGTTGCACTTCGCTATCCAACGCCTCTTGCAGTTGCGTGTCCTTGTTAGATAATGTGCCTTCAGCGTCCCGTAATTTGTCGATAGTTTGCTGGAGGCCTCTAGCCCTGGCCTCGATTCGATCTCGTTGCGCCTCCAGGTCACGCTTTTCTGATTCCCACTTTTCACTCTCATTACGGTAGGTGTTATCTTTCTCGCGTATGGTGGCTTGAAGGTCAGATATCTCGTCGTTGAGGCGATCAATCTCAGCTCTGAGCTGGTCACGAATGTTCTGCTCAAGATGGCCAGCATTGCTCTTCTCATGACCCAGATCCATTTCGAGGTCGTTAATACGTCTTTGGAGGCGTGACATTTCTCGTTGAGCAGAGGCTGATTCCTCGACAATAGAATTCTGGCGATTTCGGGCGCTTGCCTTTTCGCGTTCTAGAGTTTTCTCGAGGTCGCTAATCTGTTGTTGGAGACGGGCCACCTCGCGTTGAGAAGTAGCCAGCTCTTCACCGGTTGTAGTATTGCGGTTCCGAGCATTCGCTTTCTCACGGTCTAGATCATCTTTCAGTTCGTTCATCTGGTTCTTGTAGCGAGAGATGTCTCGTTGAAGTGAAGCTATTTCATCAGACGAGGCATTTTGCCGGTTCCGAGATGCAGTCTTTTCGGTCTCCAATGTCTCCTCGAGTTCGCGTGTCCGCTTTTGCAGCCGGTCGACTTCCCGCTGCAAGGAGGCAGACTCGTCTCCATCTTGGCGCAAGTGTTTGAGTTCGTCCTGTAGATCAAGTATGTCGTCGTTCAGGCGGTCAATCTCAGACTGGTGCCTATCTTGCAAATCCCGCTCTATCTGCAAGGCATGCATTTTCTCCTGCTCTAGACTGTCTTCCAGATCTGTGATTTGGCCCCGAAGGCGTGAGATGTCCCGCTGGAGAGATGTTGATTCGGCCATAAGAGCGTCATTGCGAGTTGACAACAGATCCTTCTCATCAGTGCGTGTTCTCAGGTCCTTCTGGGCCAGCTCAAGCTTAGATGTTAGAGCATAGCGTTCGGTATCCCAAGACTCCTGTCGCTGTAGGAGCTGTTCTGCTCTAGATTGCAGTTCGGCCGTGTATTGTTCTTTCTCCGCGAGCTGTCTCTCAAGGCTTGTGTATTTTGCTTGAGATACGCTCAACTCATTTTGCAACCTTGTGAGCTTTTCCTCGAACTGCCTGGAAAACCCCTTGGTGACGACAGATTTGTTAGACATTTCCTCCTGCAACTCCTCGAGGTCATCCTCGGCTCGTGCCTTGTCAGCCAGTGCTTGTTGTAGCTGGTCCTTCATATCTTCGGATTCCTGCTCCAGCCGACGAACTGCTGCCTCAAGATCGCTGATAGTATCCTTTGCTTCATCAAGCTCTCCACTCGGCCTCGGATTCTCTCCTAACTCTTCAACTTTCTGTTGAGCAGACTTCCATTTCTCCTCGGCTTCCTGCAATTTCGTTTCGAGTTCATTCAACTCTTCATCGCGTTCGTTCAAGTCCAGGTCCTTCTCGCGCAGGTCTGATTCCAAGTCGGCAATCTTTTCTCGTAACTCGTCTAATTTGCCTGAGTCCTCGCTTGGCTGGGGATTTGCTTCGAGCTCAGCAACTCTGTCTTGGGCTGATCTCAACTTCTCTACGACCTCCTCCATTTTGGCTTTCGCATCGTCTAGTTCGTCTTCTCGCTCATTGAGTTCGCGGTCCTTCTCCCTGAGATCTGCCTCCAGGTCACCAATCTCATCGTGTAGTTGGTTTACTTTATCGTCGGCCTTGTCGTTGTGTTGAAGCTGCTCCTGCAAACCGCGGATCTCGGAGTCCTTGCCTTGTAGCTCCTTGCGTAGTTTTTCAATTTCGATCTTGTGATTCTCGTCGGCGTACTTCTTCTTGGCCTTTTCCTGGAACTCCAGCATCTGCTGCTCGTATGTCTCCAGATCTTTCTCTGCCGATGCCAGGTGCTTCTTGTATTTGTGGAGTTCTCTCTGCATAGTGACCTTGTCAACTTTGAGCTCGGTGTTTTCGCGGACGGCGGTTTCACTAAAGTCGGGTCCGGCCTTCCTAAGAGCCTCCTCCAGGAAGTGAATCTTGAGCTTGAGACCGAAATTCTCCTTCTCTATCCGGTCGATCACGTTTTCTTGTTCTCGAAGGGAAAGCTGGTTACCGTCTTGCAATGGTCCTTTGTCGCCGCTGCGCCGCGGTAGTAACACTATGGGTGTCGAGGCATCACTAGTGTCGTCGACTACTGGAAGGGGGGTAGCCTGCATAGACGTATTTCTCGAAGGACCGTAGAGAGAAGATTCGACAGGAACGTTAGTCATATCCATATCTTCCTCGATCTTGCCCAGGCCCGGCGTAGCAAAGCCGTTCGTGTTTTCTTTCCCACGGCGCCGCGCGCTATTTCGCGTGGCAGACTTGAGCATGGGGGTGAACTCAGCACCGCCTATCCCGGTGGGTAGGTTGTTCATATTGCCTAAAGGCGCGCGACTGCCACGAGGTGTTCTTAAGTTGACGCCGCGACCACCTCCATTTCGGAGCTGTTGAAATATGTTGTTGTCTTTGGCTGGTGTTTGGAAAGAGGGTTCTTGGGTCATGTCGAAGTCGGGAGGGGCGCCCCCTAGATAGGTGGCATCCCCTAAATTTGTTCGAGGCGTGTCCATCTTGACGACATACGAGAGGACGAGTTGGCTATATACTCAAATGGTGTCGTGCAAGTGGGAGGAAGAATATGCGGTTGGGGTGGCAGCGCGGTTGTATAGGTTATAGACCATGGACCAATGACCATGGACCATGAGCAGTTAGAATAGAGGACAATACTTTGGGTTGTGTATAATGTTAAGTCAGGTCAGGTGAAAATGCCGTGCGTGCGATGCGAATGATGAAGGCTTCCAAGCATGAACACGGTCCAGAAACTAGAATGGAACTGCAAATCAATGTAAATCAATGTTCAGGACCAGGCCGGGCGCAGTTGCAGTGAGACTGCTACAAGTATGATGTATCGTGTATCGTGTATCGTGTCGTGTATTGTGTAGGTATTGTGTATTGTGTACAAGATGCATGTGCAAGGTGTATAATTCAGAAGTGGGAGGAAACGCCCTAACACCGCGTTTGTTTACTTACCAGAGCTGGAGCCAATCACATGGATGGAAACCTGAAAGCGGCTAGAGCTGCAAAAGTCGGAGCTCAAGCCCCAGTTTGCCCGACCTGCCCCACAGCTTTTACTCCCATTTTTCCCGTCAGGAGGACCCTGGGGGGCCTTGATGTCACATTTCCGGAGTTGGAGTTTTTTGTGCGCCACGCTCCGGTCCGCGCTCTTGTTGGTTAGTCACCCAGCTCACTCAGGTAGTCTGGTTGCTGCTGTTACTTAAGAACCAACAAGACACCATACATAATAGTACATACCACTCCAAATTACTGCAGTACCTATCGGGTTTATACGGAAAACTACTGCAACCACTTAATTCATGATCCCGCCCCGCCTTCTTCTTCTTCTTCCCATATTTATCTTTCAATTACAAGAGAGAAAGGCACTGGAGCACTTTCCACCTCCTATCAGCTCTCGCCATCCTACTGATCTCTGATTAGCAGACTGCGCAGGTTTTAGGAACCAATCTGGTCTGCTAATCTAATCAATCGCACCTTGGGTTCGGGTTCGGGTTCTCGTCCTCGTTCTCGTCCTCGTTCTCGTTCTCGACACCTGCAGTTTTTAGCTTCTCCATACCATCATATCATGCCCATTGATCGCCGGGTTTTCGGCCAACGACGAAGAAAACCACACGACAAACAAACATGTCGTCCTTCATAGAGTATCTGCCGGATGAACTTCTCCACCAAATACTTCAATATGTCCCGCCGGAGGATGTTCTTAGAAGCTTTAGCCCCCTATCCAGCCGCCTGCATCGCATCGCCGAGGAGCCGCTTCTGTGGAGATACTATTGTCGCAGCACCTTTAAATATTGGGATGACGTCCACCGGTTTCAGCTGAAGATCAGAGGCCCGGTTCATCGCGTCGACTGGAAGCGCCTTTTCCTACTGCGGCTTCAGCGCAACGCTCACGCCGCTGCTCTGCTGGACGACGTTGTCCAGTCGCGCGTCTCGCGCTTGCAGAACATGGAACAGATCTGCCAGTACGGGTATGACGTCAAAGACTTTCTCCTGGCGCAGTGTCGCATCGACGACTCCGCAGAAGATGTCCTCGCTCGGCGACACTTTTCGTGCACTGTTCTCGATAGCATACATCGGAGTCTCGCAGTAGAGGAGTGGGCAAAGTACCAAAAGCACGCCGCGCGCCACGTCGATGAGGGCGCCCTGAACAGCGAGAGAATCAACTGTGGCATGAAGCTGGAGCGTGCCCTCGGCGCATTCGATATGTTCATGCTGCATGAAAACGAGGGTGATCTGGATGAGGTGCGTTTCGATCGACTAGGTAGTGGTATTTGTGATGAACGCACCCCCTAACGTCTATAGATAACCGAGTTGGTGGATCAAATCGCATTCCAATTCCGCGAAGCTCATCCGTATATGCATCGTTTCACGACCCGTCAGAAAGCAATCGCTCTATCCACTTGGCTCCAATCGAACAACATGGCAGGTCTAAGTGATCCCGAATATCACTACCTCAAGAACTGCCTGATCGGACGTGCGCTTCGCGACAACCAGCATCCCTCCTTGCCTATCATCTCTGCCGCCATCTACGCCTCGATAGCATCTCGACTCAACTTCGAGGCGTATTGCTGTGTGTTGACACGTCATGTGTATGCTATTGTTCTCTCGCCGCCAGGCATTTCCTTGGACGGTGTCCGCTTGCCCGAGGATGAAGCCAATGAACAAGAGAAAATGTTCCTAGACCCGTTCAGGTCAGATGATGAAGTACCACTTGAAGAGATCCACGGGTTCCTAGCGAGGCTAGGCGCCAGTGTGGCCCGGGACAAGCTCCTGAGTCCTACGTCCACCGATCTGGTAGTCTTGCACACGGCCCGGAACATCCGGGGCTCCTTCACCAGCTTCCGAGACATCGAGCGTCCTCTCTCCCAGTCGAACCCAATGGTTGAGCAGAACCGCGGCGACTGGGCGCGAAACCTGAAGCCAGCGCTGTACAGCATGCTCTGGGCGAGCATCATGATGGTACCCATCCTGCCCGATGACGAGGACGGCCGCTGGGACTGGCAGCAGGACGTCGGTGACCTGCTGCGCTACTTCTACGAGAACTTCCCCGAGGACTCCTGGCTCGTTGAGAAGTATGTCTGCCCCATGTACGACACATTCGCGGGGCCGGCGGGCCGTCGCCACGGCCAGAATGCCAGGGAGGCTCCCTCGAAGCGTGTGCGCGACATGATTCGCGAAATCTGGCGCGCCGATTCTGTCGTCAAGGAGCCCCGACGGCGCACCCACCTCAAACGCGGCAGGAGCGTCAAGTACCACGTCGGGCAGATTTTCAAGCACAGGCGGTACGACTACCACGGCATCATTCTCGGGTGGAAGGTGGATGGTGCGAGCGGATCGCTTGGGTGGGATGACGGGCCCAGCTGGTCCCAAAGCACGTACAGTCAACCGTTCTACCGCTGCATGTGAGTTTACTTCACTTCTCTTCCCTTCCTCATTCCTATCGTCGTGTCTCGCATTAGAAGATCGCTCTGCTAATACCCCCACTAGGAATGGGTCTGATGGGTCTTACCACCACGTCATAGCCGAGGAGAACATCGAGGTTGTGGGTTTCCGAGGAGGCATTGAAGTGCTGCCGTCCGACATCAAGAACCTGCTTCCGATGGCTGGAAAGTTCTTCAAAAGGTGGGATTCCGACCGGGGTGTCTTCGTCAGTAACTTGAAGGAGTTGTTCCCGGACGATTGACGAGAGAAAAGATTGCTTAATTTCATTCGTTAGATGATACCCATACCCCTAAGTATTTTAATCCAGTATCCCTATATGTAGCAGGGCCTTTATTCAAAGATGTCAGTTCTGTACAATTATTCTTTTCGTTCTTCCGTCGTGGGTTGATGTTGGCAGGTATGAGCCACGATCCTGTACTTTTCCTATTCCTATGACATCCCGTAGCATAAACGTAGATTAATTTACTCCACGTGCCGCCAGAAGGCTGTACGTGGGTTACGCTCCCCTCTACTTGTACTCTTCAACATGTAGCTTGTGCAACCAGTAGCTCAAAGTATCAGGGAAAGAGATGGTGGGAAGAGGATGAGGCATCCAGTCCTCTCTCTCACTTACCAGAATGCCGAAGATACCATTAGACAGTGGGTAAGTGACACACCGCATATTCTTCCGAGCCCGAATCAACCATACCGGTAGTGCTTGAACTCCAGACTAGATGCTAACATACTACTACATAGCAGCCAAAGGTAGACAACAATGAAGGATTGCATATGTAAAAAGCTCAATAAGCCTCTCTACACGGACTTATGGGAGCCTTGCATGAGATTCCGATGCTTTGTAACCATGCCACCATTGTCAGGTTCCAGAATGCCCGTCTCTACCTAAAGAACAGTCTCCCCACATGTCAGACGCGTATCTCCATTGGGATCTAGCTGGTTTAATGGTTAGGCCTTCTCGGTGGCTGCCCGGCTTATACGTTGTCAGGCTGCACGACATGGGGCGTACGACCCACCATAATAGACCTATACCTATAATACCTAAGTAATCAGAATGTGTACCAGCATAGTTATACGGTCCTCAATTTGTAGAAGCAGTTTAAGTCCGATTGCTAGTCGGCGACTGGGTATCACGGCGTCTCTGCGGACAAGAACCCTCATGACCTTGCTAATTATCAGGTACTTACTGAGTTGGTTCCAGATTGCTGACAATCCTGCCCTCGGTCGCCTTAAATACATGCCAGGGGAGGAGGTGGTACCACGGGAGGTTGAACACGGAGTATTGTACAGGCAGTAGATCAAAGTGGAGGGGTTGTTGTTGAAGGCGGTTGCACCGGATGGCCATGCGTGGCGATGAGTAATTTATATCTGACAAAATGGGTGGTAGGATAGCGGCATTACCATCGCTGAGATCAAGGGGGCGCTGCGGTATCAATATTCTCACTTGTGTATATATAGTCTCGGCCACCTATCTCCAAGTTACGTCCACAGCCTGGTCAACACGATCGAATCAGTGCTACTCTACACCTGATCACGCCTATTCGTATAGTCAGAATTAAGCGGCGGAGAGAAAGGTTTACCTGCATCACAATCTTGACCATCGCGTCTGTTTACATTACCGTTCACTTGACTTATTACTTGGATCAGAACCCTTTCTTAAGAGAAATAAAAGCAAGAGAGAAAAACAGAATGTCATCCGACCAACAGCAGCAACGCACCATCCTCATCACCGGCGCCTAGTATCAACGCACCAGCCCCCCTTTACCCTCGCGACCATCTGCCCGCCCTGGGTCTTCGGGCCCTACGCGCGCGCGCCCCGCCACACCTCGCACCTCAGCGAATCGGTATCGCTGCTCTGGGACATCCGCACGACGCAGCAGATCCCCGCCTTCGACTTCGGCGGGTACGCGGACGCGCGCGAGGTAGCGGCCGCGCACGTGCTGGCGCTCGAGGTGCCCGCGGCCGGGGGGCCAGCGCTTCCTCGTGGGGCAGCCGTTCCGCTACCAGACGGCGGTCGACGCGGCGCGCGCCCGGTTCCCGGAGCGGCTGCTGCTGCTGCCGAGGGGAAACCCGGGAGACCGGGGGCCGGAGGCGTACGGCGTCGATGGGTCGAAGGCCGCGAGGGTGCTGGGGCTAAGGTATGGTGTGCTGGAGGATACGGTGGGGGATATGTTTGCGCAGTTGCTGGGGGTTCGGGAGAGGGAAGAACAGCAAGCAAGCAAGCAGGCAACGAAGTAAAACAAGAGAAGGGATGTCTTGGAATTGGTTCAGGCTCATATTACCAGGCATCTAGTTACCTAGTCATCTAGTTATGTGGTAAGGGTCAAGCTGGGGAGTCAAGCCTAGAGAGAATCGCGGCTGAGGAGTTTCCCTGGGACTAAAGGTACTAACTCGTTCCAGAAGAAATGGAAAATATAATCGAATTACCCTTTGCAGCCCCTTGGAAGGCTGGAACTTGATTACGAGCCTTCTGCTTAATTCCGTCCGCCCAAGACTTCAATATGGTTCCTGGCTTAGTAAGGAGGCCTGTTAGTCGGCGTTCCGAAGTGTTCGTTGTAATAGCCTCGTAGTTCTCGATCCACGTCGGCAGTTGTCGATCAATGGCTTCTCGGTGTAAATATTGACTAGAGAATCCCTTCTTCTGCAACCCCACCATGACTTACGTGCTGAACGTTATTGAACGACATCAGCTTATGTCACAGAGAAAAACAAGGTCATCCAGACTATTAAAAACATGGCTGAGCTAGGCGGTGCTCACACAGCCAGCGGGGCCGTAAGCGGTTAACCATCACCTCAGTCTCGGACGGTTCCGAGATATTGTGGAGCTTGTTTCTGCAATATTCCATGCCAAGACGGCACTATTCGTTCTTCGTCGTTCAGTCGCTATCCTCTTTGAGAAGGTGTGTGCAGTGCATCTCTCCCAGAACGAGCAAGCGAGGCACACACCTGACAGGCAGATAGAGAGCGAGAAAGGGAAGAGGGGGGTGGGTGTGTGAGTGAGTGAGGTTCGAGAATACTGGGGACCATGGCCGCGAACGGTCTGCTTCTTTTCCCTATCAACGGTTTCCCATCGTCGTCCCTGAATCATACCCAATGAAGGCCTGCCGCTGCTACTTCTGTATGCGAGCCGCTTCTCTCTACACGCTAACTGAGGAGCCGAGATGAGAAGAGACGGGCTGGGCTGGGCGTGCAGTGATTCGGCGTGGCGCCATGGGGTCGCGTTGCGCTGCCGGCCGCCAAGGGATCCCTTGAGCCACTGCCGCCCCCCTGCAATATCGTAACGTAGCCCCCAACGCCAGAAAGAAGAAGAAAAGTCGACAATTTAGGAATGCTACGATCCCGCAGGTTGGACCCCGGCCATCGTTCTCCCCAGGTATGTGCAACCACGGGACCGATGGGTTGCAGGGGAGAGGGGCAAGATCAATCTATCGGTGCCGACAGCTCAGGAGCGCTCCACGCCGGGGCTCTGCTCCCCTTTATGTAAGGAACGGGCCCCCAACGGTGGGAGCAAAGGGAGGCACATGGGTTTTGCGTTCTCCATCATAGTTCATGACAACCCGGTTGTTCTATTTCGCGACGAGATGTGAGCATTGACGGGGCTTTTGCATGCAAGAACGATTCCTTGGATGAGTGGATGCACTTATATCTCATTATGAAAGATTAAAACTCGAAGTGGTCTGCCTTCTCACCACCAAATCAGCCAGGTACATACAATAAAGGAGGTTCTTTACAATTTTTGTGTCGTTCTCGCTACTCGTGAGCGTGGACCCCTCTGGTGGTGTGACGGTACTTTCGAGATCAGGGATGAGCGGACGGGGAGGCAATATCGGAGGCGCGCCTCCCTTCTGGAGCAGTAGTTGCGAGGCCACGGCATCGACTACGGACCTGAGCCACACGGTCCTGGCGCCCCCGGGGGGCGTGACATACCACCCGGGCGAGCAGATCAACGTCAACTGGCAAAGTGGTGTTCGGAGCGACGTACTGCGGGTCGATGGGCCTCCGTGGGCCGGCGGATTTCATCCGGCCTCATGGCTGTGGAGCGCATTCTTACAATCGGAAGACGAGAAGACGAGCGTAACAATCATAGGTATGCAATTTAATTTGCTCCGTTCCGCCGTGTTATCATCGGCATTCTCCCCATACTCTATACATGTCAACGCGGAGTGTTTCCAGAACCGACTGACTACGGTTTAAACGATAAAATAACTAGCTGACATCAATACTCACCAGATAATCAAAACTTCACTTTTGGCTACAACGTAGCGTGGAAGGTACTCGACGACTGCACCAACACAGCCATCAACCAGACATGGACGATCCCGACGAGCCTCGATGTCACGGCGACCGTCTTCAATGTCGTGGTGGTCAACATGACCAATCCCGACACGCCGAGCAGCACAACCGGGCCGGCCTTCACCATCGAAGCGGGCGAGCCAACTAGCGGCGGCAGCGGCAGCGGCTCAACCGCCACCATTTCGACAGAGGGTGCGTTCGGGGCCGCAACCGCAACAGAAAGCTCGCCGCCAGGGGGTGGTACCCCGTCGACGTCCACGACGTCAATCCAGACGCCGACGCTATCCGCAGCTCCAGGAGCGGGGCACATCCCATCGCACAAAGTGTGGGTCTGGGGAGCACAGGGGCTCACGGCGGGCGCGAAGGCCGGCATCGGGGCGGCCGCCGGCGCATCGGCGCTGTTCTTCCTACTAGCGCTCATCCTGTTCTGGAAGCGACGGCGGAGATTTCTCGACAGTGGGGGCGCCGCCGGGAGGCGGCCCAGCCCCGACGAAGAGCAGGCTGCTGGGAAGGCCGATGTCGAGCTCGACGGCGACAGCAGGGGGACTGCGGTGGCGGCGGCAGCAGTGGAGGCGGAGGCGCCGGTGCCGCGCGAGCTCCCCGCGACCTCGAACGACGGCGACATATCAGAGGACTACTACGTGAAGACGCCGGTGTCGGCGTCGGCGCTGTCGTCCTCCGTCGACTTCGACCCGTGCGCGCCGCGGTACCCGTCCGGCCCGGTGGAGATGCCTGCGAATGAGATGGTCGTAGCCGAGATGCCTGATAGCAGCAGCCCGCATCGGTGAAAGCGGAAGCTGTCAACATGGGCAGCAAACCCTGGGTATCTGATGGCGTTACTTAGGAAGGAATGGGTATGGTTTAATGAGAATACTATGTAATGATTGCATACATTATTTTGATAACTGAAAGAACGATTGCACGAACGACCACTCCGTGCTCACTAAGCACTGTAACGGTATACCCTGCTTACTTATATACGGGGCTTTCAATCCCCCTTTTCCTCTAACGGCATAAGCGTTTATATGGATAACACATCATCTGACTCACAGCTACATATTGGGTGCTGTTACCTGGATAATTGGCTGTGATTTAGTATCATTGCCGTCTTAGTTCACTTCCAACTTTATGTCAACAACCATTCGGGTTTACTTATTTATTTTCCTTTTTATCCAGTGGAATCAATTCCCCTATACTCACGCCAGCATCTGCTAGACTTGACTTGTCTATAAGACTCGTCGCCGCACGCCGGACTAGTACTAACACAATGGCACCGCTGGAGCAGTCTGAGAAGGATGAAATCGCCGCCAATATTTTGCAGCAGCTTGCTAGCACGCCATTTGCCTGTTCTTCTCTTCTACAGCTGACTAATGGGACGACCAACTTTGTTTTCCGTGGCACTCTTATTCGACCCGTCCCTTCCCCGGAAGGCTCCGGGGCTGTGGAGACTGTCATAGTGAAGCATTCCAGCGAGTTCGCCGCAGTGAACAAGGACCTACCCATTCATGTGTCACGTTGTGTATGAAAAGTAGCATGTCAAGTTCTGAGTATAATACACCTTCTTGCTAATTCCGAGACACAGATTGCCGAAGAATCCATGCTCAATGCTCTGAAGGAGTTCCACTACGACTCTCATCATGCTCAGGTAAAGGTGCCGCATCTCTATCTCTTCGACCGGGAAACGAGCACACAGGTCCTGGAAGACATCCCCGGCGTCGTGGATCTAAAGACAATCTTCGTATCTCCGAATGCCAACGATGTCCTTTCCAAGCCCCTCGCGACCTCGATCGGCCGCGCGCTCGGGTCCTGGCTCCGCGCCTTCCATGCATGGGCCTCGGCGCCCGCGCAGTCGCATCTATGCGCAAACGCGGAGATGGGGACCAATGAGCTCATGCGAAAATTGAAGTACTTCATCACCTACGGTAGCTTCATCGAGGTGCTTGAGAAGTTTCCAGATGTGATAGGTGACCATAAAAAGTCTTTACAGGAAGTTCAGCATATGGCGATCAAGGAGTTCGAGAAGACAGCAAGCGGCGACGGCGACGGAAGAGAAGAATGGGGACTTATCCACGGTGATTTTTGGACGGGAAAGTAAGTCCCCCCCGCCCCCTACGTCTCCTATATCGTTCTGATTCACATCAAACATCAGCGTTTTGTTCCCCGAGTCCCGATTTCGAGAGGAGAAAACGAAGCTCTTTATCGTCGACTGGGAGTTTGCCCAGTATGGCCACAGAGCATACGATATCGGGCAAATGATAGGCGATATGTACGAGCGGAAGCACTTCAAGGGGGTCGAGGGTGCTATATGGGCCATTGATGGGTTCATCGACGGCTACGGCCCTGTGAGTGAGGAGATGGCCTTTCGGGCCGCCATTCACGCAGGTGTACAGATGATCACCTGGGTCACGAGGGGCCCGCCTCTCCATATGCGACCAGCCTGGGCTACACGGGAGCGAGCGGCAAACATTGTGACTGTAGGCATGACTTTTGTCTTGAAGGGGTGGGAGAAGGATAAGGAGTGGTTTCAGAAAAGTGCGTTGGCGGGTTTGTTCAGGGACAATTGTAGATGAATAATGGAAGGCCCTGGAAACGTGGTGACGTGATAAAGGGGAATGGGTCGACTATGTTTCACGTAGACCATGAAGTTTGAAGTTTGATATCTCATCGTCGAGTGTAGTCTTGAGCCTGTATATATACTTGTATACCTCGTGTGAGAATTAAGGCCCGCTGCCTCTCATACCTTTTTTTCTCCTTTTATTATTCTTGTTATCGTATCCCCCCTTGGCATTATTGAGATAAAAGAACATTTCTCGATACTTGTGAAGGTTCACGGCGCGGAAGCATATATCATATTTGCCTTATTTCCAAATCACCATTGAGTAGAATATCGAGGTACACCGTTGCTGTTCCCTTTGCAAAAGCCACTCCCTCATTCACTTTCCAACGGGGGTCCTGGAACGTATACATCGATCAAAGAGGTACCTACGACTTATCCTACTCGTAAAGCTCGATACCATCGACGGACATCTGGAAGTCTGTTGTCCCAGCACGTCAAGTGTCAGCATCAAATACCATTTATCTGCGTAGTTAGCATAGCAACTATGCGGAGGCTCTCCTTACCTTCTGTGCCCACAGACCCCACGGTGATCGTGTTCACGTCTCCCGTATTCAATTTGAGCTGGACGGGGACCACGGGGTGGTACCCGGCCCGGTGGTTGAGGCTCGACACGTTCACGGCCGGCTCGTCGTTGACGTAGATGTAGGCTTCGCCGGCGGCCGGGTCGTTGACCCGGTAGTGGAAGGCGAACCACTGCAGGGCGCCCGTGCCCGTCACGTTGTGGAACGTCACTTCGCTGTCGCTGCTGACTGTAATAGGGGATAGGGTCAGTAACGCCAGGTCGGATTTGGTAATGTTATTCAACTACGCACCTTCGTGCACGGAGCGCTTGCTCGCGCAGTCCTCGCACCTTCTGACCACTACTCGTTGGTTAGCATTTGGCAACTCCGATTACGGCTTCAGTTGCGGAAGTCAGTTTGACATACCTGCTTTTCCGGACAACTTCGCGTCCGCAGCCTCGTAGCGCTTCAACGTATTGGGGTACGTCACAGCGCCGGTTGAGACGTCGACTTTCCAAGACGCGTGGTATTGCAGGGTGATCGAATGAGACCTGGGATCAGCCGTTAACATACGATATCCCTTCCTCGCCTCCCCGCAGCCCCTTTTCTTTCCCAGTCCAATGAAGAAGGAGCATCACATGTCTATTTTGCCTCCGGCGGGAGACTCACCCGGCGTTGATATCCATCGGAAGCCAGACATAATTGGAGTCAGAGCCACCTTTGGAGTCCCACGAATCGCCCATGTAGATGTAGGTCGTCTGCTTGGAGCCCTTGACCGTCAGCTCGAAGGTGTTCTGGGAGTTGTACGTGTTCTCGTTCTGAGGCGCGATATCGGATCCGCCCTCCCAAGGGCCCTGGATCGAGTCCGAATAAAACACCTTGTTGGGATTCGAGCGCCACCCCGTCTTGCCCGACACGATCAGGAAGTATACCCCGTCCGCCTTCACTAAGCCGGGCGCTTCGTAACTACCGGCTCCTGCTCGTTGGGTAAGAATTGATCAATAAACCGAAAAAAGGGGTGAAGAAGTAAATCTAAGGGACAAAAGGGGGAAATAAAAGGGGGTAGAGGGAGCTTACGTAAGTCCGACATCAGATCGCCTACGCTCCCATCCGAATTGATACGGTTGATCTGGACGATGTTGTGGTCGGCACTTGTCAAGAGGTACCAAGTTTCTGAATAATAAACCCACAGGTAGTTAGCCAGCATATACAGATGAACTTACTGTTCCGTTCTCACGCACGGCAAGATCGGAACCAAAATCGCAGATAAGACTAGGGGGGGGGGGCGGGCTTACCGTCATCTTCATCGTAAAACATGCCCGTGTCGGAATAGCTGTAGTCGCTGGGTGGCAGGTGCACCTTGGCCGACTGCGCGTACCCGCTGGTAAAGTCCGTCGACTTCAGCGAGAGGACGTACCGGTCCTGCTGTCCGAAGAGCTGCAGAGGCGAGCGAGTCAGTACAGTAGGTACTTGCATATCATAGCAGGGATCCGCCTCCGCCTCTGGTAATGCCATGTGACTGCCGATGAAGATCCGCATGCAGATGGGCTTGCTTGCTTGTCGGATTGCCGGCTCACCCAGTAAGATCCGTTCGGCTTCGCGATCTTGGGCCTCCACATGCCCGTGACGGAGCTGGCTTGCGCCCCGAGGTTCTTCCAGTTGACGAGGTCGGTCGAGGAGTACATCATCGGGGTCTGGTCTGTTGCCGACAGATTCATTGCATTCTCATTAGTCTCTTCCCCGGAGGAATGGTAACTGCCCTCTCCTCTCCTTCCAAGACAAGCCAGAGTGCGGCATAGGTTCACGTACTGCTAGACGCATGCCCGACCCAGTAGAACGTGTCGCCGCGCTGGACAACGCCGCCGCCATGGGCCTCGATCTTGTTGCCGTCGGTGTCGTACCACAAGGCGCCGGGGGAGATCCAGTCGGCGCCCAGGACGGACGTGGCGGCGTATGCGGCCGCGAGAAGCACGGAGCGGAACATCTTCATGACAGGGAGTTGAGGTTAGGTAGCTCGGCGGGAACTAGAACACAAGGTGGCGTGCGGCTGCCTGCATATATGATCCCATGCCGATCGGTCAATCGATATATGTAGATACACGCAGGGCATTCCCAAAATGTTTATTTTGCAAAGCGACACCGAACACAGTAATGCGACACCGAGCAGAATGCAGACTCGGGTGCATCATTGCCGTAACGGCTAATTCGCCGGGCCGTTCGAGCGTTGTCTTCTATATATCACTCGACTACTATTGCCTGCCAGCGCTCCCTACCCCCATACCTCATCGACTCCCCACTTCCTCTCCCGTATTTGTATAGTGCCCCTGGCGATCAACGGCGCTGCCAGGTCGTAATTGCGGAGACTCCTGATATGTGCATTCTTTCCGAAACCCTAGAAGGGAAACCAAAATCCGGGGTACGAAGTGTTCGACGATACAAAGAACCAAGCTATAGTAGGGCGATCACCCCCTGAAGAAGCTTGATACGACAGCTCACATTATAATAGCCTGTCTCGGTATAAGCAGGGCCCCTCGTCACTGTCAATCTAACGATTGAATAAATACGAACCGATTCCGAATAGAAAAGGCCATCACAGAACCATTTGACATGGCACGATCGGTAGCAATGCCGTACCAACCATCGTTTCGGCTAACAATATTTCAAGCTTTATAGGGGTCCATTCGGGTTTATTCTTCCCGATTGAAAGCATCGCCCCTAATGGGCACAACACCTAAGAGGAGTATTATATGATGAATAGAGCACGCAAATCATAACCATTGTCGTTGAAGTCTATACCTGAAGATTAGGTGTCTGACTTATACCGTTATACGGAGGCTTGATATGAACCATGGTCCATTAGTTAGCACTTCCCCTAGTCTCCCAACTATACTTTTGCATATGTAGCAAAGAAAACAGCTTTGATCGCTATGGCTTGAAATCATCATGAATGGTGGAAATAATAAGATCGCCGCCAACTAACAAACGGGATAATAACACGCGAAATATAGTCAGGCAATATCAAACAGCCAGGCAGGTTACCTACCGTCTCAAGCCATTGATCTACACTCCGAAGAACCCGCTTTCGCGGGCCACATGCGACCCACAGGATAGCCGGATAACATCCATTGATGGTAAGTAGGCAGATAGATCACCAACCAGATCTAGATCTTGGAAACAAATAATCAGGACGTATCGCACTGAGGCATTGGATGCGGCCAATAGGGATTCAAATGACTGCCCATTTGATCTCAGTGGAACGCAAGCATGATTTATACTTCGTATCAGGTATCTTGAAAAGGCATCCAAAACGCGTAGCCCACTCAATTTTCCAAACCACCACACCCCTCACCCCCTCCTTTACTGGACACCCCCTGATCATATCTCACATCACCTCACCACCTATCTATCACCTATCATCGCCCTTGACATCAATACCTTCAATCAAATCCCCGCCGATCCTCGCGATCTCCGCCAGGATAGCCTGCCTATTTACCTCGTACATCTTCTTGCTCTTCTCCCCATCAACGTCATCCTCAGCCTCCCCACCCACATCCACGTCTCCATCTCCATCTCCGCCTCGAACGGGCATGAACGAGCACGGCAAGTTGGCAGTGAACGCGCGGCGGTTCAGCAGCTGGGGGTTCCACAGCGCGCCGATCGTCGCCGCCGCGCTTCCGCCGTCGTTGTCATCCCCCGGGTCGCCGTGGAAGAACAGCAGCGGCCGGCCGTAGACCCTGTCGAGCTGCGCGAGGAGCACGCGCGCGGGGTGTTCCGGTAGCGGGGGGGATGATGCCTCCTCCTCGCGGCTTGCTGCAGAGAGCAGATTCTTGAAGCGCGAGGACGAGCCCAGCTCCGCTTCCCCGCCAACGCGTTCCAGGTTCCTGAGCACCTTGGGCGCGAGGCGGATGACGACGTCGTACTCGCGCAGCGAGGGCTGGAACAGGGAGCGGGGGTCGAGGTCGATGCCCTTGTCGCGGGCGAGGCGACAGGCGGAGCGCGCCAGGGCCGTCATGCGGGTGGCGACGACGCGGGAGGGGCGGCAGCCGAGCGGCTGCGTGTAGGCGAGGCCGCTGGGGTCGTGCGGCGTCGCGACGAACAGGACGGTGCGGTTCATGGCCGGGTCGATCTTGCGCCACGCCTCGAGCCGGGTGCGGACCTCGTTGCGCTGCTGCGGCGAGGACAGGTCCGAGGCGGACGGGTCGACGATCAAGGGGTCATCGCGCCAGTCCCAGCGTGAGAGGAGCAGCAGGGTCCGTAGGAAGCCCGTCGCGGCGCTGGTGGGCGTCGCGTAGGGGTGCGGTTTCAGGAAGGCTTGGAGGGTGAATAGCTCGATGAGCTCCTCGTTGAAGTGGCAGGAGAGCTTGTGGGCGCTGAAAAACCGCTTTACCAGGCGAATGGATGGTGAGAGCTCGGGGAATCTCGTGCAGAAAGTAGTGATGGTCTGGTTGTGGAGGGGAAGGTTGGTATACGTTCGTCTGAACGTGGCAAGCAGTTCGGCAGCTTCTGTGCGTTGATAGCGTTCAAGGGTCTTGTCTTTCGTCTGCCGTTCAAGAAGAATCTCTTCGAGACCGCTATGAACCCGGACGCGGAATGAGAACCCATCCTTGTACACCACGTCCAGGAAGGCTAGATCTTCAACATCGCGCTCAGTAGTCTCTAGACCTAGATGCGCCTTGATGGCATCATTAGATTCTTCTAGAGAACTCCCTATCTTCAGTAAGAATGCAAGTTTTGCGCGTTGAATGGCGGCGAGATTTTCCTCTGGCCACTTCCCGGAAGCTTCAAAGGAGATCACAACATCCATGGGCTGTTGGGACCGTCTCAGGTCACCAAGACGAGGTATACGTAGTGAAGCATGTCGCAACTCTGGGCATATAGGAACTATTTGTCTCACGTGGAGAGGCAAATCTTCTAGACCCCTGACGTCTCTCTCAAACTGTTGAAATGCTTGCCTGGCAACATCGAAGGCCCCCTTATCCGACGGAGTCGATGTGATGAGTTTGGTAAAGTCTTGTCCATAGAATGCCAAATCAGTATCATCGACCTTCAGACGATACTTCAGGATGTAGCGAATGATAGCCTCGCAAATGCCCGGAAATCCTAAGGGGGTATAGGCTGTCCAGTCCAAGCTTTCCACAATGTTGCCGTCAGGGAATTGCCAGAGATCGGACTTTTCACCCCAGAACTCTCTGAACTTAGCTGCGTCTTTCTTCTGTTCGTATGGTGGCCCGTACTCTCGCCCTTGAGAGGCCTTTGTCGGGTCAACTGCGATCCCAACGATAATACTGCCCTTCTTTGTTTTGGGGATGGGATTGGTAATGGCCCACGACGCGGTTTTGGGCGTTTCAAGATGAATAAACCGAGCGCGTTCGCCTAGTGCCTTCGTCAAAATCTGGTAGACTCGTTCACTATAATTCCATGCGAATCCCTTGCAATCGGTCGAACTATGATCCTCATTTGAGGATGGCAGGTTTAATTTCACAAGTAGATCGAACATCTGTAAAGGCTGATACGCTTTCATGATGAATAATGAGTCGAACTGGCCATTCGGGTCGTCATTCATCGCAGAGAGGGACCTTTTCGCCTGTTCCTTAAGCATAGTAGTGGACCAAGACGTCATCTTGAATACTATATTCAGCTCGCGCGCAGCATCGTATAATACGGGACCAGACTGGCGGATCGATTCCGGGTCAGCTGGCGTCTTGCCTATTATGACCGGTTTCTTGCGCAAGCTGGAGGAAGCGATGAATTGTAGAGTGCCCTTAAATATCTGCGTGCTGTGAAGTGAGGTGGAAAGGACAGCTTCGCCTTTGCGACCACCCCCCTGGAGTAGTAGGGCAACAAGTACTGCCCATTCGAAGTGGCCAAACCCACCTTCTGATACGCTGCCCCCAAGCCCACGCTGCTGTAGCCATATTCGGCCTAGAATGCAGGCGTCCTGGAAAGCAGGACAAGAATTTGACGTGCGATGAAGTAACTTGAGATACGAAGTAAACAAGCCTTCGGCCTTCAGAGTTGCATTATAGAAGGGCGTAGGCGGTTTCGCTTCTTTGGCCTCGCCAGCGCTCCCCTGACGAACGGCATTACTCGTTGCTGATAATTTGGTGACTGGGAAATACCCCTCAGGGGCAGTAGGTATGACACGTATACCCCAGGCAGGAATTTGCGTGGGACCTTTGGCAGCGTCGTTCTTGTTGGAGGTTTGCTTCGGCCGGGCGACGAGAACTGGCAATAACGGGTTTTCGTTCAGGTAGTCAAAGTTGAATTCCATAGAAGACCCATGAGCTTTTCGTAGACCAGAGGCAATATAGGCCAGGTAGTAGGCCCTCTTGTAGAAGTATCGTAGGTTGAGATAGTCCTTCTCCTGGAATATGGAAGTAGGCATGACAACGATCATATCGGCAGTTTGGTCATTGGATGACTTGACCATTGTCTTGAGAGCATAGCTCCCGACGACATTGACCTGGGCTGGCTTGGCGAAAGACAGTTTGTAATGCGAATCCTTCGCTGGCCTCGGATGAGGAAAGGGGATGGCGATTCGACTCGTCTTCTCGAACTTGGTTGACAATTCGTTGATAGGAGTGGGATCGTGGGGTTCGAGGGCCTCGATGGCATCCTTGAATTGTCGCAATATGTTATCGACGCCCGTAAGAGCCTTCGCATAGTCCAGCTTGGCGTCCTTCAACAGTTCGTCGGTTTCCAGCACGAACGCGCTGGCCCCCGAAGGTCCCATGGCAGAAGCTGCGGCCGAGCCAGTGTCGAGTATGGAGGCATCATTATCGTGGTTTATTTTCCGTCGCTTCGAGTAGTTCTCCTCCATGATGCCCGATGTAGAGTCGATTGCCGACCGTGTGAGCTCCGTTATGGGATATCGTATACTCTACGTATATGTTCTTGATGTCCCACCAAGCGACACCAAAGACATCGAACCCGAAGAGCAAAGAGATAACCAGAAATAACCAAAAGTTTTTGGTTATCGATATTGAGCTGCACTAAGATAAGAGAATCAGTGGAGTATAATTAGCTACATACAGCTATAGCTATAGCGCACATCGTTAGTGGCTTGATGCTTGAGTACGTACCCATAGGCAGATGGGAATCTTGGCACCGGCACTCTCGTAGATCTCACAGGCCGTTCCTTGCCGCTATTTGCCGACCTGCCTGTCCTTCAACACCCCCCCGCGCGCACCGCAATAGTTGATAAGAGCCGTAACACAGCCGCTGAACTACCTAATTAGCTAGACTAATTAGTGCAGCCTGCCCCACGTTTTAGGGTCAATTCTTTCCCATGGGGATGGAATGCCGAGAAGAGCTTCCGATTCACCACCCAGGAGCTATCCAGGAGAGAAGGAGGGGCCCGAACAATGCCGGCGAGTTTGGAGCTTCATCACTTTAGCTAAGAATCAGTTCAGCTAATAACGAACAACTTACTCAGGCCACGGTGCGGGCGGTGCTTGGAGATCAGATCCCATTGCCCTCTTCTGCGTTGGATCTGGATCTGGATCTGTTCCTGTCCCTTCTTGCCCTTGTCTTTATTTCTTTGAAGTCTTGTCTACGCGATATACCATTGCCGCTTTCTATATAACCTCAATTCCTCCAGTCGTGTATCCATCTTGTCTCTGTGTGTGTATATAGGTATATATCTTATATATATCAGGTACACGTCTCCCACGATGCCTTCCGCGGCATTATGTATGCGAACTCTGAGGGCCTACTCCCGCTATGGCTCTAACGTACGTAACACCCACTGTCCCGACGACGTGGATCATCTGGTCTAACGAATAACACCGACCATGCAGCACGCTAGGACCCTCGCGCGGGCCTTCTCCGCGACCTCGCGCCGGGCCGAGATCAACAAGGTGTACCCGTCCGCCGCCGCCGCCCTGGAGGACATGAAGCCGGACACGACGCTGCTGTGCGGCGGGTTCGGGCTGTGCGGCGTGCCCGACACCCTGATCGACGAGGTGCTCCGGAAGCCCGAGCTGACGGGCCTCACGGCCGTGTCCAACAACGCGGGCACGGACGCGTCGGGCCTGGGCAAGCTGCTGAAGACGCGCCAGATCCGGAAGATGGTCGCCAGCTACATCGGCGAGAACAAGACCTTCGAGAGCATGTACCTGACGGGCGCCGTCGAGCTGGAGCTGACCCCGCAGGGCACGCTGGCCGAGCGGTGCGCCGCCGGCGGCCGGGGCGTGCCGGCCTTCTACACGCCCGCCGGCTTCGGCACCGTCGTGCAGACGGGCGACCTGCCGCTGCGGAACAAGAGCGACGGCACGCCCGACCAGTTCTCCTACCCGAAGGACGTCAAGGTCTTCGCCGGCAAGCCGTACGTGCTCGAGCACAGCATCGCCGGCGACTACGCCTTCGTCAAGGCCTACAAGGCCGACCGCCTCGGCAACTGCCAGTTCCGCCTCGCCGCCAACAACTTCAACGGCGCCATGGGCCGCAACGCGCGCACCACCATCGTCGAGGCCGAGCACATCGTCGAGCCGGGCGAGATCGCCCCCGAGGCCGTCCACCTGCCCGGCATCTACGTCCAGCGCGTCATCCAGAGCACGGCCGAGAAGACCATCGAGAAGTACACCTTCTCCAAGGACGAAGGGGACGAGGACGCGGACCCCAAGGCCGCTGCCGCGCTGGGCTCTGGCGACACGGCCGCCAAGCGCGAGCGCATCGTGCGGCGCGCCGCCCGCGAGTTCCGCAACGGCATGTACGCGAACCTGGGCATCGGGATGCCGATGCTGGCGCCGAGCTTCGTCGGGCCCGAGGTGGAGGTGCAGCTGCAGTCGGAGAACGGGATCCTGGGGCTGGGGCCGTACCCGCGGCGGGGCGAGGCGGACGCGGACCTGATCAACGCCGGCAAGGAGACGGTGACGCTGAAGCCCGGCGCCGCCGTCTTCGGCAGCGAGGAGAGCTTCGGCATGATCCGCAGCGGCCGCATCGACCTGACCATCCTGGGCGCCATGCAGGTCAGCGGCACCGGCGACCTGGCCAACTGGATGCTGCCCGGCAAGGTCAAGGGCTTCGGCGGCGCCATGGACCTCGTCAGCAACCCCAGCAAGACCAAGGTCGTCGTCACCATGGAGCACACCGACAAGAAGGGCAACCCCAAGATCGTGAGGCAGTGCGCCTTCCCCTTGACCGGCCGCGCCTGTGTCTCGCGCATCATCACAGAACTGGTATGTACTCGACTAACAGAATTGCATTGGCTTGCACTACGCTGAGCTTGTTTTCCTACATCATTTATGACAGCAGAAGCAGACACTAACTCCTCTTTCACTTCCTAGGGCGTGTTTGATGTTGATTTTGCCCATGGCCTCACGCTAATCGAGATCGCCGACGGCATTACCGTCGATGAGATCAAGAGCAAGACGGAAGCCCCCTTCCGCGTTGCCGACGATTTGAAGCCCATGTTATGATTTGGGAGCTCGGATGATCCGAACTTCGAATCACTACACTGGAAGCCTGAATCATTGAAATTTCTACTCGCAGATTATATGGATAAGGCAGGTATTCTTTGCTAGCACTAGGATTACTCCGGCGCATCGTGATTGTCATGGGATGATTGGATGTTGATGAAAATTGACGAGTCAATGGCTGCGAAGGAGATTTATAGGGTGAAATATAAACACAATCTTAAGCATCTTCGAACCGCGCCCGGTGCCATTGATACGCTTATACACTTATACACCTCCATCTTTGAACCAATACTGATATTCTCTAAAACTAGCATAAGTCAATAATAACCCAGGCGGAATTGATTACTTCAACTTTATGTTCAATCAAGCCTCAGAAAACCGCTGATACGCGCTCGTTTTATGTAAGTGCAACTTGTGATGCTTGGAGGTTGTTCGACTGAAAGCAACGAACCTGACGGCTAGTCTAGTCGGAACTGCCTATTTCATTGACTTCCTGGTTTCTTGCGGCTCTTGTTTTCGATATTATTCTTAGCTCAGGCTGATTGATGCCCGGTGCCGATGTCAGCACCGCCAATGTGCCATTACTCACAAGCGGCTCTCCTTTCGGGCAGGTCGAAGGGGGATCGTCGACTTGTGGCGCCAGCCAATCTGAACCCCAAGCTGTTACCAGGCCAAAGACAACGGTGCCTGCGCCATTGCGCGTGGCTGCTGATTGCGAGGCTGACGTGCAAATATACAGTCAGCGTCTAGCGTGGCATTACGACTTCGGGCAGTACGGGGTAGTAAGCCGATGTGGGAGAATTGCCATCCCCTATTTCCCGAGCTGTCCCTTCCATATAAAAGGGCGTAGATAATGATGGCCCGCCGTTTGACTTCAGAAGCAGCGTCGAGCATCCGCCGTCTAGTATATCGACATCTTGGTACCCCCTAACAAGCCTCGAGAAAAGTTACCGCCCAATCACGCTCATCAGTCAGCGGATCTTCCTTCCACAATGTTATATCGCAGCCTACTCTTCACCTCGCTCCTCCTGGGTCCCGCGGCCGCTGCGAGGGGTGTTCCTCCCCGCAGCGCTGTCGACGACAAAGCTGGTGCTTCCACGCTCCATTCCAAGCGCGCAGACGTCAACTCTCCTCCCGGCGGCAAGAAGGCCGGGTCGGCTGGCGGCCGAGCCGTGCCGTTCTGGCAGGACCACCTGGGGTGGTGGTACGACTGGACGCCGAGCCCATCGGCGCAGGGCAACGTGGTGCCCGTATCGATGCTGTGGGGGTCAGGCAACAACGGCGAGCAGGACGCGGCGCGGTTCGCGGCGTTCCAGCAGCTGTCGAGCGCGCCGCAGTACCTGCTGGGGTTCAACGAGCCCGACTGCAGCGGGGCCGACACGTCGGCCAACATGAGCGTCGACGAGGGGGTCAGCCTCTGGAACCAGCTGATCGCGCCCTGGGGCGACCAGGGCTCGCTGCTGGGCAGCCCGTCCATGTGCCTGCAGAAGGACGAGAGCTGGCTGCAGCAGTTCAACGGCCAGCAGCTCAGCCGCAGCTGGGACTTCACCGCCATCCATATTTATAAGCCCGACATGGCCGGCGTCCAGGAGGACATCGACCACTACTGGAACACCTACGGCAAGCCCATCTGGGTCACCGAATTTGGCTGCGTCTTCGACCAGGACAACTTCACGCCTTGCTCCGACCAGGGCCAGGTCTCCCAGTGGATTTCGGATGTGGTCGACTTGTTCGAGAACAACGAGCACGTTTTGGCTTACGCCTACACGGATGGTGGCGGCTTGGGCGAGGTGTGGCCGCCTACCTCGTCGGATGGCTCTTCGTTGTCCCAGTCCGGCCAGGCTTACTTGGATGCCATCAGCAAATATAACTAAGCTGGGCGTCGCTCAAGGACTCAAGAGCAACGTCCAGTGTACTATCTAGAAGGTTAGATAGAGAGTAAGCAGCTTGAAGCGACTGCAATCTCATGGTAGCTCCTATTTGGATAGATGTTGGGTTAGAACATAGAGTGGAGCTTGGTCCGGGATAAACCCCCTGAGGGGAGCTTCCACGACATGTATATAGGGGGGCGGTGGTTCCTAGAACTTTAGGTACATATCTCTATGTTGATCATTTGATTGTACGTATCGACATTCCGTAGTGGCTGATGACTGTGATTGTACTCGGTGGCGGTGATGCTTCCCATATTCACACATTGAATTTGAAGGTCGCTTTGTAGGCAATATGAATGGCAATCTTGGACCTAGTCACAAGGGGCGCCGGAGCGACGCCGGGGCGACGCCGATCCAGCGACATAATCAAATTGTTTTGAGTTAGGAGTACTCACAATAGCTCATAGCCTTGGGAGCCCGCGCAATGAATTAGGCAGTAAAGCGCGAGTCCCAACTGGCACGCCGTCGAAGGAGAATGGCTCACTAGACAGTCCTTAACGTGCGCCATTGGGAATGGAAAGAAGACTAAGTAAGGTTTGTAACTATTGCTTTAAAGCGATTCTAAGTTAATATCATCTTTGATTACATTCACGAAGATGTGTGGGAGCTACTACCCCATTTCAATATTATAATATACGTTGTATTTACCTGATAATATCTCAAAATGTGTGAAATGGCTTATGGTGCAATTGCCCAGAAAGAGCTCGGGGTGCTCGGAATCCCGGAAGTTGGTTTTGGTGAATTGGCTTTGGTCGGAACCCGGGGCCGGGGTAAGACCTGTCATTGACAGGAAAGGATGTTGGAGAACGGGCTAATATCACTGTTCACCTGTGGGAGTCCATAGTATTATACGTAGAATGTGTCATCCATCTGCCAACTGGGACGGCGCACTTTGCCGTCTACCTTATTGGGCCGGGTTACTGTCCTGAACCCGCACCGCTCGGTCCTGCGGCGCTCGGCCCCGCACTGTTGGGCCCGGCAGCACTAGCTCCGGTGGTACCCGGTCCGGTGGTCGGGCCCACGCCACCCACGAAGTAATTCCAGTCAATGGAGTTACTTTGGTAACTCATTGCAGATAGCGCGGTCCTGTTCTCACTGCGAATCCGAAGCACCGCTTCCGGTAAGCTTCGCCCGTCATAGAGCTGCACAAGCTTCGTGTTCTGGACCTGGCCACCCCGCTTGACCCGGCGAAAGGTCTGTTCCTGGATGGCTGCGCTTCTCGGTTGATCGAGGATCACGACGTAGTTGGCACGGTACAGATTGTGGCCGGTGCCCATGCAAGAGCATGTGGAGACTAGAACCTTGTTCCGAGCCCCCGCGTCCGGGCATGGCGCCTGGATGTTCCTGGCCGCCTTCTCACGCGCTCGTGAATCCCGATCACTGGGGTGGACATAAATGAACTCGATATCCGGGTAACGAACGTAGAGCAACATGAATGTCACGAAGCTCGCCACGACTTCGTTGCAGAATGCAAGTAAATGACGAACGGTGGAGCCATCAGGGGGGCCCTCGGGGGTTCGTCACCCTGGCCTTTGAGTGATTGGATCTCAGCGATATATTGGCAAAGAATCGCGAACTTCGGCGAGTGTTGCTCTAATTCATCCCTGTAGTCCCAGAAAGGCGACTTGGCCAGGGCATCGAGCACATCTTGCCTTGGGGCTGCGTTGTTCAGGAGTCTTGTCACCGAGCCGCTGAACTGATTTACATTTTCAGCAAGGAAATGGGACTTGTCGATGGTATTGTCCAGCCACAGTCTCGCGAGAAAGGGGTAGCTCGTTGAGCGCTGGAGAGCGAGAAAGGCATCTGTCTTCCCTGCCACCCCCCCGCGTTCCGCCGCAGCCCTAAGCAACTCTCGCTCAACGACCTCCCGAACTGGCTGGTTCGCTTGTTTGCCCTGAGTCCACCGGTCATTCTGTGCATCGAATTGCACATCTGCCCACGCTTTGACTTGGCCGGAAAGTTGCTGGATCGCGGATCGCGCTGTGCCACCAGGTAGATCACACCGTATGTCTATGATGTCCACAGGCATTTGAAGGATCACTTCACCTAGGAACTTGGTGTCGTACTTTCGGGCAAGGATTGTCGCGGGAACGAACGTAGTGAAGATATCCTGGAGACGGCCGATCCGATCGTTCACGCCGGCTTCCCTGTTCGGATCCTGCTTGAACGCGACAACATACTTCCAGTCATTCTCGTAGGCGTCCAACTTGGCTAGCTCTGTGATCGAGCCGAAGTTCCTTGGCTCCCATTGCATAGCTTCGGCCGTTTCAAAGAAGTGCTCGGCAAACGGTCTCCAAAGCTGGACACCCTCCACTAGGAAGTCGCCTGTGATCCCCACAGCCATAGTAGGGTGCGGTCCCCCGGATCGGAAGCTGTCGCGAAATTGCTCGAGGCACTTGAAAGGGATTGTCTTGTTATCCCGTGTGCCTCGGTATTTCTGCATCTCGTCGAACATCATCCAGCTCACGGCAAAGGAGTGATCTTTGTAGGTCTTTCCCTTGAACCGCCTATCCTTGCCCATCCAAATTTCCTCGATGTCATATTCTTTGGATAGCCGATCGACGAGGTGCGAACTCACAACAACAATATACTTGCTTCCGTTATTGGGGGCTCTTCGCCAACTGCCAGGGAACTCGTTTACGTTATCGTGCAGGATACAATACTCGTCCCGCGGGGCCTTTGTATTGAGGACGGCGCGCTTACTGTGGTGACGGGCAGTATTGCTCCAATCGGGATGGTATACACTCAGCTCAAGATTGTCCTTGGCTGGTCCCGTCGCAATGTTGACGTGCTTGATGAACTCGTTAACCCAGTTTCCGATCAGATCTGGGGGGCAAACGATGACGCTGGGGTAGTCCGGGACCATCATTGCGATCTTGTAGGAGTATCCTGACTTGACGCAAGGACACTCAAATCCAAACCTGTTCCGCGCTTGGTTAGGGCAGTTATCATGCGGAACCTGACCTTGTTCCGGAAGATGGCGAGGACGCGTTGGCCTCGATGACCATTCTTGGGTAACCTCTCCCATAGCTACAGTTATCAATCGGAAAGTAGCAAGGACACAGTGAGCGACTAGAGACTTACCAAGTCCAGGCTGGTCACCCAGCATCGCACCGGCGACATGGTTTCTCGGCCCCTGGGTGAGGATGAACCAGACAGCGGCGAGCTGGTAATTCCGCACCCGAGATTTCATGTACGGTAAGGCCAGATCTTTCGTGTTCGCAGCACAGTTCCAGAACCGACAGACCTGAGCCCAGTCGGCGTGATCCAACCCCTCGTAGGCAGCATCCACACCGGCAAGCACGGGGTGGTCCTCTAACGTAGACGTATTGCTGACCTCCTCCGGCTCGTTGTCCTCTGGGGGACCATCTCCTTTGGGTTCATCCTCTGGCTCTGCGTTGTTCGAAGATACCTGCGACACAGGGTTAGCTGCTGATGAAGAAGGAACGGCGGCCTTCGGCGTACTTGAGGCAACTGCGGGAATAGTCAATCTCGACTTTCCTGAAGAGGCCGGGGAGGCCGTCGATGGGACCTCCGAGCTTAACCACCACTGGTCTCGCCCTTGGGCAAGCGGTGTCAAGGAGCGGGGGCGGTCGACTGGCTCCAATGGAAGTACTGGTACTTGCCAATCCGGATGCTCTTGGAATGGATACTTGCCGCGCTCAATAAAGAGCAGAGTCAGCCAGAAGTTAGTCTCGCTGTCTATGGATGGCAACTGGGAGTTTGGAATCCCGAGGGCAACATCGTTGCGGATCGACAGCGTGTCCTCCACGCGTTGGCGGAAAGCTTGGTAATTGTAGTCGGCACAGACACCTCGGGGCTGATCTCGTAAGAACTCGCAAAGCAAGAAATGTGCCATTTCACCTTCGGGTCCTTCCCTCACCCGAATGAGGAAGTGGTTCAGATTGATTGCATTGTTAGACATATTGAATGCGTTGCTGTCGAAGTGTGTGCGTAGTAGTAGGCTGTTGGAATAGGGTTGAGAGCGAAGAGATAGTAATTGGAGTGGCAAAATAAATATGTAGTGATTGGTATGTTACTGGAATGAAATTAAGATTGCTCTTGGGAGTTTTGTAGTATATATACATATCCTGAGTTCATAGCCTCAGAAGATTTGGAGATCCCGTCCTCAAACCACTTGTTGCTCCTTATAGCAACACGTCCTTTATTGAGCGGAGGTTATTCGAGACAAGTTTATTCGAACATCACTATACTATACAGAACGTCAATAGCCAGTTGTGGCTTGGAAACGAATTGTTTCATATGAAGTTAAGACTGAAAGAAAAGGCTTCAGCATGAAGGGCTCCTGTCCTACAGTATCTTTGTCTGGCTATCGATCAAAACTTTCTTTGTCAAGACTAACGAAATAAACACCACGGTGAGTTGATTCTATCATGGATGAAACTGTGTCAAGGTTCTCAAACGAGACATCAGGTGTATTTGGTGAGTAAAGAGCATTATTAACCCATACATATTCTCTACATAATACACGTCCTATTAGTGTTTCGATCCTTGTATCTTTGTCTAACACTATCACCTGTAGGTGGAAGACGGTTCTTAGTAGCATAGGCCAAATTGACCCGTGGCCAATACATGTTTGAAGAGTAAGTTGCGTATCATGAGGTTTTGGCCAGTTAAATATTTGTTGCGCGCGATATGGAATGTACACCAAGTGGTTCACAAACCTAAAACTTCTAAACCATTTGATAATGTCTTGTACCTGTGAACTAGATTACATAGCTAATGGTCCCCTTAATCGAACCACTTTCACACCAGTTACTCATCGGATTGCCCTGATAGGTAAAGTTTTCAGAATTCATTGGGTACTGGTTTACTTTCTTAAGACGCAAGGCGAATTGGAAATAAATGGTATTTCTTGCGTACATGGTTATTAGATGAGCCTGTATTTGGTACGGCTTCGTATAAAGAAGTTGTGTGTACCTAGCCTGTTTTCACAACTGTCTACACTCACTCGGAGCTGTTTTTTAGTATCTACACTTCACATGAAAGCTTCATGCAACCTTGAGTCAGTGAGTCAGCCCGTGAGGTAGCAAGAACCCCTGTAGATCAAGTTACGGCCAGGGGCTCCAACGGGCACAGCCTCCGCGGTCAATCACTCACTCATTTGGAAGGCCAACCTGAAAGACAAGGCTGACTTTGCCATCCTTGCCTTGACAAAGACGGCTGCTGCCTCCGCATGTTGCACACACAGCCCCGTTTTCACTCTCTCCGGTCAACGTCACGTTTACGCACAATCACACCACCCACGATGCCACATAACTATTCGGACTCCATCGCTTGTAGATTACTTGCAAAGCCTTAATAATTTACGACACGCAGTGGGGCCTTTGCCGAAGGAGGTTGGCAACTGGACAGAGTTAAGTGGTACTTCGTGGATGGGAAAGACACCCACAAACAGCGAGGACACCGGTGTAGTCCTGCTGATCTCCAAACAAAGAAACCTGAAACCGAACAAACACATGAACAAATGAGGGCCTAGGTGCTCACCGAAGTTCCTGAGTATAGTAGAATAGTGGCCTCGATGACCGCCCATATGCAAAAGGATCTCTCAGCTGCTACGCCGGCTAGCCAACAGGGCGCAAGCGGACTATTCAGCTAGGCAAGAAGTAATGAGCCACGATGGAGACTAGGCAAACCATCACCAACAGACACACAATCACGGTGAATTACACGCACAATCACAACTGTAGCTTCATCGCCGGCCAACACGAAATAGGTGTACGCATAGGGGCAGATCAAGGCAGGGCAGTTTAGGCAGACAAGATAAACAGGCAGATCCGATGGGTGATATGATAGGCAGGCACCCACCAGCTCGACGAGCCAATCCCATGCCTGGGAAGTTCCAGCCTGACCTGAATTTCCTACCCACCCCCTTTTTTCTCCATGCCTCCCTCCCCTCCCGGCCAATAAGGGACTGCCCAATACGAGCCCACCCACGCCTCCCCAGCAGCCGACCTATCCGGATGCTGATCCAGGACTACGAGGATATGGTCACCTGGCCTTGCGGGAATGATATTTCTTGCCTATACCTACAACAGTTCTGTTCTTGTTTACTGTTGTCTTTCCTCACGCTCGCCCGTGATAAATACATGGGCGTTGCCACCAAGGGAGCGAGACAGACAGGCAGGCAGGCAGGCAGGCAGGCAGGCAGGCAGGCAGCCGACCAATCAGTTAGTCAATCAGCCTTTGGTAGGGCGAAGGCGGACGGTTGGCTAAGCCACATCGGACCCGAGAACGCGGCATAGGTAGGAGGCCCAGGCCTATTTCAAGCACATGAAGAAGAGACATATCAAGATCCAATTGCTAGGCCCCGCTCCAAGTTTATCTAACTAGGCCAGGGCTGAAGTAACAAATCCCACGCGCCAACCTTGAAGATAGGTAAGTGTGGCTCGGCCCGGTTGTGGCTCTTGTATCATTGACTGGTAATACAGCCAAACCCTAAAACAATAAATACCTAACATATATGCAGCCCAGGTATGGTGGGGGGTCCGTAACGGAGCCTCCTTCGCTATATCTGTCTTTTAATAACCAGGAAAGCTGAATTTACAACTTCAGTCTATCCTGGTCATGAACTGACACTTATACTAGCGACCTTGGACCTACCTAGTTGATGTTTACTCGAGCCCCGTCGGTTTGGGAAATCAAGCAAGCACAAACGATGAAAGGGGGGTTCACTGCACTCAAAAGGCACCCGGCATCGGATCATCATCACACATAACGCATCCTAGTCTAGTTATGGGTGATCTTGTGATGCAAATGCATCTACAATAGGTTAGTGAAGAGGTGAAAAGGGGGCGGCGAGCAGAGCACCACGCGGCTCAACGACTCCCTCACCCGCCCTGTTCGTGTATCACATTTTTTGCCACTGGGTAATTTTGATGTTTTAAGCAGCTCTTTTGACTTCGCGAAGACGACATGTCCCGCTCGACTATATAGCTATCCATAGCGCACATCGAACGAGGGCTCGGCTGACACACCACCACCACCACCACCATTCTCCTATCGATGACGACATGATTTGATCAGAATGGACGGGACGCACGACTCTCGTCGTGTTTGTGGGGATGATGATTAGGAAATGAACGTATGTGATGTACTCTGAGGAGCTAGGGAGGGAGGTTAGGGAGATGTTCTATACTATTTCTTACGTGATCCATTCAGAGGTAAGTTGCCACTGGAATCTCCGAGGTTCATAGTCTAAGTAATCAGTACGGTATGTGCCCGATGGCCCTCAAATGACGTCGGGAGTTATGCCCACGGGGAGGTGGGCAAGACTAGGGTGGGGACTGGGTGGTGAAGGTGGTGGTTCCAATGAAACATATTGATATATGATATACAAATGATGCGTAATCTAGAAAGGGGATAATGTAAATCACCATCCCGGTTTGAGCCTGGCAACCGTTGCGAATGCTCACGCGTGATATTTCTACGAAGTGAGAGAAACAATAGAAAAGGGGGGGTTCATACTACTAGTAGTACTGGTTGTGGCAGCGGGAAGGAGTAAGAGTGGCGGCGGCAGCGGCAACAGCAACAGGAGCAGAAAGCGTCCATGGCTCCTGGCCCTTCCTTGTAAGCACTGCTATCTATGTTAGCTACGATGCATACTGCATGTCATGCATACATCGATGAGCACCGGACCCGGGGAGTGTGGCGTACTGGCTTGCCTCTTCCCGGAAGCGGCATACCGCGTGCCCGCCCTCAGCCATCCTGAATTAACCTCTATTGCGCATGGCGGTAGCTCGCGGCGTTCATTAGTTAGAGCCGCCTTTTTTTCCCGTTAACCTTTTTCTAGACTAGTGGTCTTCTTCACTACAACAAAGTGGTGGTTCCATTGCTCCCTCCCCAGACACTATCTCCTTCCGCCTCACTTGAGACCGGCTTGCACCCATGCCGCATTCTGGATGGGCGAGAACGAACGAAGAGGTGCACTACGCAAGCAGGTGGCGAAGTCTATTCGCATAGCTTCGATAGTCTCGAAGAGAGGGGCATGGCTCACTCCCGCGGGTGGGGGGTCAAGACAAGGAAAGACTAGGCAGAGAAGATTGCGGCGTATACCTACACATATTAGATAGTTACCTGCCGCAATGCACAGGTCGTGACAAGAATAAGATAATGTGTGTGCGTGTGTATGTGTGTGTGTGTGCGTGCGTGGTGTGTATGCGCGTGTGTGCGCGTGCACGCACGTACTCTATAGAAACGACCCACGATAATATGTGGTTGCTCGCGGATTGCAGACTGTCTACACGCCCACGCCCATACGCACTCACGCACATACTCATACTGTATACCCCGTGTAAGCAGCAGTGTAGCAGTCAGTTACATAGACATCCCTTGTGTACGAAGTAGTCGTCAGTTTTGTGTGTGGGCGGGTGTGGGGTATAGCGCATCATGGGATACATATACATATCTCGAAGAAGACCACCCCCAGTCCGGGATATGGGTGTAGGGGTTTTGTGTGTGTCGTCGTGGGTCTGGCAAATGAGAGGCAGCAGCCGAAAACCCCGGTAGCGATCATGATGTAACCCTGCGAGAGACATTATACCCCGTTCGGAATGCCGGGGGATGGGCAGGAGGGAAGGAGGGTTGCTATGTATTATGCTCAGAAGCGCCGTCTACAACCAGCCGTTGCACCGCAGCGGCGAGAACAGGACTCAAGAGCAGGATTATTCTCGTCTTATTTTGTGACGGGAAAGAGAAGTTGGATAAGTAGGCAGGCAGGTAGGGGCAGGAAGGGTGGATGAGGTTGGGTGGGTAGGTTGAGGGAACGCGAGGGGCAGAAGTTCGAAAGCAAGTAACTCACCTGGCATGCATTTTGCTGATTACCTTAATGAGAGCCACATTTGTAGGTATATGTAGGCATAGGCGTGTAGTTAAAGCGGCGTTTCAAGTTCGAAGACTTGGACTTAGAGATCGATATGCAGAACTGAACGCATCTCGCACGTCTGCATGTGCGTATGACTAGACTATAACTTAATAAGACTAGAAGCTGACCCGGTGAGATGTCTGATAGGTCAGTATAGAAGTGGCAAGAAAGCGGCGGCTATACATAGTACTGCCTACGGATCGGCTGTCAATACGGCTGCAAGCTGCACTCGCTTAAGCATGTAGGTAAATCTTGTCTTGGGGGTAACTGTGGATGGATGTCGGCCGATCTCAAACCCCCGGGAAATTCCCTGCAACGGGGTTCATGACCAGGTACTCTGATCTGAGAGACAAAGAGATGCCCGCCGACATGTTGGTTGAAGGTCTCACTCACGTCTTGTCCCCGCCGATGAAGCCTTGGAAGCCTTGGCGTTCTGTGGATATCTACACCTAAATAACCAGCGGTAAGATGCGACAGTAACATACGAGAACAAGGCATTCGGGAAGTTACCGGTAGTTGCGGGCAGTGAACAACTCGTACTGAGCAGCAACCTAGTTACGTTACGTATGAGCTTCTTTGGGTTACAAAAGTCCTGGTCATAGTGCAGGTAAATAACTGACTACTTCGTAGGTCAAATTCCACATGCAACCATAGACCAAGGCACAAGGGCGCATGTACAAAGTATAGAGGGCGGATGTTCGGGAGGGATCAGAAGTGGGTGAGGGGAGTTGGTTTGTGATTCGTCTACGCAAGGTAAGGTGTGGACCACACCGCAAACGTTTTGGGAAATGGTGGCTGACTCTAGGCCATCACTATGGATGAAGGCGGAGGGAGGGAATGGCTCGGGTCGCTTTTGATGGGAGGACTAATATGGCGGCATTGTAGGTACCGTATGCCCTCCGCTCCGGCATTCGGGAAGGAGACGATCATTTCATGACGACAACGACGACAAATTCTCCGAATATTCGCGTGGGGAGACATTAGGTATGACTCACGGAACTTTGTCAGAGCAAGTATGAAAGATCAACTGACCTGCGCCGTTTGGGATTTTGATGACAACGTATAACCTAGGGGTTCTTGGGCTCGATGTACGACATCCCTCACTAGTCACTGACGAAGAGGAGGTTAACGATAGCTGAACTGAAGGCGGTGGGCTCATCGCTGGTTAGCGCATATTGAATACATAGTCATTATCCATCATCTAACCAAGCTGCCAAGGTATGCGATCTGTAAACGAATAGATAGTTAGTGTGCGCCTTCATCAAACCTCTTGCCACAATGGCATGCGCCTCAAGAAAGCCCCATGATGCACCCCGCGGTGGCAGAGTGTGAACGGTTTTCGCCAAGACATAGTGAGAAGAGGAGGCGCGGACGCGTTAAGAGGAAGGTGTGAATTGCGCATGGGCTGGCATGGGTAAAGCCGGCAATGCCCCCCTGGATGTACAATACATGTTACAATACTCACACCAAGGTCCATGATCCATAGAAGAGGGGACTATGGTTGGGTTGTGATGAATGCGGCGGCATTGGTGGCCTTGTCCAGAATGAGCAAGGGTTGATCTGCGAGGCCACCAAGGCCACCAGGGTGTGCATGATTTGAGTGGATGATCGTCCAAAGGCTGAACGGCAAGTTTGTATATATGTATAAGTGGGTAGGCGGTCTGTAAGTGGTGGGATGATGGGATGGGGGAGCACGAGTGTGTGTGTGTGTGTGTGTGTGTGTGTGTGTGTGTGTATGAGAGAGAAAGAGAGAGAGAGAGTGTGTGTGTAAGTGTGAGTGTGAGTGATCAGTGAGTGCCTGCGCATGTTTCTATGTGTGTCTGTTGTAGAAAGGGTATAGCAAGAAACGAGTCATTTGAGACACCCAGCCCCATCTACACAACGGTGTGAAAACGTGAACGGGGATCGGAAAAGCCTGGGAGGTTGATGGAACAGGCTGTTGATTGTGGCAATAGTCATGTACCACAGCAACAGAATGTGCTCATGATACAGCCGGGCTAGGCTTTCTTCAGATGGGCGCCCTGGCTGACACCTGAAGTTGGCACCTGAAGTTTGACACGGCGGAAAACAATACGGGTTCAATGTGGCCACTAGATTGGCTGCGGTGGCGCTGACGACTGAGCCAGGGATGACTGAAATGAATACAATATTGGTGTTGTTGTTCCTTCTCGAGATATGACGACGGACGGGCCGAGGTTGTAGGGTACATGATAAGAATGGGTATTGACCGTGAATGAAGTAGACCTACATAGGATTAAGTCTTATTCGAATATATCAGCAGAAGGGCATGCTAGTTAGAGAGGCTGAGAGGTCAGATATCTGTCTGTACCCGCTTGGGTTAAGTAGGATGTAAGTCCAGGTAGAATAGATGGCCCAAGGTAGATGGTCTCTAACGGTAGGAGACAGTTAGTGATAGTAGCGTGGACTAGGTCACTCGAACCTGGTCCGCTGCTACTGGAAGTGATCTTTCCTCGCTTTGAATGTCTGAAGCCGAGCGCTTGATGGTCTGTCTCTTCTTTCGCTGGCTCCTTTTTGCCCAGTACTTGTTCCCATTTTACCCCAAACTCCTGTTCTGATCCTCGTCACCCTTCGGTAGTTGAGGTCGATCGGTCCTGTGAGCCCCTGTGGAATGGGTTGAGTGGCGCGAGAACAGGCATCTGATTTTTGATCTCATAAGGTGAACGGGATGAACGACGCCATGTTACCCTCCTTCTTCATCCTAAGGGTTGGCGGTTGTCTTCGTGGGTGTCTTCGCGGGTGTCCTCATGGGTGGAGAGTGATATGCCTAAGGGTGGAGCGACTAGATCGGAAACTAAAATAGTTCGCGCATACGGAGTAACTACAAGTAAATAGGCCTTGGCCCTTGACACAATACAAAAGCAGATCCGTCATTGAAGGGGGTCAATGGTGAATGAGGAACCATGGTCAAGTCGAGTTAATCAGTCGGAAGACGCGGGTAGCGCTAAATCGAAATAGTCGGCGTCTTGGAGTGCTACAAGGTGGTACTGACCTGACGTGCTGCGTACTAGATATCGCATGTAGAAAGAAAGGCATGCATGCGAGAGGAGATAGACGAGGCAGGTGTGCATGCGTACAAGTAGGTACATTGCCGGGTTTCGTATTTCGATTACACAGGAGGTTGGTCGTGGTGTTGGTAGTGGTGGTGATGACGATGGTGCTTTGCGTAAGGCATAGGCTAGCAGGTCAGGCTATTAGCTAGCGTTAGTACGTTCATGTAGGTAAGCAGCTGGTTATGGACGGCTGCTGTCAGCGGTTGGCATCCAACTAACGTTGCCTAACCAGCAGCTAATACACAGAGGCTTCAGTGAAGGTGAAGGTGAGAAGGCACCTAATGCACAATACCCATATAGCCTGCGGGTCCAGTTGCAGTAACCTTAATGCAATAACTACCTACATACGATACCTAGGTATAAATCATCACCCTGTGACTTGTGTAGATGTTGAACGTGGTTACATAGACGGCCCATTGGTTACCTCATTGCATGATATTCAAGACATTCCAATGCCGGAAATCTGGAAGCGATAATTGTAGTCGGAAATGTTTACTCAACGAAGACACGGCTTGAAGAAGCATGCAAGAAGGGAGCGGGAACCAAGAAACAAGAAACAAAACCAAGGAACTAGTTACACACCTACATGTACGTACATACCTAGTACGTATATACATACCTACGAAGTAAAATAAGAGTGAGTACAACCTGCGTAGGCCGTTCTCCGCCGGATAACGAATCGATTCCCGCTGAACAACAACTATCGATAAGAGCCTTGGCCCGTAAGCCAGTAAGAATACTCAGCTGCCTCAGGTATTTGCCTATACAGGCAACGGGGCAACGAAGACTGGAGGAGGACCTTGTCCTCATTGGAGCATGGATACTGGACATCTTTATGTAATCAAATCGACAGATATACAAAATAGAAGACATCAGACACACCTGTCCCGCTAGGTACGTCGAGAGTCCGTTTGATAGGTCATAACCTCTTCGGTTGGCTTTGCCTAGACTTTGCCATGGCTTTGGAATTAACTAGACGAGCAACTTGTGAAGGTGAGTGGATGCTCATTACGTCCCGGTCAGCTCTAATAAATCCTTCACGGGATAATCCATATTCATACAGATATCCTGATGCATGCGTATGCACCTCTGCAGGAGTAAAAGCAAAGCACACGCCCTCTATTGTAGTAAGTGAGCGAGAATCTCGGCGGTCGTTCTCCCGTCTCCTGGCTCTTCTTTTCATGTCGTCGCACCAGCCACGGGGTAATTCCTCTCCTTCGCTGCCTACTTACTATGTAGCAGGTGTGTAGGTGGTCCACCAGATGCGGGAGATGCTCAAAATCGGACTGATCTCCGCCGATCTTCAGCAATCCGAGTTGAACATATGCTCGGGACGTAAAGAAGGGAAAGGAGAGGCAAAGACAATATCGTATCGTGATTCTAGGTCCCGTGGTCCATTTGACTGCATTATCTCAGTGTATCGTCATATTGTGAATTCCATGTCAGACAATATACTATTGCCAGTGTCGTGCAGCGGCCCCGCGCATTTCTGCGTATGGTTGATTGCTTCTGTAGATGCACATAACTACCTGAGGTAGCACCCAGTCGTCGGCGTTACCTCTGCGATTCATTGACCTTTCGATTTCGAAAAGAACTGCCAGATAAATATCCGCCGCCAACTCTAGATAGCGTCCGTCACGTCGGGTCTCTTTTAGAGTTCAGAAGTTTCCTGATCTCTGGGATTTAGTGCTGACCACCTTCTTCTGATATTTGTACCCCATGACCCTTTATAGACCAGTCGACGACAACAACGCGCATCAGGATAGCCATAAGCTCACTTCATTCGACTACTACTGTGGCCGAAGGGCTGACATTACCGGATCGAGGCAGCTGCATAAGTTTCGTCCATAGCTTCCAATCCGTATCTTTCAGCTGCCCTGTTGTTGGTAGCATAGAACGGCTTGAACGGTATTGGGTTCCTCTTCATACACCACAATCACCCTCCTTACTCGTCTTGTCTGACCATGACAGTCCTATACGTCAGTTCGATATTAGATATCGTGTTTTACCATCGTTATATCACTCGACGACGGGGGATTCGGCTCCGCCCTTTCTTTGCCGTATGTAAGCGTCTCTGTCATTCATAAATGGCCACCCTTATGAGTCTCCATATATCCATCCCACTTGATCCACCCAGGGCTACAGCCGTCTGATGTCACGGAACACAAGCTCCTGCCTGGGGATGATTTACAGGTTACAACCGCATCTACACTATTCACTTTGAATATGAACAGTAGCGGAAGCAAGGGGTTCTATCCCAAGCTTCGATCAAGCGGTCAACCTATCCCAAGCACGCCATTTCTTCAGACTCCCTACCATCTCAATGTCCTATCGCATTTCCATTAACCAGTCGATGCTATAGGAGCTCCCTAGCTCGGTCCAGATAACCGAAGCAAGTACCAACTCACCCATCGTCTTGGCCAAATTGACCCCCCTCCCCCGCCATTCTATAACGGACCTATCAGGATTCCAACTTGCTACATATTCTCGGGACCAGACTATATCACTATCTTTAGTTTCATCCCTGGCGCAGTTAAACCAATCGCTCGGAGTTGGGCATCCCTGGTATTGTTAGCTCATATACAGACATTTTGTTGGCTGACGCCGTCTTGATAGTCGGTCAATTTGGCAGACTGATACTTATTGGACGCCTTAAAACCAGGTCCTCGAATGACGGTCATCCTTCGGGTCGCCAGCGCTAGGTTTCTGTGTGACTCTCTCTCACCTAACCCAGCACCCAAAACGTCCGATTTGTCAATGCCCAATATCCACTGTTGTTGGAAATTGAATAAGAGCTTAGGTTAGTAAGCCGTGGTATATCCTCGCTGCGAGACAAAAGTCCCGAGAGACACCTTGTACCCGAGAGACACCCTTACAAGGACTCCGTCGGCAAATCGGGTTCTCTTATCTCGGAACCAATGCCAGCGCCGTTCCGTCTTGAAGGCGTTCCCCAACGTTGAACTATTTCAATCCCCGACGCCCCCTCCCACGCAAAAGGTTACATATACAGATAGATATATGTCTTAGCCTGGGGTTGACAGGATCGGAAACAACGAGTACTGATGTGACTTGACTAACGGGGAAGACTCGGACGAAGAGGACCAACGAAACGTGCCTGTGCTTCCAGTCAAGTAAGACCTGTCGCGTCACGTTGAGAAGCGTGATAGAAGAACTTATAGAGCGCTACACAACGCCTGTGCAACATTGGATGCATCAACACTTACATAACGTTACTCCGTGCGAACGGGGTCATCTTGGTACTACCTATCTCCCCATAGCATAGCATATGCGTACATATACCCATATATATGTAGGTGCACACTTCTACACACTTCGCACCTCCTTTCACATTGGTTACATCGAGTATTGGCCGGCGGGAAACTCCAGAATAACCCCCACGTGCGGACCCCACTCTTACACCCTGATATCCTGACCCCTGACACCCTGACACCCTGACACCCTGACACCCTGACACCCTGACCGTGCAGATTCAAACATTCATACTTCGATACACTGTCTGAGTGGGAGGGTTCGCTATACATCGTACATCATACGAAACCAGACGACTTTGGAACTTCGAAGGAGTCTTACTCCCTCCGGTTTCCAGTTAGGATATCTTGATATTACAACCCTCACTTACGGTCGTCAGCACTAAGGCTGAGGTAGCCATCCGCAGTATTTCCAGAACATCAGCCATCAGCCATCAGCCATCAGCCCGAAGGCGCCGAAGCTCGAAGATTCGAAGTTTACGCTACCTTTCCAGTTGTAATCATTTGTCTGCTTGATGATACTCCCAGGGGGGTCGAGGGTGTCTATCTATTATTAAGTCGGCGTTTCCCGACTGGAAGTAGGACCTGAGCTTGACTCTTCTGCTTTTACGAATACTGTTGGCTGTTTCTACACTTTGCTCGGGCAAAACTCCCTCTCGCTTAAACTACTCGCCAGCAAACCTCCATTCTGGTCAACAACAACGGCTCTAATCAAGGAACAAATCAGGCCTCCTGAAATATTTTTTTCAAGAAGTCCTACCGGATCGCATCCGCGAGGCCAGTAAGAGTCATTGATCCGTCTGTAGGCAACCACTGGTAAACCAACATTTCTGTTTCTTGCCAGTCCTGCCTACGATACTACAATACCCTTGGCTCTCCCCAATTCACCGGGCATATATTTGGTCACGTAAGTCACCGTCACAGTTCTCCGTGTACTCCTTTCCCTGTTTCTTTGCAGTGCAAGCTGGATTTGTTCCCCTTGGTAGTCGCAGGGCATTCTTCAAGTTGTATTTGTCTCGGATATTTGTCGTCTTTTTCCTTCCCACGCCATGGTACCCGCAACTCTCGAAGGTGTCTCGCTGCATTGCTTGACTGACTGCCTAGCCCGGCCGCAGTAGGAGACGATCCTAGGCCTAGATACCGAACTTCCGGAGTTCCCTCTCGAGAACACCCCTTGTTGTTTCATCCGTCTATAAACTCGCCCATATCTAGAGGCCTAAATCCTCGACAGCACTGTCGTCAGTAACTGGGCGAACTTGTTGACTCCCAATGTGCACGAAGGCGTACACCTCAGTAGCACACATACGCATACGCACCTAGGCACCTACACTTACATATACCGAAAGGCCTCGATATCGTGCAGGGGCCTAACCTACCGTATGAATATATATACCTGCCAGGACCTCCCTACCTTCTTTGGTCTAGCTTCCTATCCCCGCCCTATGCTTGGTAGTTCTTCCCCATAGGCTCCCATTCAAAGGGTGTATTTCGCAACCCAATCAGCACATCTACGGACTCTCACCAACATCCCCCCCTCCTTCGAACCATTCGATAGCTGCACGCAAGCAACCACGCAGACTTGTCTCTCGATTCCGATTGACTCGGTCTCGGTTGAGATCTTCCCGCCCCTTTTTTTGCACGATAGCCGTGTGGAAACCAGCTGTGGATTATCGCCAATCCTTCCTTCGAATCGGTGTTCATTAGCTACAGCAATAGTAGCTGCCTTCCCTTCCCCTCCCCCACCAAACAAAGAGGAGAGGGACCTTGAATGGGGAAGAGCTTAGAGCTTACATACATACATGTGCATATACATACACACGTACATACACACGTACATACACACACACATACTTACACACTTGTACGGATCCTGATGGCCTTGTTGGTAACACAGATCTGCTTGTTGTCAACCCGCAATAGGAGGAACTCCAGACACTATTTCTTGGACTGATTGACATTCGACAGTCTGATATCGGTCACATTATCGACATTTACAGATTTCGCTTATCACGAGCCTCATCACCCTCATCTGGTCATCTGGTTGGAGAGAGTTGCATAGGTACATACTTTGCCCCCTTATCCACTCAACGTACATACCTACCTACATACATATGTATGTATGTATGTACGTACCCACCACCACGCTACCAATCCACCACTCTGCCACTGCCACTGCCTCTTGCTTTCCCTCTTCAGTCTCTCGCCCTCTTGCTGTACCTCCAAACTTCAGGTTCGTTATAAGCCGAGCACTGTTGTGTACGTGGATGCGCTGCTTACATACCTAACCTTGTAGGTATATCGCAGAATCAAAGGCCGGGTCTTGATAGCCTGATAGCTTGATAGGCAGTCGAATCCCCACTTGAAATCGGCCGTAAACGGTCCCGTCACGGCCATAAGTCGGAACCTTTGAAGCGTTCAACAGCAGGCCCCAGGGAGGTTAGACTGGGCTACTGTTGCGTTTAGTGGGGTTGCCCGTGCAGTACATACGCACTACAGCACCCCCGACCTCTCCGTGCTTCTCGTCCAGGTATTGCATTGTATTGTACATGCCTGCTAGTCAGGTAGCTAGCACCTGCACCGCATATTGATTCCCCCCCCATCCAGGGCTGCCAGGGCACCACTTAACTCCGCCAACCGCCAACCGCCGACCTGCTGCTCCGTGCTTGTTTGTACCAGCGCCAGTGTGCAAAACCACCTGGGCAGTACAGTACATACAGGCTCCTAAGCTCCAAGTACCTACATACATACAGACATACAGACATACAGCCATACCCTACCTAGGTACCTACATACAGACGCACTAAATGTCGACTACCACCAGTACAGCGTCTGCCACTACCACCGCCTCCTCCTCCACCAAAAGCAAAAGCACGAGATCGGCGGCCCCTCCTCATCCGCATCCGCATTCTCATCCACAGCTTTTTCACCTTCTACACCCACCTCGTCTAACCGTCCCGGAGCGGGAAAAACAACAGCTACATCTCCAGAACCTACAACACGCCGCCGCTGCCGTTGTCGCTGCGCCTTCGAGAGGCAGCAGCAGCAGCAGCAACCACAGCAACCACAGCAATCGCAGCAGCCTCAGCTACCACCAACATCACTATAAGAGCAGCTGGAGCAGTAACAGTAGCTTGGGCAGCTTGAGCAAGACTCGCAACAGCAACCCGACATCGATATCCAGGCCCATGAGCAGCACCATGTCGTCATCTTCGTCGGAATACCGACATGTGAGATCTGGGAGTCTTAACATTCCTCCCAATCCGAACGCAATGGGTTCCATTGCTGCAACAGCACAAGCGCATCCTCGCTTCGACGGCGCCCGGAGTCCACCAAGTGAGTTCAAATTTCTTTTTCGGCATTTTCAGCACCATTTCCTTCGTTGGTTTCCATGCCATTCATTCCCCTCCTCAACCAACCGCATCGCCACCTCAATCCAACTTCCGGGTGCTCGGAATCGGAAGGGCTCGGCGTGGTATTACGAATTGAATTAAATTGGTCTGTCTGCGGCAGGTTGTGCACATTAAACTTGGGTTCGCCTATGGTCACGGGCTATGACCACAGACGCAGACAGACTCGGAGCTCACCCCCGCGATCTCAACTGCGATATGCAGCTGGATTTGCTTCCATCTCCGCCTACACATACATATATACATGCATCTACATATAGATAGGCGGCATGGTTTGCTAACAGCACCTGTGCCTCAATGTCAGATACATCACATGTTCCATGCAAATTCTTCCGGCAGGGAGCTTGTCAAGCAGGATCTGCCTGTCCCTTTAGCCACGATCTGGGCACTGCGTCCGAGACGATATGCAAATATTTCGCCAAGGTACGTACACCACTCCTATAGGCACACGCTCAGTTCCTACATGTGTCTGCATGTGTTTGTTCGTTCTGTTGTTCAGATCTACCCATGGTGTCCCGCGACACCGAAGAAATGAAGAAAAGAGGAATCGAACAAGTCTAGAATCTTGTGTTTTCCCCATTCCTCGCTGTACCACGTATGGCGGCGTTCACTATCTGTCTTATTCCGTCCGTTCCGTTTGCAATGTGCAATATGCGGGGTGTATATTGTACGAGCCTCACTTGGGAAGGTCAAGCTGACATTGGTGCCACGATCCTACAGGGAAACTGCAAATTCGGCCCGAAATGCGCAAATATACACGTTCTCGCCGATGGTAGACGAATCAACTATGGGAAGAATGGCATCACCATCGGCCAGCCTCTGCACCTGGGGAATCGTGTGAACCCTCCCGCCGCTTATAATGCCTCCAACAATAGTGCCTTGACCACTTCTTTCATGCGCGCCGACAACGGCAGCAACCAGTATGGATATGGCATGTCCCCCAGCGACACGTTCCATACCCTGGATCGCCAGCCGAGTCTCGAAAATGGTCTTCCTACAATAGACACAACGTACTCGCATACGAGCTCACAATACGGGTCTCCGCGCGAGGAGGACCCTTCGCGACTCGGTCTCGGCTTATCGCCAGTGGCTGCTGCTAAGGGCTTGTCTGTTCTCGATGCGCCCTTGCCAGCTTCCTTCGATTCAAATGGCATTTCCAATGCCGCTCGATACCCCGCCGGTCCTTGGCCATCTTCCGTGCCCTCTCAGTTCGGTCTCGAGTCACCTTCACCTTCCCTGGGCGCCGCAAAGGATGCGCGCACCTCGGAGGCCCTCAAGCTCCTGCACCATTCCGCTTTCGGTAGCAACGAGCATCTGTCCGCAACCGTGATGGCATCTTCGCCACCGACGCAACCGCCCGACGAGTATTTTGGCAGGCGCCCGATGCACTCTAGCCGCTATGCCAAGCCTAAGATGCTGAGCAGCAGTGCGCCTCGCGCCATAACTGGTGGCATCGATCGTGATTGGGACACGGAATTCCCTTTCTTAGAAGAGGATTATCTGCCCGATAACCTCAAGGACCTATTGACGCCGGCGGAGAAGGCACGCCGGGGTTCGCGAGCCGCAGATGACGATATCAATGGCCACAGCAACAGCAGAGGCAATGGTGCCTCTCCGGGTGTCATCGGTGCCAGCGGTGCTGGTACGCCTAATGCCGAGACGACTTCCAAATTCGGCAGTCCGCTTGCGGGTAGTCCGAGCCGCTGGGGGCCCCTCTTCCAGCGCCAGTACGAGGAACACGAAGCCAAGAAACACGCCGCAGCGGCTAGCGCGGGGGTATTCGGGCATGTTGGAAGCCCCCTGCGCAACTCGAGCCTCAGCGGCGATATTGCGAGAGCGAAGTTCGCCGACCGATCCGATAACATCGAAGGGCTGAGCACCCTGTCACAGCAGCTTCAGCGCACGCGCATTGACAGTAACGAAGGGGAATCGCCCAGACTACGGCCTCACGCCCACAATTCGAGGCCATCGAATGGTCGCGGGGCTGAGCGACACGTGAGCAGCAGCTCCATCAGCTCGAGCGCGCGTTATACGACGCCCATTGGAGAAGAGGATGGCGAGTTCGTGTTCAGCATGGACGAGGACGGCGAACGCGACAGTACGATAAGGGCCAAGAAGCGATCATCGGGACTTGGCGTATGGGGCTCAAGCTATGCCAACATCGCCGCGGCTGCGACAAAAAAGGACGATGGAGCGGGTGCCGCAAGCCGAGTGGTCGATGGTGTGGGAGGTCGATGAATTGACGAAGCATGATTCATGAGGCGTATGACCAGGGGACGACAGTTGGAATAATGGTGATATGGCTGGCATACGCATTGGAGCTTCCACGAGGCTAGATCTTGGGGACTTTGGACATCCATGGGTACATGGGCTGAGTCAGTCGCATCCGCATCACGCCAAGGGGATGGTGTGCATAAGCTTCTCGAAGCCATCAGCAAGGCTTAATTGGACTCACCATGTCAGCCATCGTCATCAGCATTCAAGACATGGGGCCGGGAACGAGTATCTCATGGTGGAGACGAAATTTACTCGTCACTCTCAGTTGATACTAGGGTGTGAAATAGTCTGATATATAATGGCGAAAGAATGCGACATGGAGGAAGCGAAACGGATATATCGTGGAGGTGCTACCGGATCATTCATGGTGGGAGTTGGCTGGCAAAATCTATTTACCTACCACATTTTCTACATTCTTGTTTATTTGGCGCTTTTCGTCGAGGGGCAACTTCTGCACTTCTGTCAAAGATATCATGTTCAGCCAGTAATTTGTCGTTCTTCTGGACACTACACGTTGCTACATTTGCCCGATCGGTGGCTGAAAGGGTTTCATATTTCCCTGTTCCCCACGGCTTTTGCGCATACAATCTTGCATATATACAGGCAGGCGAAACCAGCATACACGAAGTAAAAGAAAAACCACGGTACACCCATACATACACAAGACAAGAGGTTGGATTATCTTGTTGTCTTATTTCCCTCCTCGCTCCCCCAAGCATCATTTCTTCCGGCTCTTATCTACAGGATCTCAAGGATGGCAAACAAAAACTTTTCATTGCTTGACCCCCCGTGGCAAACGAATGAGCGGCTTAGCATTCGGCGTTCGTGGGGCTATATTGTTGTTTTCTACTTGTTTTTGGAGAAGGAAATATATATTCATGTTATCTCTTACGGTTCTGATTTCAAGCAGCCATTATTATCAGTCATGTATTGAGCTACCTCACCTCCTCTCATCTACCCTGTGAGTCGGTTGGGCAGTAGGTTGGAATGTATTGTGTGTGTATGCTGGCTTGTCAAAGTCACAGACATACTAGCATGCATACATATATTATTGCCATCTCCGTATTTAGTTAAAGGTCAACTTGAAAGTTGGGCCATGTCAGGGTCAGGGTCAGGTCAGGTTATGTTAGGGTCAGGTAGGTTACGGTAGGATGGGATGGGATAGGATAGGGTAAGGTCAAGTAAAGTTCAAGGAATATACACATAACATACTTCACTCAAGATGATGTTTCCTTCTCTGTCGTTACCAGTTGCTGCTGGCTGTGCTATCTATGAGGTTGGGTTCACATGGGATAATTAGTCAGGCATTGCCCGGTTGTGAGCGTGACGAGTCACGGGGGAGAGTGTAGATTGGAGTGAGGAAGATTAAGCAACGCCACAAACACAGTTATCAACATCAAAGCTTCTAGGGCCATGGAAGAAACTCGCGTTGAGTGGTTAAGGCCCGGTTCTCGTAGTTGAATGATAGAATCGCATGAACCAATTCATACGTCGGTATTAGCCAGAGAATATCGAGTTAAGATTAGTATGTCGGGAGTATCCCAATCAGATCAGTTTATACGCCAGTACAATCCGAGTAGGTTTCTGGAGAGCCGAACCGACATTTATGTCATGGTTTTTAGGGTTCTTGTAACAAATGGATATCATGTTAAGAGGGGGGCTATGACATAGGTCCAGCTATCGCGGGAACCTCAAACATCCCCGGGCATGACCAAAAGCCTTAAAAAGTAACAACCACAGGCAAGGAATACAAGGACATAAGAAATATACGTAATCATATTGCCTTTATAGAAATGGTGGACCCGTTTTGCAAAGAAATCTAATTAACCAAAAGTCTTAAACCATGAGTTCGAGTGGTCTTTCTTGGAACATTGTAACGACTCACCGGGTACCGTGGAGTCCGTATACCGGATCAATCAGGAATCCTTCTGATCGGAGTGAGCTGTATCTCGTAAAGTCACGATATTTGTATGCAAGCCTTTCTGGGCGAAAAGAAGAAGTGTCAAATTGTATGTGTAAAGGAGCGTGCCCCTTTCCTTTCTTCCCCTTACTACGGAAGGCTAAGAAAATAAATACCTGACCCTATAGCTGACAACGGTCACCTGATACCCCCCTCTAAGCCACTTTTAGCACTGTATCAACATCTACCGAAGCCTACGTTAACAGCTACTTATGTTATTTACAAGTAAGTATTCCGTAACTTTAAGCTAATATGTGGCCTATATATTATAAGAACTATTATAAGTAACGTATAATGTTTATAATAAACATAATAATAAGCAGGAGTAAGTCATTATACGAACTAAACAATGAAGTACTTAGTATTCGTTAAATAAGCAATACTAACTAAGTCTTTACTTACTGAAATCGTTAAACAGCAGAAATATCCGGCAGCAAGGTAAAGTATGTCTGGTTGTAAACCGGTGCGGAATGGCTATGGAAAGTGCAAAAGACAAAAAGACAAGGTGAACAAAAAACAAAAACGTACAACACCAGGGATTCGCTGGTCGTCACCGACCCAACTACTGATCTGGCCCTATGTGGTTTATCTAGGGGAGAGCGGACGGGATCCCGAGTTTTCCACATGGTATGGTCGTACGTGGAAGATTATTGTCCAACTTTGGCCTAAGTAGGCGTCGTCAAAGACTAGCTATGTGGAGGTGCTGTAACTACTTGTTAGCGGTAACCAGGACAGCCCTAATAACCTTCGTTGAGTAGTTACCCGTAATTATAAATAATTACACAATTTGTTCAAAGGTTTCGGTGACAAGCCGTCTGTGGAGGCTTAGCCGAACCTACGTAGACGTTGTTCTGCACGTGTCTTCTCTTCTTTATTTCATCTAAAGTATAGGCACGTGTTGGGTCGGTTTATCTCCAGCAGTGAGACCGTTCCACAGGGTCCCCCACCTCCTGTCAAAAAGGTGTGCCCCTAGTTTCCAGTGCTATCAAGCTTGGGCGGTTCGTACTTGGGCCCTGTATACCCAGCTTAACAGCGGGCCGCTGAGCGATCCTGTCAATCCAGTCCAACAGGCGTGGGAAAGACTCCATTTCCTGCTTGGTAAAGCCGCAGTTCTGCCAGTAGCTCACCCACGGCCAAGCCTTGATATCAGCAATCGAGTACTTGCCCTTGCCCCTGCCAGCCAGATATTGTCTCGGCTCGTTGGTATACTTGCCGGAGAGACGGATCTCAAGAACTCCGAAGACGCGCAAAGTTTCGTTCCGGAACCGGGTGACGGCATCTGATGAAGTTAAGATATCTCAAGGTCGAGAATTAAGGGGGGACAGTCTCAATTTACGGTCGATCTTCTCGGGGGCGGCTCTGGTGAAGTGGATCACCTGCCCCTGATAAGGGGCGCCCGATCCGTGCCAGAAGAAGAGCCATTGGAGCAACTCGCTATGCTCGAGGTCATCCTCGAAGCCGAATCGTCTCTCGCTGTCCTCGCTACTGAGAAGGTAGATAAGACAGGCCGATGACTCCTGCACGGCGGCTGGCGGGCTGCGTCTGTTATCGACAATTGCGGGAATGCGGCCGTTGGGATTCAGACGGAGAAACCCTGTGAAAGAGCGTGTGAGACCAGGTCGCCTGGTTCTCATGATCTTGGTGACATGACGTACATTCCTTCTTCTGTTCATTAGTGAATATGTTGATAAGAGTCTGTGTCCATGAAAACCCTTATGATTCGGCGAGTTCTTCCAGGAAGACCTGCACCGCCTGACCGTTTCCGTGTTTGCGGTAATAGCATGGAGTCCCCGTGCGTTCTTTACGCTGGCAGGCGTGGTCGGAAATATAAAGTTTGTCCATTGCAGAGACGAAGGCATGCAGCCGACGGAACTTTGGCCTGGTTACCTATTACTCTTTTTTGACATGGATCATGATCAACGAGTCCAACCGGTCCTCCATACCGATAAACACATTCGTGTCTATGGTACCCAGGATATCAATCACCATTTTACTAATTCGGCTATTCGGGGTTCACACCTGCCACTTCCTTGCCACCGGGCGCAAACCTCGAGCCAGCCAGCTCCGGCCAGGGGGGCTCCAGCCAGCTCCGGTTAAGGGGCTCGGGCCGGCTTGGACCAGCTGCAACCAAGGGGGGCAGCCACCTAGCCGGACAGCCGTCAATCAAACAACCGGTATTGTTTACCCTGATCAAATATCGTCAAATACCAGAAAGCTGTTGTTTGAATAGTTATAAAGCGAACTCAAACAAGATATTGCTTTCATTGTTGCAACCGCTGTATACATGACGCTTCCGTAGCGCCCTTAGTTATCGGTTTTAAAACCCAAACTGACTGATCAGACGGTCGAACCATCTCACCTGTTGTAAACGAGATTCAAAACGATAGTGAGAGAGTTCCATCAGGGTTTCTTCTTTGTATTCGTGTTATTGCAATATATTATAAGTCCGCAAGTAATCTTGGATATCCAGTCTCCTATTGCACCTTGAACTAGGTACTGTGACACGATGTCCCAATCCACCGAGTACTTATGTATACATAATACTTGAACACTACCACCACAGACGGACAGACAGACATACAGACTGTCGAACTAACTACACGCGCGCAGCATGCCGACGATAAACCTGACGACCTTCCTCCCCCTCCTTCCCCCGCCTTGTCCACCTATTCGTTACCTATCCTTCTTCCCCCTAAAGAACCCGCTCAGCCTCCCCATCATCTGCCCGAGCCCGCCCCTCTCGCTATCGGGCACCAGCCCCGCCCGGATCCAGCCGGGCAGCTTGCCGCGGACGCGGTCGGACGCGAACCGGCGGTCGAGCAGCACGATTGCCGCGTAGTCGCCGCGGTGCCGCACCGCCCGCCCGATGCTCTGGTTCACCGCCCGCATGCACGCGTTCTCGTAGAAGGCGCGGGAGGCCTGCTTGGCTTGCGCTTGGGCTTCGGCCGGCGTGGTTACTTGCGGTCGCTGGTCCTGGGTTTGGGGTGAAGATGGCGGTGGTGGTGGTGCTGGTTCTAGCAGCCGCTTGAGCATCGTTGACTCGATGTACTCGATCCGCGCCTTCCAATCCGCCGAGTTGATGTTCGGGTACGGCAGACCGACGATGACGACGCACCGCCCGAGCCGGTCGCTGAAGTTTATGCCCTCGCTCATCTTGCCGCCGACCACGCTGAGGAGTAAAGCGCCGTTCGTAGTTGTCGTTGTCGTTGTCGTCTTCGTCTTCGCCGGTCTAGTCCCCGCCCCAACTGCATCCGTAGCGTGGTCGTCAGGACTACCGCCGCCGAGGATGGCCCGGCTGTACTGCTCCAGCACCTCGTCGCTGGAGCCGCCCTTGGTCTCGCGGAATACTGCTTTCCTCGCCTGCAGCTTCTGCCATATGGTTGGGCCTTGCAACGACGACTGTGACCGTGACTGCGATTGCGCGTGACCGTCGCTGTTATTGGCATTACCACCCCAGACTCCGACCACCTCATCCAGATACCCGTAGCTAGGGAAGAAGACGACGACACCATCCGGGACCGCAGCGCAGATGTTGAGGATGGCGATGCCCAGCTCGCGGATCATGGCCTTATCTCCGCGCTTCTGGAAGCTGAACTCGAAGTCTATTCCCCCAACCCCACCGGCGCCAACACCGACGCCACTGCTGCTGTTGTTGCCGCCCTTGGGTTTCAAAGACGCAAGGGTCCACACGCACAGGTTCTCGGGCGGTATGACGTGGCCGCAGCTGAGCGTCGTGATCTTCTCGGGAGGGAAGGAGGGGAACAGGTGCGCCGTGTAGTCGTCGAAGGGCGACATGGTGCCGCCGGCTAGGACGACGGCGCGGGCGCTAGTGGCGATGGAGGAGAACGCGTGGGTGGGGGAGAGTAGAAGGTACGAGAGCTTGATGTCTGCCGGCTGGCGCTGGTGCTGGTGCTGGTCCTTGCTGCGGCCCGGTATGACCTTCTCGTAGAAGATGCGGCCCTCGGAGCTGAGGTTGGTGAGCGAGACAAGGAACGAGAGGAGTATGTGTAGGACTGGCGTGGATGAGTAGGCCGCCTGGCTTGGTTTCGATCCACTGCTTCTCTGACCCTCGCCGTTCTCCTGTTCTTGTTGCGACTCGGTGTGAGCGACGTATCCCTCGATTTTGTATGCTAGCTTGGATGCTTGGATGTACTGGATGAGCGAGTACAGGTTGATCTGGTCGATGCCCTTGGTCTTCAACAGAACGTTAGGGTCGACGATTCCTTGATCATTCTAGGTGGGATTCACGTTAACGTAATGCCTCCCCGCACGCCGGCTGAAGTATGAATTGCGATATTTCCTCACCTTAAGCTTTAATGCGCCATCTAGCCACTCGCTAAGGCCATCTACGACCCTTGCCACCTGGGCCACCATGACTCTATTTTCACCTTTCAGCTTCTTGCCGAACTTCTTGACATAGATACCCAGCATCTGTCTAGCTCGCTTGAGTTCGCTCAGCGAGATCTCAGCAGCGTAGACGTTGGAGACCGCATCCATGATATTATGCGCCTCGTCGATAACCACCACGTTGCCTTCCAACTTGATGCCCAGAGCATCCCTAGCGGTCTTCTGCAGGAGGAGGGGGTAGGGGAGCGTGATGATCTCTGCGCCCGGGATGGCTGTCCTCGACGAGTAATACGGGCAAACTTGCAGCTTCTTCCCCAGCTCAAAGAGGTCTTCGATGTCTGGGACGGAGGCGAGGACGTTATCACGAAACTCGTGGGTCTGGGCTAGATTGTCCGCATTCGGCACGAACTGGCATCTGTGCGCGGACTTGGGCTGTTGCAGCTCGGCGCAGCGGTCATTGATGGCCGAGAGACTGCCCAGGCGTGACACAGCCGGGTTGATACACAGTCTCTGACGGGATGACAGTGGGACATGCTTGATTTCCTCGGCAGTGGTGTTGGATTTGGCATCTAAGAGGGAATCGGGAATAGAAGGTGGAAATGCTGGTCGTCGAAGCTCTGAGATGAACTGGGTCAGTTGCGAATGCGTTCTCGATGTGTAATAGATCTACGGCGCAGGGTCAGAAACAAAGCGAGTATGAGCAATACGCGAGGACATGTCGTGTATTCAGAAGTGATTAAGTGGCAGTCACGACATCTTACCTTGATTTCGTTGTCATCGAGGTTTTCATCCTCTTCCTGCTTTTGGAGACTTCCCATGCCGAGCTTTTCCATGAGACTCCTTGTTTCCTTGCTGTAGCTGGGCGTCGAGCCATCCCCCGTGGCCCCGTCAGCAGCATCTCTATCGGCTAGTAACCACTCATCATCGTCATCTTCTCCCGAGCCCAGGGTTCTGTTCCGCTGGGGCCCGTCATCGACCCTTCTTCGCTTGGCCCCTCTCTGTTCGAGCATCTTCTCCTTGGCTCGAATCCGCGCTAGCCGCGCCTCCTTCTCTTCCCATTTCTTCAGCAGCTCCGCTCGTTTCCTCCTCAGCATCTGATTGACGATCCAATCGGGTTCATCCTTGAACTCCTTGGCAGCATCTGCCACAGCGGTCTCATAGCCTGCTTTCTTGTGGTTGCGGAGCCAGGTCACGGCAGCACAGATGAGAGAAAGCGATTTGCCCTGTTTCATGTGAGACTGGCATGCAACTAGAAATAGGGGGAATAGAATCAACTTACGGTACCAGTTGGGCTTTCAAGGATGCCGACCTGTCCATCGCCGCGTTCCAGTACATCATATACGGCTCTCATGAATTGTTCCTGTACATTATATGGGGTGAACGGGTGATGGAAGTCGATTTTCTCGAGTTCCTCAGCAAGGTCGTCCATCTTGATGATTCAACGAATGTTGGCCAGTATAACGGCTTGCATTAGATAGCATTAATGTGATTAATGATTACGGATTCAGGGGTGGCAAAACTGGATGTACTGGAGGTATCTCAATACATAACCTACCATGCCATGGCCTATATGTGTTGGTAGCAGGCACAGATCAGGCAATGCCTACTAGGTATTGAAGTCACCGCAACTCAATGACGGATTCGATGCTGTCTGTTCATCAACACAGCCATCGACCCAACCGAGAATCAATCAGAACGCAGTGGCTTGGGAAAGGGGCCCTGGGATGATGGACACTTAGAATCTTAGACCCAGACTAAGAGTCAACAAGCAAAGGGGGGCCAGACACCAGGAATCAGAGAGTTCAGCACCCGAGCTGTCAGCAGTCTGTTCTGATTTGGATTTCTAGGAATCAAAGATAAATCATCCAACTGGTCTTCTCTCTATGTTCTGCACGCGAACTGCTGTTTGTTTCATCTTGTGTTAGTGAAGGGCGTCCAAGCTTCCAAAAAGCGATGGCTTAATTAAGTACAGTAAAGTCTGGCTATAACGAATGGGTCGGTTCCTTCCTTCCTGTTCGTTATAGCCAGGTTTCGCTTTGTAAAGGGGTTGCATATCTGGGTATATGTACATATATTGCACATATCCGGGAAATTTTATGCTTTAAGGGGCCAAAAGTGGTCCGTACTTATAAAATTATCCCGATATATACGCTATTTATGCCCCTCGATATAACGAATTGTATGGGTTACTAAGCGACACGATATTCGTTGTTCGTAATACAGAGATAATTCGTTAAATGTATGAGGAAATCAGTGTGTTCCCGAAAATAATTCGTTATATAAAGAATTCGCTTTCTAGCGTATTCGTTATATCCAGACTTTACTGTACCTAATCTTAGCAGACCTGGCAGGCAGGTTCAGGGTCACCGGTGTGAGATAAGATTAGGTAGGTACGCATGGTTCGTGCACGAGCACCTAAGAATTATGGATATGGGGCTACTGTTATGGGGCTAGTATTATGGGGCTCCTACTTCGTACTGTTTACTGAGTGTGGCTGATCTCGGCAGCACAAGCCACGTTCTACCCCAGCTAGCCACAGGGCTGTAGAGCCCCGAAAATCGAAAACCCGGATTTTGTGTGGGAGAAATCCTCGCTAGTGCACAACCCCGAGCCCGTCAATCCCAAGCACCACTGAACTTTTTTCCCACATCCGGTGGTGACAGCCAAACGCTTCCTCCGTTGAGCCCAGTTACTAACAACACAGCAACTCAACACCCTCAAACCACCGTCACCATGCCTACCAGATTCTCCAAGACGAGAAAGCAGTACGTTCACCTCTGATCTGAAATGCAATCGAGATTCCCATCGTCGTCACCGTCACCATCACCATTTCGCCGGTCCATCGGTCGTTCGGTCGTCGCACATCGTCCAGATCCTGTCATGCCGGCTCAAACTATTTTCGCGGTGAACACGGGAATTCAAGTAGAGGAGAATGGAATATCAAGAAAGAGCAAGAGAAATGGAGTGGTCATCTTGCGATCTTATGGTAGCAGGAAGGGTCGCATCAGATGCCAATACTTCAAACTCCTAACTGGCGGGGGAAAATATTCGACAACCACATCACCGACGACGAACAGACGAAGGAATCAACAATGACAAGCTGGACGATGATTAGCGACCGATGACCGACCCGATGCCCAATCCACAACCCCCAAGTCCTTCCCTGAGGAGTAACGGAAGCTAACATTTTTCTTCTTTCCAGCCGTGGCCACGTCTCGGCCGGTCACGGTCGTGTCGGCAAGCACAGAAAGCATCCGGGTGGTCGTGGTATGGCCGGTGGTCAGCACCACCACCGAACCAACATCGACAAGTACCATCCCGGTTACTTCGGTAAGGTTGGTATGCGATAGTAAGTCAACCTCGCCAATCTGCAGGGGGTGAGAGCTCTAGCTAACTTTGCCGTAGCTTCCACAAGCAGCAGAACCAGTTCTGGAAGCCCGTCATCAACATTGACAAGGTACGAAATCTGAGAACACTCCCGAGATCCGCTTCCACCCCAATCCTCGCTCCCGTGACCATGGATCATGGCAGACGATGGCTATGTTGGGCTCGAGATTATATGGAACTTTGCTCGTCGCTCGCTGCAATGTCAGACTGTATTGGCTAATAAATACGCACAGCTGTACTCCCTGCTTCCCGCCGAGACCCGCGAGGCCTACGTCAACGGAGAGAAGAAGGACACCGTCCCCGTTATCGACCTCCTGCCCCTCGGTTACTCCAAGGTTCTGGGCAAGGGCCGTCTTCCCGAGATCCCCATTGTTGTCAAGGCGAGATGGGTGAGCCGGTTGGCGGAGAAGAAGATTACTGAGGCCGGTGGTGTTGTTCAGCTGGTGGCGTAAGGGAGGGAATGCGGCGGCAAATGAAATCTCCTACAATTCTAGGGAAAACATACGGGAAACGGATACCTCACGACTGGGTTGGTTGCAACTCACGAGATAAAGAGCTCCTGCTATTATACAGGAATGGCAGGCCAGCTTCGGCTTTCTCGAGCATCGCATGGCATGATCGGCTTCTTTCATGGGAGTTCAACTGAGTACGAAAAAAATGCATTTCACCATGATTCAAGGTCGTTCGACGCGTGTCTGGACGTTTCCGTCGGTGTCAGTGCCGGTGTGTATATTACGTGAGGCCTGACGTGATGTTCAAATAGAACCCGAACTGAATGATGACGATGGACACAAATACCCATTGCATTGGTGGGATAAAAGACTGCTTCCCAACCTCCGAAACCTATGTTTCCGCGCGACTACATGAGATGTACTGCTTTTTAGACCATGGTGTTGAATCCGGGGCTCAAGGACAAACCTTGCCTAGCCTAAATACTCACGTAGATCTGTCTCCCTAGATTTATACACTCTTCTGAGTACTTCTAGATGAGCATGGTGCAGGTTTGTCGACCTAAAGTACACCACAAGGGCACAGAGAACCTGGGGATGCCACTCTCCATAATATACGTATTTGTGTGGCAGAATTACTGGCCTTGCCTGCTTGCTTCCCCGGCTCGTGGTGAGCCTAGGGATGCACTTTGCCTCCATGGTAATGATAATCCACTCGCCAACCAGAGAAATGCATTCTTACATGGTAACATCGGTATACACGGGCATGACCAACTAGAAAGGACTTATACGAAAAGCATGTAAATCCCCGGTTTCACGATTATTCCAACGTCGAGATTAGCTTATTAGCAGCTGGTTCGTCAACAAGATGGGATGATGAGAGCGAGGCGGCTATAAGGAATGAACAATGAAGGTTAGGTCCAACTACCCAGGTGGCTGTCGCCCAGGTTCTTGGCTCTATGGTAAAGCTCAAATTGAGAGCCCCGATGCTTTGGAGTGAGTATGATAAGCGACGGGCCACAAATGCATAGTGCGCCTTTCCTTGATGTGGCTTTTGACTAGAGTCAGAAGAACCATAAATAAATCCATGGATAGGCATGAACGAAGTATATGACGTGACCAACCAAGCCTTTGTCTGTTCTGACATCAAGGCTTCTACATACAATGCAAACGTCAGAACAGATCGCTCGTTGCCCATCTACCCAGCCTGCCTAAGCACGTGCTAGGCAATTCTTGTTAAACAATGAGGATCGTAGGGATAATTCTCATTGTATTACGTGCATACTTCATAATGGTGCCGTTGAATGCGGCCTCATTTGAACAAGAGTCATCTGCCTGTGCCTGCCCAGCAGGTGCCTAAAGATCTTTGCATGTGATCGGCTAGGTACCGCATCACAGGGGTATGTAGGTAGGTACCTGTACGCTGGAATGGTCCCGTTCGCAACAAGGCTTTGAGTCCTTGACTGAGCGACTTTGACATTGCGGTCCAATTACATATCTTAGACAATCTCCCTTCTCCCAACTGGCCCGACCGTCTGGACCATTCCCCGGTAGATGGGATGTGAAAAATTCGGATCTTGCTGGTTCTAAGAAGATACGCGTATGGAGTTACACATATAATGCACACAGCAACAGTATTGGTTCTATGTAACGTATGTATGTAGAAATTAGCACAGGCTAGGGCTCAAGGAGAATTCCAAATATCCGACGCTAACAATTGCTAAGCGCTGCGTTATTCGCTCATAAGGTTATCGATAAGCCTAGACTGGGAGTCGGAGAGCGCCTGGAACGCCAATCCGCGCCCCAGAGAGCCCCCAAACTGGTTTGGCCTTGTAGAGTTTGTCCCCAGGGGCCCAGTTTGGACCCTCAGGGGCCTTTGTAGCCCTTTACGAATTCCTCGTACGTACAATCCGATCTCCTCATTCATCAATTCCTGGGTTATACGCGTTCCCGGGGTGGTGATCAGGGTCGTTGTTGAAGTCCCTGCTGGATGAGGGGTTTATGTCATATCAATGTGTGAAGCACTGCTGCTACCAACATTCAGCCCGAGGTATGTGAAAATGCCAACAATGAAGGTAGGTAAGTTATAGTTGCGCGCATGCCTCGGGCTGTTGGGTATTGATGGGGATGAGTATACTATCTGACTATGTACAATGGAATCCGCCACAAGGCATTATTCATCCGTCTCTGCCGTTCTTATAGTACAATGCCTAACCCCGTAACGTGCCTGCCTAGGTAGTATCTCGGTATACCTAGTATCTAGTAGGTACTTGGATCCTTGGTGTGCATGTGAACAGCCGCGGCTGCTGACTCTTTTCTTCTTCTTTTTTCTTCTTCTTCTCAACACTATACTGCCTCTAACTACAATGAAGCTGCTAACGTATAACTACCTACCCTGACAACCTGGGCATCATCTCGGAATGCCAGAATACGTAACCAGGCACCCAATAAAATGGATGTTCAGAAACCCACCTTATCAGCTTACATGTGTATTGTACGAACTTACGAAGTACTCCCTTATATCCAATCTTAGCAACCCCTAGCACACACAGCCTTATCTTCACGTAGGACTCGGCACGGGCGGGACAACCTCTATACCTATAGTCTTACACCAGTGGACAGGGGTGGAAGACTACTGTAGCTTCAGAGTTAAAGAGCTTAAAGTCAGACATTCATACATCATACCTTACCTCTGGCACCCCTACTTCTTACCTAACTTATCATTCTCTTACCATTTGTCGTCTACTTCCAAAGGCTGTCGTCGCCATCCCAGAGACCAGCATCCGCACCGCACCTCTTATCGAGCCGTCCACCCATATCCCGTCACGGCGGCACATGCGTCTTATCCTTTGCTCTCTACCCCCTGCCTCAGCCAATCACTCTATAGCCTGAAGCAACCGTGGGTCATACGGTTCGAACGATAAGGTCATTCTCATCTCCAATCTGAATCTGACTATTATTATCTCTATCTACGGGTATCTATCTACGGGTACCCAGGTCCTATGTAAGTACTAGCTATCTAGGTACTGTTCCGGGCTCCCAGCCCTATAGCTTTTAGAGTTCTCGTTACTTTACCAATGCGGCGCTAGAGCGTTTCTCCTTGAGCTTCACAGTGTTTGCCCCAGGTATCGACCCTTTGTCATTTCCAATAACACCCCGGCCAACCCCGGCCTAACCCCGTAACCCACCAGCAGTCCACCTGCCTCATACCCTCATACCCTCATACCCTCATACGGTCATACCTACGTCTGCATATACATGCCCCCTGAGAACCTTGGAAGTTGCTGGCAACATCTAACAAGACCAGACGAGACGAGACAAGACACGACACCAATCCAGCCTCGTGTTTGGTGTTAGTCTCTCTCCGAGACTTACACTTTCTAGGTACCTGCGGCACGCCCAAACGAAGCAGGATCTGTTGGTTGCCTGAAGAAGCGAAGCGAAGCGAACGCGGCTCTTTCTTGGCTGGCTTGGCTGGCCTCATCCCAGCAAGTCGGTTTAACACTAAGCAACGGCTCTTCCCCGTGCTGCCTGCACGCGCACCTGGAACCCCCGAACAGGACAGCGATCATTCAGTGGAGCTGATCCACCCGACCTGTGCAACGTGGACGTCGGTGTCGGTGTCGATAGCCCTTCCCGTCCGAGGAACCCTTTCACCATGCCTCCTTCCGAAGAACATCACCATTCTACGCGTCGGCGCATCAGTAAGAAGCTCCAGAAGAGGCGGAAAGACAACCACCCGACAATGGACCTTCCCGAGCGACTCAAAGACCATGGCGAAGATGTCGAGGAGGACGTCATACCGCCTATCCAGGGCCCTCAGATGTTCATGAACATGAACCAGTCCATCTTTGGCCTGATCGCCGCCGCCGGCTCGACCGTCGATTTCAACGACCGATTCGAGGGCCAGTCCAGCGATGAAGAAGAGGCCGCAGACGATGAATCCAGCCAGCCTCGGACCAAGGGCAAGGGACGGGAGGATGTAGCGAACACAACAGTGCTAGACAAAAATGCATCGGGGAAGGACAAGACCGGAAAACATCGTAGGAGGATATCCGGACACCTTCTCCGATCCCTGCCTCAACTGCCCCGACTCTCGACGCGCTCGCTATCGAAGCGTTCCAAGTTAAAAGGCCGTCGCGGATCCGACTCGAGCGTCGACGGCGATGGCGAAGCTTCCAGCCCTTCCCAGGCAAACGAACCTGAATCTCCGACCCTCGGGGTCACGAAGACCGATCGAGATGGGAGACTTGCGCCCGTCATGAGCAGGATATTAGAAGCCAGGGCAGAGATGTCGTCGCGACCTAGCTTCGACTTAGAAAGAGCATCCGGCGACTATCGGGGAGGAGACAGCGATAGCGATGTAACTCGGCCGACCGCCCTTTCACGAAAGTTGAAGGAGATATTCGAGTTTGACGAGTTCGAAGAAGTCGTCGAAGGTATTTATATTCATCCATCCCCTTTGGCTCGCATTATGACAGCGTCTCCTGGAACAACGTGGCTCACCAAACTGTGTCATCAGAATATCCCTGCTGGCTTCTCCAGAGCGTTCTTCTCCAGGGGTATATGTACATCACTGCCAAGCACATCTGCTTCTACGCCTATCTACCAAAGAAAGCTGTAAGTGGTGATGTCCCTGATGCCCAACGGCGAATTATGCTAATATCGTAAGCAGCACGAAACCGCTAAGTCGGGATACTTGTCAAAGAGTGGCAAGAGGAATCCCAAGTATAGCCGCTACTGGATGCGTCTGAAGGGGGACGTCTTGGCTTACTATCGTGATGCTGCCAATCTATACTTCCCCAATGGGCAAATAGACCTGCGATACGCCATCTCGGCCAACATCTCCGATAAGGACAAGGATGGTCTTCACTTCACCGTCGTTACCCATCACCGAACTTACTACTTCCGGGCAGACAGCGCCCCTAGCGCCAAGGAATGGGTGAAGAGTCTACAAAGGGTTATTTTCCGATCTCACAACGACGGTGACAGCGTGAAAATCTCGCTGCCAATCGCGAACGTTATGGATATCGAAGATAGTCAGATGATCGAATTCGCCGATACGTGCAAGATCCGTGTTATTGACAATGATGAGACGTACGCGATAGACGAGGTAAGCTACTTGCCGTGCCCATCATGAAATACGCAGAGGGGAGGTCGGACTAACAGGGACACACTAGTACTTCTTTTCTTTTTTCAGCTTTGGCAAAGAGGCCATCAGCGTCCTCAAAATTCTCATCGAGGAGGCATCGAAGCAGCAAACGAAAGAGGTCGCAGAGCCCCAGCGTACCCCAGGCGATGACCCGCTCGTTTCTCCGAGGAAGAGCTCTGCTAGCATGAGACAGGACCCGAACCCGTCATCTAGTCACGAGTTGCGATCCCCGAAAGCCCGCGAACATGTCAGAGCCACCTTGTCTCCACAATCACCACGGAGTCGAGCCTCCTTAAGCCCGAGGGCCAGCGCTGAGTTTGCTCGCAACAACCTTGACCCATTGGGGCTCTTTGGGAGGAAGAGCGTAGACCATGACAATCATGGGGCGGGGTCCCCCCATCGCCGTAGTTTCAGCGCTGGTAGGTCCCTGAGCGCAAACCGCCGTCATGACCAGCGGGTGGTATCGGATAAGCAAGGGTCCTCCGAATCGTTCGCCCAGTCCTCCGAACACAGCGGAATGTCTGCCCTTGTGGAATCGTCTAACGAGGATCCTTCGGGAAGCCAAATTCTGAGAGGGAGCGAGGTCTTCCACAGTCCTACAATACGCCGCACCATTTCAGATTCTAGTCCTACTAAGGGGGGAAGGTCAGGCAGTAGGAAGCGAACATCTCATAAGCCCGATCCCATATTCCCGGCATCCCATGCGCAGCATGGTGCTACTACTGGGCATATAGCGGGCATCGGTATGAGCGAGAGTCAAGATCAAGTACTTCCCGACACTCCCACTCTCCAGAACATTGTCAAGATGGGGACATATCCATTACAGCGCGCCGGCTTATTTGCCAACTACCTAAATCAGACCGGTCGTCGTATGAGCAGCCTGTTAGCTACGGAATCGATGGGCTATGTCGAAAAGGTGTCAGGCATGTGGAAAGGAGGACGCAAACATTATCATGAACAGACAGGCCTCAAGACCGATGACGAACTAGATGATGAAGATGAGGACGAACAAGTTGCGTCAGCGACAGACCGGTTCCGTGCACATTTCGCGCTCCCCGAGACGGAAAAGCTTCAAGCCACTTACTTTGGTTTCCTAAGTCGCGTGCTACCCCTATATGGCAAGGTCTACATCAGCGATCATCATTTCTGCTTCCGTAGCTTGTTGCCCGGGACACGGACGAAACTGATCTTGCCTCTCAAGGATATTGAAAATACCCACAAGGAGAAGGGCTTCCGCTTTGGATACTCGGGCTTGGTCGTTGTGATCCGCGGCCACGAAGAGTTATTTTTCGAATTCCGCCAAGCCGACGCACGAGATGACTGCGCGGTAACGTTGCTCCAGAGCATCGATACTGCACGATATCTACGCGAGTCTATAATACTAGACCAGGGCGAGCAGGAACTTGCTGATGAGGCCATTGCCGAGCGTGATGCACTTCAAGAAGCCCGCCTACAAGTCAACCCGGAACATGATATCAAGCTGCCACAGCAGACATCTAGTCTTAGTGATTCGTCTCCTACAATTCTATTCGACGATCCGAAGGCGTCATTCCTCAACTTCAAGCCCGCCCAGCCGATGAAGGTTACATGTCTCACTATTGGATCTAGAGGCGATGTGCAGCCCTACATTGCTCTATGCAAAGGGTTGATGGCGGAAGGACACAAGCCTCGGATAGCCACTCACGCCGAGTTCAAGTCGTGGATCGAAGGTCATGGCATTGAGTTTGCGCCTGTGGAAGGCGACCCAGCCGAGCTCATGCGCATTTGCATTCAGAACGGAACCTTTACCTGGGCTTTTCTGCGGGAGGCGAACTCGAAATTCCGAGGTTGGCTGGATGAGTTGCTCGTGTCGGCTTGGACGGCCTGCCAAGGCTCGGACCTACTAATCGAGAGCCCCAGCGCCATGGCAGGTATTCACATCGCCGAGGCGCTCGGCATCCCCTATTTCCGAGCATTCACGATGCCCTGGACGCGGACGCGCGCATATCCGCATGCGTTTGTCATGCCTGAACACAAGATGGGCGGTGCGTACAACTACTTCACCTATCTCATGTTCGACAACTTGTTCTGGAAGGCAACGGCGGGGCAAGTCAACCGGTGGCGTAACGCGTGCCTGGGACTACCCAACACGAGCCTCGAGAAATTGCAGCCCAACAAGGTGCCCTTCTTGTACAACTTCTCACCGTCGGTTGTGGCGCCGCCCCTCGACTACAGCGACTGGATCCGCGTTACGGGATACTGGTTCCTAGACGAAGGATCGAACTACACGCCCCCCGACGACTTACGCGAGTTCATCGAGAAGGCACGCCGCGACGAGAAGCGGCTTGTCTACGTGGGTTTCGGCAGCATCATCGTGCCCGACCCGGCGAAGATGACACAGGACGTAATCGACGCGGTGCTGCGGGCGGACGTGCGCTGCGTCCTGAGTAAGGGGTGGTCGGACCGGTTGGGCAACGGCGAGCAGGCCTCCGCCCCAGAGGTGCCGCTGCCGCCCGAGATCTTCCAGATCAAGTCCGCGCCCCACGACTGGCTCTTCAGCCAGATGGACGCCGCCGCCCACCACGGCGGGTCGGGAACCACGGGCGCCAGCCTGCGCGCGGGAATCCCTACTATCGTCCGCCCGTTCTTCGGCGACCAGTTCTTCTTCGGCGCCCGCCTCGAGGACCTCGGCGTCGGCCTCTGCCTGCGCAAGTGGGGCGCCGGCGCCTTCGCGCGCGCCCTCTGGGAGGCGACGCACTCCGAGCGCATGATTGTGAAGGCGAAGGTGCTCGGGGAGAGCATTCGGAAGGTGAGTACCCTTTTTTCCCGAAATAAACCACCTCCAAATTATCAAATCACCGCCCCCGTCTCTAGTATATCATGGTGTGTAATCCAACTAATCAAACGAATAGGAAAATGGTGTCGACACTGCCATCCAATCCATCTACCGCGACCTCGAATACGCCAAGAGCTTGATTAAGAGCAAGGCCGGCAAGAACGCGGCCCAGGCCAACGCCGCCAGCGCTATCGGCGGTGATCTGGGCAACACAGCAGACGGCAACCTATCAGTTCACTCCGAAGATGAGGAGGAGAGCTGGACCTTCGTGGGAGGCGGCAGTAGCGGCGCCGACGACTTGTTGAATGACCCGGAGCTATTCATTAAGAAGAGCGCCCTCGACGCAGCCGAGGAGGCTGAGGCTGAAACCGAGGCTGCTGAGTCTAGCTTCGTTAGCAACGGAAGCGGCAGCTTCCTCGATAGGAGCGGTAGCAGCGCCGCCAACACGCATGGGAACGGGAACGGAATCGCCAGCCGGATGGCGAATACTGGTAATGGCACTCCGCGAGGAACGAGCACGAATACGAAAGTCAAGGCCAAATCCGCCGCCGCCGCCACCACCAATACCAAAACCAATACAAACGCCTCCGTCGCTGCGGGCTCGTAGGACGAGGAGTCGCCGTGCACGGTCGGTTAGTATCGCGGCCTTCGGGATTCTGCCTTGGCTCTCGTGAGATGTTTGCTGGATTTCATCGCTAGGCACTGGAGGAGGATTGGGCGACGCATGTTGGGTAATGGATGTGGTGGGGGAGACAGAAGAAACAAGTAGACGGGTGAAAGTTGACGATGGAACGGAACGGAACGGAGCGGAGCGGAACCCAGCTACATACTATCAAGCAATCTGTGGTTTGCTACTCGGGCTACAATGCTGTCGCTCTGGCCTCCGGTTCTTCTCCCTTTTCTTTTCACTTTACGATGTCGAGGTCGTCTTTTGCTTTCCTGATGAGTTAGCACTGGCGTTTCAGGAGTATGCTTTCTTTTTCCCGAGAGGGTGTGTTTCTTCTTTCTTATATCAGCCAATCAATATGCTACGCTGGCATGTTAGGTCGCAAGTGGAAAGCGAGTTCCAGTTCGTTTATTAATGGGTTACCTCACTCAGGTTTTGGGATAAAGATATGACAGGTTAATACATACATGACATGGGATGATGGGCTCGGGCTTATAGGTTGGGTTGGGATGGAATGGGATGGGTTGGGATGGGGTTGGGGTTAGGGGTAATGGTAAGGGAGGGTGAGATAGGGATGGATGGTAGATTATCCGTTTACGAATATGTTGTATGCTTCGATCGGCACATACATATATGCATACTTGCTTGCTTGTCTTGCTTGCTTAGATATCTGGTTGGGTAGAGGATCGGTTCAATAGAGATTGTTATGACGTTGGGTTTTTCCTGTCACATCGATGCTTGGTTGAGTCTCCTGTAAAGGCCCGGGGGCGGGGCTTAGAACTCGGGCTAGCTCCGGCCAGGGGGGTGCTCGGGCTTGGATCACTTCGGGCTACGCAGTTCCGGCTAGGGGGTCTAACCAGTTGCTCAGCCGGGCCAGCTCCGGTCAGGGGGGCTCCGGCTAGAGGTCATCTATAGTGACTACAGTGTCTAGGTGGTAGCTATAATGACTAGGTGGCTATAATAGTAGGCCTGTTAGAAAACGATTAAATGGTAGCTGGCACGGAAGCATTTAGCGCGGCTGGAACTCAAGACGAGGCCTTATTGTGCTCCTCCAGATTGAAGGGGCCCCATGTGCTTAACTTTATCCAAGCATCACGTCGATCTGCTCTTTCTGGGCTGCTTCCCAAACATGCTTTAAGATGTAGCCTGTTCCTTGACGGTAGGCAATCCCATCTTCCCATCCTATCCACATTACGTAATAAACGCTGGAGAAACCATCACGAGACCAGTACGCTGTAGCGAAATCGTCTCTTATGTTGTATTCCTTCTCTTTCGGGCCCTGTGCAATTTCTATAAGTTCAAGTCGATCGAAAGGCTGAACCTCCACCTGTGGTATGAAATAGCCGGTGCAGCTAGGGTTATGGCCCCAATCCAGAAATGCGTAGTGATCAATACCATAATCTCTATCACTGATGGACTTCTCACCCGATCGAAACCAAGCCCTGGATGTGGTGCAAGAAATGAATGGCGCATATATTATTGGTGGGACATAGCCAGCATCTGGTACGGCAACAGGGAAGTTAAAGATCTGACCTGGTTGTGATGAATGCATGTAGAGGTAAGAAGGCATGTTTGGGTTGTTTTCGAAATGTCTAAACAGATGTCCATCAGAAATACACGATGGAAGGTTGGCAAAGGCGTCCGGGTGACAGCCATTGCGTTCAGTTCGAACCGCCTTTTGACAATCGAAACAATAGCGTGCCCAGTCTCCAAGCTCGTCAGTGTTGTATCGTGTCCAACCAGAGGGAATAGGTTGGGAGATCTCATGCCCGAATCCAGTCTGGTATGACGACCAACTGAAAGGGATGGGTGTCCCTATCCCATCGCGGACCTGATGACTTTGCCAAGTAAGATTCGAGGTAAAAAGCCATTGTTTCGTCCCGAGATAAAATCTATGGTTATCTGTTTCTGGAATGAACCGAACTTCACCTTGCCAACCAGCCCAACTCCAGCTTGGAATAGGCCTGTTCCTGGTAGGATCCTTTGGTATTCGCCTGGTAATAGCGCCCATCGGACGCCAAAGAAGTGCGAGGTTGAAGAGGATGGCAGGGATGCCTGAAACAAACCCACCATCACACGATTTTCCAATAGCAACCATGAAGCCAGAGAACGCATCTAGCGCATCTTCAGGGTAGCTAAGGTCTAACGCGCAGAACTGCCTTATTAAGGAGGATATGTTGTGGACGTTGGGTATGCGACTTGTGAAATCCAAACGGGACGAGTAGTCGTAGTTGAGAAATGATGGTCCCGCCCATACATTCTCGTTCGGCCAAAACACGCTTTCAAAGCGAGCGCCATGTCCGCACTGCCAAGCTACAGTGTTGTCGTAGAAAACAAGCTGTCTTCGAGAGAACATTTTCTCCTGTAAAGTCCATGCTCTTGAACTCCAAACGCGTGCGGTACTACGGAATTGGATATCATCCGGGTCAATAATTTGTTGAAGCTTCATAGATTTGCCGAGCGACCAAGTTCTCGGGTTGTGTGATCTCGGTCCCGAAATATCCGGCAAACCTCGAAGGCCATGATCGGAATTGTCCCCATTAGCAGCAATTATTGTCAACGAGGCATTCGCGTAGATGCTAGCCATATTAGCCAGCTCTTCGTGCTTGTTCTCATCGTCCTGTACGATGCAGAGGGCATCACACCACAAATAATTCTCGCGGAGATGTCTTGTCAACTTGATTGCATGCAGCACTGTCTTGGGAATTAAGTCCTGGAGCTTCTTGGCTTCAAGGGCTCTTGGTGTGCAAAGAACCCCAAGATTGTCTTTGGTGGCTGACAACGGGCTGATACCGCCCCAGACATAGCTCAGAGCTATATAATCTGCACCCGGTGGAAAGGGGACGATGCACCACCGCTGTACGTCGACCAACCATCGTGGTTTTGCGGTGAAAGTTTCACGAAGTGGCCAGTAAGCACAGTCGGCGTGAAGACAATCACAGTCTCGCTTATACTCTTCAAGCTGAGAAAGACTCATCCAATTTGGATGAGTATCCCTGGTCTGGGCGACCAAAGTAGACACCCCAGCTGATGGCGACACTGAAAAACAGTTAACAGAGTAAACCTTGCCGGGGCTTGTACGGAACGATTGTCTCAAGAGTGACTTGAATATCAAAGGTTCTCCAGAAGGCCGACGTTGCCGGTCGAACTTAAAAGTCAAAATGACCTTTATTTCACTCGGCAAACCAGCGCCCAAGTCCTTGAAATCGCTATTCCCGAGCACCATATCTTTGATTAAGTTTTGATGACATTCGCATGTGTCCCTGAGGAGATCGTCGAGTTTCCCTAGCCTTTTCCCGTGTTGGTAATTGATTGGGCCCTGGACGAGACCCAAAATGTCGGAGCATACTTTGCACTCTGTTGGCGGCTAGTTATTTGGTCAGCATGCACTCTCTTCCCCCTTACTGGCAATGATTTCCTACCATTCCGCTTAGCAATGCCCAGTCGATTGTGTTGGGTTGGATGCAATATGGTGGGGAAGAGGTTGAACGGCGGGGTACCCGAAATATAGATATGATCAACTGTCAGTTGCATAGATAGGTAGGGCAGGTAGGGGTAGGTATATATAGGGGCAGACCGTAGGACTGGCAAGGTTGAGACGAATCTGCCTTACACTTGGCTTTTATCTCACTGGGCCGGGTTTCGTGGATGGCTGCCACCTTGTAGCAACCATCCTGCTGCATACATGCCCAACTACGTAGTATCTCTCAAGCCTCTTTTCGAGCAACCAGCCCGTAAGCTTTGCAACAAGGACTGTACATACAAGCGAGGATATTGCTGCCTGCATACCTGCATACCTGCATACCTGCTTATTACCTAGGTATTAGGTGGCGCAGTGCTAGGAATTGGGGGAATACCTACAAAGCATCTATCATCTAGGAACAACAGTTTACAGAATGGTGTTTCGAAGAGCCCTAGTGAGTGACAGTCCGTCCATTATTCATTCATCACACATAACTACTGCAAGCCCATGTGACTGACTGATTGATTCTTGATCTGATAGGCCGGCCTCGCCGTCGCGCTGCTAGCAGCGTACCTCTACGAGCGAGCGCCCGTGCTGTACATGATGTACAGCAACGCCCCGCAGCGCATAGCGCGCCTGGCCAATCTTGGCGGTGGCAGCGAGATCAAGTTCGCGGACCGCCCGGGCTTCCGCAGCTGCGAGGACGCGCTGCTGGTCGAGAGCCTCGGCGTCGCCCTCGTCGCCTGCGACCCGGGCCGCGAGCGCTGGAACACCGTCATGGGCGTCAACGTGCCGGATCCAAGCCTCGGTCCCGTGCCCGGCGCCAGCCTGTACGTCTACGATTACAAGACCTTTCCTGGTGGTGATGGCGATGGCCACGATGAGGAGGCGGTCCTGAGAACTGTGGAGATCGTCGGCTTTCCCCGCTCCGAGGGGGAGGACGGCGACGACGACGGGGAGCGCGATCTCCACACCCTCGGCATGGCCTTCGACGAGGCCACGGCGACGCTCCTCGTGGCGAACCACGCGCGGTTCGGCGGCGGGTCGCGCATCGAGGTCTTCAAGCTCGACGGCATCGCCGCGGACGGGACGCAGACGCAGACGCCAAAGGCGACGCACGTCCGCACGGTGCGCCACCCGCTGATCCACGCGCCGAACTCGATCGCGCTCGTCGAGGGCGCCGGCGGCGCCGCCTTCTTCGTCACCAACGACCACGCGGTCCCCGCCGCGCGGAACAAGCTCCTGTCCCTGCTCGAGACGTACGTCGCGCCGCCGACGGGCACCGTCGTGTACGTCGATATGCGGGGCGAGGCAGAGGGAGAGGGAGAGGTGAAAGCGCAGGTCGTCGCGCGCGTCCCGTTCGCGAACGGCATCGAGGTGCTGAACGAGACGACGCTCGCCGTGGCGTCGACGAGCCGGGCCGCCGTGTATCTCTACGAGGTGTCGCCGCCTTTCTCTGCGTCTGCTTCATCACCACCGCCATTCGACTCGGACAGCAGCCGCTCGCCGTACAAGCTGACCTACACGTCCCGGATCCGGGTGCCGTTCCTGCCGGATAACCTGTCGCTGACGCGCTACTACTCCTCTGGTACTGGTACTGGGGACAAGACAGGAACAGCTACAACCAAGCTCCTCATAGCCGGACACGCCCACGTGCCCAGCCTCGCCCGCTTCTCCGCCACGCGCCACGCGTGCAACGGCGACGGTGCCGCGGGCGCGGACGCGGAGACGCGCGCGTACTGCGAGAGGTCGGCCCAAGGGGCGGCCGGTGCTGCTGGGATCGTGGGGCCCGAGGCGCCGCCGTCGTGGGTCAGCGAGTGGAGCGAGGAGGACGGGCTGAGGCATCTGTACGTCGATACCGAGTACCCGTCGAGCGCGACGGCGGCGAGGGACGGCGATAGAGGCGTGGGGATCATCGCGGGGTTGTATGCGAAGGGCTTGCTTGTTTGGAGGGAGCAATAGGTTGGTTGGTCAGCGGTAAGGAGGGAGTAGGGAAGGGGGGGAAGGAGGAGTGGATAACGAGATATTGGGGTTGAGGGTGGAGGACACTTTGAGAGTAAGTGGGTTTTCATTATATATTGACGATGATGGGCAACGGGATAGTTAGGTCGTGGGTGTCTCGGGAACGATCACTGAATGGATAAATGAATGAATAGCCGGAAGAACCGGCTGATGACATGATCATGGTGAAAAGGGGGTGGGGCTGTGAAGGGGTCAAAAGTTGATTTTGGGTCTGTTTACTTGTCTGCCTACCTTCCTACCTATATAAATATCTACAACTTTCTCTCAATGAACGATATATGATAACTACCCTTAAGCCATAACACCCCCTCGTGATACTCATTTTCAAGCTTTCCAACAGTCACACATACCTCTAGCACCCCACGTACTTATGAACAATCGAACCAGGGTGCTCCTCTTCCGACCAGACCTATGAATTCCAGGTCCTTGAATCTATCACCAACCAGAGCGCAAAATCTAGATGAGACTCAGACGACTTGTCGAGTTTAACAGATTCTGTCTATTAGTGAATATGTACCATCTAGGCTAAGGCAATGATATACATAAGCCTGCCGCAGTTGCTGATTCGCTGTCTTCATTTTCATCCCATCGTTATCCACATCATCACCTCGACAGGAACTGCAGCGGCGTGGAGTTATCATGAATATTCATAAGTATATATACATACTAGGCTTCAGCCGGTCGCCAGTATGCCGTTGATCTATGCGTGAGCCCCCCCTTGCCATAGACAGACAAGCAGTTATTACACCAGCATGACATCCTCCGACGCGGCGTCGCCCTCGCCCTCGGCATCCTCGTCCTCCCCCTCTAGCCGCAGGAACGGGTGGCGCAGGGCATCCTCGGCGCTGATCCGCTTGCTGGGGTCGAGATCCATGCATAGCTTGAGGAACTCGATGGCGGCCTTCTCGTCGTCGGTCAGCTGGCCCGCGGGCGGAGGCTTGGCTCCATCCTTGCCACTGTTGCTGGCGGCAGCGGCGGCGGCAGCGGCAGAGGGGTCGCTGCGGCACGTGCTCCAGAGCATGATCTTCTCGAAGGAGAAGCCGGCGGCGCCGACGGTGGGGATGTTGGTGTCGAAGACGCAGCCGTGCAGCTGGCCGGCCTGCTTCATGCGGCGCGAGCCGAAGATGGTGGCGATCTCGATCATGGCCTCGACGTCGTCGGCGCTGTTGAAGAAGGGGAAGCGGCGGCACAGGATGGTCAGGAGGATGACGCCGGCCGACCACACGTCGATCTTGGTGGTCTGCTCCGTGCACTTGAACAGCACCTCGGGGGCGCGGAAGCCGCGCGTGCCGGCGCGGTTGGCGCGCCGCGACGGCCGCGTGTCGTTCTTGGGGTAGCCCAGCTGCGGGCCGGCGTGGGCCGACGTGAAGGCGACCGAGTTCTTCAGGCGCTGGCGCCGCGTCTGCGCGTCCTCGTGGCACAGGCAGGGCTTGTTCTCGAGCCCTTCGCGCTCGGCCAGGCCGAAGTCGACGAGCACGCCGCGCTTCTTGTCCGGGTCGTACAGGAAGTTGGTCGGCTTGATGTCGCGGTGGATGATGCCGTGGGCGTGCACGGCCGCCAGCGCCGCGAACAGCGACCGCAGGTAGATGCGCATGTCGGCCACGTTCATCTGCGGGTAGTACTTGCGGAAGTCCTGGTGCCGGAAGTACGGCAGGATGGCCACCACCTGGTCCGACTGCCGGAACGCCGTGATCAAGGGGCACACCGACGGCGAGTCCCGCAGGTCGTGCAGCAGCTCCAGCTCGTTGAAGATCCGCGACGGCGACGACGTCACGTAGATCTTCTTGATGGCGACGTACTTCGGCTTCCGCCGCGTCTGCTGCAGCTGCTGCCCCGTCGTTGGACGCGAGCTAGAATGGGAGCCGGAGTGGGAGCTAGAGTGGGAGCGGGAGGCGCTTCGGAGAGGCGGAGGCGTCCACTGGTGGTGCTCCTTGGCGTCGAGATCCCACTGGTTGTGGTAGTGGTGGTAACGGATGTCTTCGGCTTTGTAGACTGTCGAGAAGGTGCCCTCGCCTATTCGTTTTATCAACCGGTAGTTATCCTTGAAGTTTGAGAATGTGCTGTTCAGCTTCTCCATGTCCTCCCGCACGGACAAGTCGATGTGTTCGTCCTCGTCGGAAGACTCTGTGTCGCCCTCGTCTGGGTCGTCCTGGTTCTCTTCGTTGTCCCCCTCTTCCATGTCCTCGTCTGCTACCGGGTCGTCGTACACGCCCCCTTCGTCGTCCTCCTCCTCGGCCCGCTGTGTCTGACTCTGTGTCGCGTCGTCCAATTCCGATGTCTCATCACCGGCGGGCCCATCCTCGTGGATCTGAAACGACTCCTTCGGTATGCGGCGTTGCGTGACTGCGGCCATGTTGTCTGTGGACTTCGACTTCTTGACGAAACTGGCCGGGCTGGTTGAAGGACTCCGCGGAAGTCAAACGTAGAGGCTACTGTTTGTAATCACCAAAACAAGCTGCCCACCACTAATACACGGCCCTTATGTACCTACCCAGAGCCAGTCCCTTACTCTTTCAACTGGCCAATATCTACTCATCCGCCTGAAGTCCCACACGCACACAGGCAGCTGGATCTGGAAGTGGAGGGCGACAGAGCACCTATATCATAACCTAGAGCCGAGGCTGCAAGAGAAAACGCTGGGAGGTTATACGATATTTCTTCCGGGACGCCAGTATTGTTCGAATATTCGAATATTCGAATAGTCGAATAGTCGAATAGTCGAACTGTTCGAAATGCTTCGGATTGGCTGGGAAGAAATGTATGAATCTGGTCTCGGTCCGGGTCTGGCTGGTTGCTGTCTGTTTACTTTCTAAGTTCGTTGGAAAGTCAATATGAAAGTCAATAAATAACATGATAACGTTAGCGATAAGCATTAGTTAGGTAGCTGAGCCTGTATGTACAGTACAACACAGTTGACACCCTGCTGTAAACCGCTGCCGTGCACATGCTACAGTGACCCGCGACCACCACAGAGCGCGTTTAAGTGGGTTTCAATCCATTAAACTACATGTAGGTACCACCTAACTAGTATGTACGTACATACAAGTTCTGTCAACGGGCGCAGCCGGCAGGCGCGGGGCATCGCATAGCATCGCCATGTGGGAGCGCGTTGGAGGGTCAGAGGGTCCGAGTCTCCGAGGAAGGCTTGATCGAAACGTATTTGGTCCTAGACTAACTAATACCAGTTAAGTCCCAAGTAAACAAAAACAAATTGCTGGCCGTTGCTAAGGAAAACCAGCCAATCAGCATGCATCTTTGCCTGCTTTTCACCGTCCATCCCCTCCTTCACATCCACCATCTTCAGGCCCTCTTCATGCATGTCACGGATACATCATCGTCCGAGGTTGTCGCAAAACACCATCGCCGAGTTGATCTCGTTTTTCTTGACATTCTCACACCCACACCCACACGACATCGCCTAGCAATATTAAGATACCAGTTCCAAGACTATTGCAAGCGCAATAGTTATTTCTTTCTGTCCTCTCAATTATTTGCGCTTCAGGCTTTGAGCTTTACGTCTACATATTCGAACCACTGGACTCGAAACCCGCGACTAGGCGTAACTACACGCCAACGATCGACTCAAGATGGACTCGATCAATTTCGACATCAACGATGCGCTCAAGCATTACATGAGCGACCCTGCTAGCATCTCGACACCAGAAGCCGATGGCGCCCTCGTCGACTGCGAGACCGACCCGGAGGCCTTATCGAACATCGCCCTCATCAACCAGGTTCTGAACCCTATAGTTGATGCCGTAGCAGAGAACCCGGATGCCATCACGCGTAGTTCCTACTTCGACTCGCTACAGTTCTTGCTTAAGTGCGCACCCACTTCCCTTGCATCCCCTGTAACCCCAGATTCTGGACCTTTTCCTTGCTCCCCGTCATCTTCACTGCAGCCATGTTCAAGTACAGCAGAAGCAGCAGCCTCGAGAAGAATACAAGAACCAATTTCTGAACTATTCACCAAATCTAGATACACCCAGTTCCTGCCTACACATGCCCTCAGCAAGATCTTCGACTTGATCATGAGCGGCCTGGCAGCCGAATCCGACGCCATCAACCACGATCTCGAGAACCCCGAGGAACAGGAGATGATCAGCCATCACAAGTCCCTGCTCGAGATCTACGGCTTCCTCTTGCAATGGACGATCGCCTGCGTCGAGACCAAGGCCGCCGAGAAGTCATCAACAGCACCCGTGTCGAGGGCGAGGGGTAGGGGCGGAAAGGCCAAGACCGCAGCGGCGAAAGACAAAGATGGCAGTTGGGATAGCGCGGCGCAGCTGCAAACTGCCCTGGATGTTATGTCCAAGGTCATGAAGCTGAAGCTTGCCAAGATCTTCTTGACCACGAGCGAACGAGACACATTCATTGGACTACTAACGAGACCAGTGTACATGGTGCTAGAAAGCGAGCAGAGAGTCAAGAACACGGCCATCCGGATGCATGCCTTCAAGGTGCTCTGCATAGCTGTCAAGCACCACGGACACGGATATGGTACGTCTGATCTTCAATCTTGGTGAGCTTGTGTACTGAGATATAGCAGCGTCACAAATCTCCATCGTCCAGAACTTGACCTACTTCGAACATCTGTCAGAGCCTATGGCTGAGTTCTTGCATATTCTTGCCGAACAATACGATTACCCCCAGCTAGCCGACGAAATCCTCAGAGAACTCAGTAATAAGGAGTTCAATTCTAACGACACTAGGGGTCCTAAATCTGTTTCATCCTTCATCGTCAAGCTCTCAGAACTCGCCCCCAGAATAGTCATAAAACAAATGACTATGCTCGCAAAACAGTTAGACAGCGAGGCAAGTTTCTTCCTTGATCGAGTCTTCGGCTTCGACTAACCCCCTATTAGTCTTATACACTGAGGTGCTCGCTTATTGAAGTCTGCGGTAACATGATCGCTCATCTAAGCAACCAAGATGAACGCGGCGAAAACCACAAGTCTCAACTGAATGCTTTCTTCGATGTGCTCGAGGAACGTTTCCTAGATGTCAACCCCTACTGCCGATGCCGGGTTCTCCAAGTATACGCGAAGCTGTGTGACCTCGATCAGAAGTTTCCCAAGCGACGTCAAAAAGCCGCTGAGCTTGCTTGCCGCAGTCTCGAGGACAAGAGCAGTAATGTGAGGAGAAATGCGATCAAGTTGATGGGATGTCTCATCAAATCACATCCCTTCACCGTTTTGCATGGCGCACAGTTATCGCGAAAGGATTGGCAGGAACGCCTTGATAAGGTCGATGCTGAGCTTAATGCGCTGAAGCCACCAGCTGGAGAGCCGGGGTTGGGAGATGATAAGGCTAATACGACTGCCATGGTGGATGAACCGACCCAGGTCGAATCACCCAAGAAACCCGACCAGATGAGCGAAGAGGAAAAGGCTGCTATCGTCCAAAAGGCGCAGGAGGATGCCGCCACGTCTGAGGCCATTGAGAAACTGACCCTTACAAAACGGTATTACACTGATGCGCTCAAGTTCATCGATGTCCTGCATGAGGCGACGAAGACTGCGGTCCAGCTCCTTGGCGCCAAAAACAAATCGGAGGTGATCGAGGCCATGGACTACCTAGAGATCGGGAATGCTTACAACATCGAAGACAACATGGTTGGTATTCGACGAATGATGCGCCTGATCTGGACCAAGGGCAACAGCGATGAAGGCAAGGGTGTGCAAACGCATCTAATCGATTGCTATAGACGTTTGTTCTTCGAAGCACCGGATCATTTCACCCCCAATGACGCCGCTATTTACATCGCACGAAATATGATTAGTCTTACGGCGGGAACAACACCGGCAGAGCTGACGAGCTTGGAGCAGCTACTCGCGACTATGATGAAGGGCGGCATGATCTCTGACCGGGTCATCACCAAGCTGTGGGACATTTACGGCTTCCAGAAGCGGGAGATCTCGCGGTCCCAACGGAGAGGTGCCATCATCGTGCTGGGAATGCTTGCTACCGCCTCGCCAGAGATTGTAGCAGGCGAAATTGAGACGATGCTTCGGACTGGTCTTGGATCTCATGGTAGAAACGATCTCCAGCTAGCCAAGTTCACTTGTATCGCTCTAAGGAGACTGAATCCCACAGGTCGTCAGGCTAAGGATTCGACGGTCAAGTTCAGCCGCCTTTCAAATGAGCATGCTGTACTGAGCAGGCTTGCGGCTATCACTGAGGTTCCAAGCGACAGCAAAGAGTGGTTTGGTGTTGCCGAACAGGCGATCAATGCCATATATGCTATCTCGAAGCATCCCGATACTCTGTGCTCTGAGGTCATCAGACGCAGGACTAAGGTCGTGTTTGCAGTACAAAAATCGCCATCGGGCTCTCGACCTGGCTCACGCGACGAAGATGACACGACTGTACAGGACCAAGGTATGACGCAGGGGTTCACAATGGGCTTGAATGAGCCCACAAAGACCATCAGTAAACCCACACCAGAGCCACCGGCTGAGCCGAAGCAGAAGGCGGCAATCGCCCTTTCCCAGCTTCTCTTCATCGTCGGCCACGTAGCCATCAAGCAGATCGTTCATCTGGAACTATGTGAGCTGGACTTCAAGCGACGGAAGCAGGAGAAGGAGAAGGACTCGGCGTCGGACCCAGCCCAGAAGCGAGTGTCCACGGGCGGTCGTAAGAGCAAGACCCCTGCACCACCGGAGGAGGGGGATGAGCTGGACTTGATCGGTGGCACGACCGAGGACGATTTCACGGAAGCCATGGCGCACATCCGAGAGCGCGAGCTCCTGTTCGGCCCGCAATCGCTATTGGCCAACTTCGGCCCACTCGTGGCCGAGATCTGCTCGCGCAGCGACGTGTACCGCGACAAGGGCCTGCAGGCGGCAGCGACGCTGGCGCTGGCCAAGCTGATGTGCGTCAGCAGCGAGTACTGCGAGGCACACCTGCCGCTGCTGATCACGATCATGGAGCGGTCGCCAGACGCGGCGGTGCGGTCGAATGTGGTGATTGCGCTGGGCGACATGGCCGTGTGCTTCAACCACCTGATCGACGAGAACACTGACTTCCTGTACCGGCGGCTGGCGGACCGCGACATCTCGGTCAAGCGCACGTGCCTGATGACGCTGACGTTCCTGATTCTGGCGGGTCAGGTGAAGGTCAAGGGCCAGCTGGGTGAGATGGCCAAGTGCCTCGAGGATGAGGACAAGCGCATCGCCGACTTGGCCCGCATGTTCTTCAGCGAGTTGAGCACCAAGGACAACGCCGTCTACAACCACTTCGTCGACATGTTCAGCCTCCTGTCCGCGGGCCAGATGGACGAGGAGCCGTTCCGCCGGATCGTGAAGTTCTTGTTGGGCTTTGTAGAAAAGGTAAGTCCCACCAAGTCCCCTCGCTTTACCCCCTTTTACGTGACCCACCGGCCTCCAAATCCCTCCTCCCCACCCTCATGCCTATATCTTTGAATTTGTTAGGAGCACAAGCTAACCACGAAAAAATCGAAACAGGACAAGCACGCCAAGCAGCTGGCCGAGAAGCTGGCGGCCCGCCTGCAGAGATGCGAGACGGAGCGCCAGTGGAACGACGTCGCGTTCGCCCTGGGCCTGCTGCAGCACAAGAACGAGGAGATCACCAAGGTGGTGGGAGAAGGATTCAAGGTGATCCAGGCATCCGCGTAATCGTACGCAGCTGCGTGGGATTTCCAGGACCAAGATGGTGATGGTGATGCGTGTAATGTGATGTGATGATGATCATGCGTTGACGGGACAGGATGGGTTGAATAGGTGGTCTAAGTTAACTGGTTGGCCGGCGCTGAGGAGTCCTGCGTTGTAGATATGGATGGGTCAGCGTGCAGTAACTAACAGAGTGAGCTGTGTGCGAGATGATTGTTTTTGGAGACCTTCCGTGATCGCCTACTTATACTGCATAATTGTTTATTCACCTGGAACGAATCGTTCAGCTCATCCAATGCTATGCGCTATAGACCTCATAGTCAGGGGGATCTTCTATCGTGTTTCAAGTTACATGGTGTGATGAATGAGTTCCCCCAACTATCTTCAAACCGATCTACTGACTGACTACCTTAGGTGCTTAACTATAGCTCCCCGATAACCACCTGGCTGTTGTCCTCTCCTGAATCTACTACCGCTTTGTGCAGCAATTCCTCCGCCCCTCCCGCCCCTTCACCCCCTTCCTCATCCCCATTCTCACCCTCGACCACAAACCAATCCCGAACCACAACCTCCCCCTTCCGCACCCGCTCCCAAACATCCGGCACGCACGTCCCCGGCTCCAGGACGTAGCAGCGCGGGCCCGGGAACGGCGGCTCCAGGCTCACCCACGCCCACGCGTTGCGGGGCCCGTGCGTCCTGTAACCGTCGCCCACTCCGCCTTCGCCTTCGCCTTCGCCATTGTCGTCGCCGTCGTTGTCGTTACGATGGAGTTGAGGTTGGGGATGGGGTTGGGGTTGGCCGATGTTGGTGATGGGCACCTTCCCGGTCGCGACGTCCCACCCGCCCACCGCCCGCGCGAAGATGGCGTGCGCCGCCGCCGGCGCGTACGCCGGCACCATGTGGCCCGCCTGGAACACGCGCGTGAAGCTGAGGCGGCCGAGCTGCCGCGTCAGGCCCGCTACCATCATCTCCTCCTCTTCCTCTTCCTCGTCGTAGCTCTTCGATGGCACAAGAAGCCGCGCGTACCCGGCCCGCTCGGCGAACTCGGCCTGCCGCGCCCACGGCACCGCCAGGCTGGCGGCTTCGCCGCCTACCCAGTTCGCGGCGTAGTCGCGGTCGCCGTATATGAGGTGGACGGAGAAGGGGGTGGGGGAGGAGGGGGAGAAGTTGGTGTTGTTGTGGTGGTGGTCGAGGAGCCAGGCGAGGTCGTCGAGGAACCCGCTCCGGATGTGGTCGTCGTTGGCCGTGAAGGCTCCGTTTACGGGAAGGCTTGTTGCGGTGAAGTTCACGGGTACGCCGAGTGCGGCCTGTGGTTATTTGTAAGTAAGGTATATGACTAGGTGGGCTCCAGGGGTTATTTGATCATGTTTGCGTCTCTTCCCCCTTTTCTTTTTCTTGTCTGCCCTGTTCGACCTTTCGTAAGGGGCGGGAGAGGTGAAGTTGGCGAGGGCACCTGTAATTATACCAAGCAGGTACTTATTGTATAACCTCGCACGACATCTGCGCAATCTGCTTACCTGCACGTGCGCCTGGCGCAGGTACCCGAGGTAGTGCGGCGGCGGGAAGGGGTCTTGCTTCGGATGTCCGATGTCGAACCAGCCGCGGGCCCGGTAGTACGGCTGCGACATGTACGCCGCCCAGGGCGCCATGGCGCACTCTTCGGTGGTGTTGGTGCAGACCTCGCTGATGTTCCTCCTGCGGGCGAGCAGGTCGAGACCCGCGGGGTCGTGGTCCCGGAGGTAGTCGGCGCACGCCGAGACCTGGGCCTTGCAGCCGTGCGGGCGCGACCAGTTCGACCACAGCTCGCCTTCGAGAGCCGCGTCGAAAATATGGAGGCCGTAGGTCTTTTGAAGTTCGTGTGGGGTTTTTTCACATGTGTTAGTCAGTGTTGTAAAAAATCGTGTCATCGTCTTTCGCGTAAAAATTACAGACTCAAACCCCTGGCCCCTGACTGCAGACATCTGCACTTAACTACCACGCATCTGGGCGTGGAGAGATAGGGTGGCGAGCCAAAGCAAGGCATAACGAGGGAGATCCCCAACTCACGTTATACGACGGAAATGTAATAAAACTCTCCATCTGCGTCACCACGTCGATGCCACCATTTATGATACCCAAGGTGTCCAGGTGGAGGTATTGCGCACCCTCCCACTCTTGTGTTGCCCGGGCCGCACCCGTGTTCGCACCCGCGATCTTCTCGTTCATCTCCTGGAAGAACCGCGCGAACCGGGGCCCGTAGTGGCCGCCATAGCTCTCGGCCCAGAGGCTGATACGGCCGTGCTCGGGACGGTAGTGCGGGAACTCGCCGAACCACGTCTGGGCGAAGTGCCAGAGCGCGTGTGCGGCGCGCGTCGTCGTGTTGGCCGTGCCGCGGTCCGCCCGCTGGCTGCCGAACGTGCCGACGCCCGCCGTGAGGTTCACCAGCTTCCCGAAGTCGGGGGGCGCCGCCTCCCCGTCCCCGGTCGTGAAGTTGGTGGGCACGATCTCGTAGTAGTCCGTCCCGCCGTCTATGTCGTCCTCTCTGCTGCGGCTCAGCCGGACGGTCGCGTTGGTGAGCACGTCGTAGCTGAAGCCGACCTGGGCCGGCTGGTCGATGTACAGCATGTTGGCCTCGTTGTTCCACGACCACGGGTTGAGGTACGTGGTGGCCGAGTCGTTCGCCACGAAGCACGGCCCGTTCTCCCGCAGCAGCCCGATCAGCGACGACGCGCCCGGCCCGCCGTTCAGCCAGATGGCCAGCGGCGCCTCGGCCGCGGGCTTGTTGCGCGCCTCGAAGAACCAGAAGAATCTGTTTGCAAGTTTGCCCCCGTGTCAGGCGGCGCTTTCAAGCAGAAAAGACCACACGAACTACGCAACGTGATGTTTCATTTCACGGGGTAATAGCCGGAATCGTACCAAACGACTTAGGATTGGGCTGGGGCTGACTCACGTGTTGATGGGATACTGCTGCGCTTCTCCGTATTCCTCCCCGTCATCGAGGAACCCGGGCGGGAGATGGACGTAGCCTGAGTACGATTTGACTCCGGGTGTTGTCTCGCAGATACCGGGCTACAATACGTACATACCCATGGGCAGACGTGATTCTGGTTAGCATCTTTCGTTTTATAGATTCGGTGATGATGCTCCCGGTTATTGACTCTGTTTTTGTCTTTCAACTCCATCGAATACCTCTCCCTTTCTATAGACGGATGCGCAAACGGCACATGCCCACTTTCATGACCAGACTAACCTCCTTGAACGAAATCGTGACATTCTCGTGAAATTTCGATCTCAACATCGTGACACCCTCGGGTTCAGGCGGAAACTGAGCGCTGGCGCGGAGGCTCAGCAGAAGGGCGCTCGATAGGACCGAGTCAAGCCGCATCTTGCAATTGATCTATTTCATCCGAATCCTATTGATTGGCTATTCACAGACTACTGGCATGATACCTATGTGTATACTGTCTGAAGTCACAAAGTCTAGATAGCTTTACCTCCGAGACAAGATGCTTTCGAATTTGCCCGAGGAAATGATATGGTATACGTCACATAGGCATGCGGCGTAGCTGAAGCCAATGGTAAACCCCCTGGTACTACCTTCTATATAGGGGTTAGTTCCTACTCGGTTGTTCATTCCGACAAATGTGATCGAATGGGGAGTACGTGAAAGGACATCCAATCAGAAAATAGAGGCTGAAGGGTTTCTAACGTCCGAACTGGAACAAGGAACACGATCCTGACAGCCAACGGCGCCTTGATCAATAGGGGGCCTTCAGCATACCCGAAGATATGCCGTACATTATCACTTATTAGTTCAGGTCTGATCTGTAAGCACCTAGACTTACCGACGTCCCATGTACGTACAATGACTGCCGGATTGCTCGGCCTTCATCAAGTATGAAGGTGTACATCAACTAGAGTGTAAACCACCTGAATGACCGTATGCAATAGGTATTGGCGCGCAAGTTCGTTTACACATATAGTTGGAAACCAGTTATATAGTGCACACTACCGGTTTTGACATCGAAAATAGCAAGGAGATCCTCATTCATAATGAGCCTCTCGCCACGGAGCCTGCTGACATGGGTAGTCATCAGTGCCTTGCACTGTTGGGTCATACTGCTCGTCACCAACTCACCAACCTTCAACCGTCTCTCACTCTTCCTCAACCCCTTCTCAACCTTTACTTCTTCTTTATCTTCCTCGTCCCAGACACCCATCACTGCGGCCACGCCGTTCCTGGATGCCATCAAGGCTCGGCGCACTTACTATGCACTGAACAAGACTCTCCCCATCAGCCATGGTCGAATCACGCAGATCGTCGAAGAAGCTATCCAGGCGGTTCCTAGCGCTTTCAACTCGCAGTCGAACAGGGCGGTGGTCTTGTTGGGAGCCGAGCATGACGCGCTGTGGGATATCGCTGCCGACGTGCTGAAGAATCACGTCTCGGAAGAGCAGTGGGACTCCACGAGCCAGAGAATAGCCGGGTTCAAGGCTGCATCGGGAACAGTAAGACAGAGACCGTTCTTTAGTTACGATTTATTGCGACACCGATCTTTCTCCCCGACACCCCCTCGTCTTCCCCCTTCCCCTATACCCACATTTCAGCTGTCACTCACTTTCTCACTCACGCACGTATGCCATCACGTGGCTCCTAAGAACTAACTCGTCGCTGCAACCACAGATCCTCCTCTTCGCAGACGAAAAAGTGATGAGCGCATCCATCGCCAACGCCCCGACCTACGCCACCCAGTTCCCCGCATGGGCCGCGCATTCGGAAGGGATGCTGCAGCTCGCGCTCTGGACGGCTCTGGAGCTCGAGGGGTTGGGCGCCAACCTGCAGCACTACAACCCCTTAATCGACGCCAGGGTCACCGAGACGTGGCAGGTTCCTGCCTCGTGGCGTCTGAGGGCCCAGCTCGTCTTCGGAGGCCGCAGCAGCACAGGCCTGCCCAGGCAGAAGTCCGTCCGCCCTGTCGAAGAGAAGCTCAGGGTGTTTGGTGCTGAGTGAGGGTTCATCCGATCGGATGTGTCTTGTGGTAGCTCCTTGATAAATTTCGAGGGTAGTTGCTTGGCGGTTCATAAGCTTCTTATTGTCATTTCTTCCCAGGTCTTATGAGCATTATACTTGTCCCCCCATCCTGGCCCTATCCTGAGCATGTGTAGCCAAATCAAATCTGTGGATCTTCTGCACGCATTACACATATGTCTCGAAAGAAAATTCTTGATATTGGGTATTTATTACTAATTAAAATTCACGAGGCGTCGGCAAGACGCTTTTATCTGAATACTCTAACATTACATACATCCACTTTTATTTCGAAACCGGAGTAATGGTAGCGTTCGCCTTCAGATCCCGGCTGCTAAACCCGGCGCTCAGGGTGAAATCGCCGGCGGGGATCAGCCACTTCTGGGACACGATGTCCCAGTAGCTGAGGTCCCGGCGGGCCAGCTGGAAGCTGACTGTCTTGCTCTCCCCGGCCTTCAGGAACGGCTTGTCAAAGCCGCGCAGCTGCCGCGGCGGCGTGCCGGCCGGCGCGCTGTCCGCCGGCAGGCTGACGTACAGCTGGGCCACGGCCGCGCCGTCCGCGTCGCCTGTGTTCGTCACCTTCGCCGTCACGTTGTAGAGAGTCTCCCAGAGGGCCGGGTTGCCGCCGGCTTCGATGGGCCGGTCCTCGGGCGCGGCCGAGATGGCGCCCGAGTAGGTCAGAGACTCGGCCTGCAGGTCCGCTAGCTCGAAGGTCGTGTACGACAGCCCGTAGCCGAACTCGTAGCGCACGGCGATGTCGTGCGCGTCGAAGTACCGGTAGTCGATCTCGAGCTTCTCGTCGTACCACGACTGCCAGTCGTAGGCGCCCGTCGTGTTGACGGCCGTCGTCGGCGGCGCGTTGTAGTCGGTCCCGTTGAAGGCGATGGTGTAGGGCAGCTTGGCCGACGGGTTGACGACCCCGTATAACACGTCGACTATGGAGTTGCCGGATTCCTGGCCGGGGTAGTGTGCAGCGAGGATGGCCGTCACGTTGGGGTGGTCGGCAAAGGGAAGCTCGTTGATGCCTGGCGAGTGCGTGATGACCACCGTATTGTTGCAGTCTTTGGCTACCGACTCCACTACGGCCTCGCCGTCCCAGTCCAAGCTCAGGTGCTGTCGGTCTTCGCCCTCGGATGCCCAGGTCTTGAGGAACACGAGGCAGACATCGGGTGTCTTCGGGATCCAGAGATCGGTCACGTTGGAGGTCGCGATTAGCGTGTTGTTGAGCCACTGCTGCACTAAGGCACCGTCCTGCGCAGCACGGGCCTTGACGGCTTCGAGCGGCGTGACGAGGTAGGACAGGAGACCAGTCCCGGAGCCGCCGCCGACGGACAGGGTGCCGTACTCGAAATCGTTCTGGTTCAGGTAGCCCTGCGTGTCCTCACCGGCGTCGTTTCCGAACACCGCGATGGTCTTGGGGGCCTTCAGGGGCAGGGCGTTGCCCTCGTTCTTGAGCAGAACGACCGCCTCGGACCCGATCTTGCGGATCAGCTTACCGTGGTCGCCGCGCACGTCGCGGCTGCGCTCACTCGTGAGGTTCCAGTCGCGCCGCCACGTCGACTTCGGGGAGAAGGTGTTGAGGTCGCCCGAGGACGGGTCCACGGCCGGGAAGTCCTTGTCCTGGCCGAGCTGGTAGTACGGCGTCATGATCCGGACGATCATGTCGTCCACCCGCGCCGTGTCCACCGTACCGTTATTGACGGCGAGCGTGACGTTGGCCCCGAAGTAGGAGCCCGCGTCCCAGTCCATTCCGTACATGCCGAGGCCGCCGGGCATGTCCATGTCCAGGCCGCCTTCGATGGAGGAGACGCCCGAGTGGGTACCGCCTGTGTTATGTTAGTGCGTGCAAACGTCATTGGGGCGATAGGTACAGGGCGGAAGATGTCTATCACGTACCCCAGTCGGACACAACGTATCCTTGGAAGCCGAGCTCCTCCTTGAGCAGCCCGTTGAGAACCTTAGAGTTCTCGCAGGCGTACGAGCCATTCAGTCTGTTATACGAACACATGAAGCTAGCAGACTGGGCACGGGCGGCGTTAGCGAACGGCCACAAGTACAGCTCGTGAATGGTCCGGTCGTCGATGTTGGACGAGACGGACTCCTGGTCGATGGTGCCGTCGTCGTTGTAGTTAGGGTTGCGCTGGGTCTCCTGCTCGTTTCCGATGAAGTGCTTCGACGAGGCCTGGACACCTTCGCTCTGCACGCCGTTAATCGTCTCCTCCATGGCGACGCCGGTCAGATACGGATCCGCCGCGAAGCCCTCCCAGTTGCGGCCCGAGTAGGCGGATCTCCCGAGGGGTCCAGCTACAGGTCTACATGATACCAAGATAAGATGGTCAGATATTAGATGGTTTGACGGCGGAGCGTGACACACTTGGTGGCTAGGTTGTTTACTTACCCGAGGAAAACGTGAGCGCCCTTGGCCTTGAACTCCTTCCCTAGCGCTACGCCCCGCTGGTACAGCAGATCCTTGTTCCAGGTGCTCGCGACCGAAACGCCGGCTGGGAAGGTGCTGGCGTAGTCCGCGACCCGGATCGACGTCGGGCCGTCTTGCATGCACAGGCCCGGGAATCCGAGACGCTCGATCGGGACGATGTTGCCCACACACGGGCCCGGAACGCCTGTGACCATGCCCGCTTTCTCCTCGAGCGTCAACTGCGCAACGAACTCCTTGGCTTTGGCGAAGGCCTCCTCCCAACCGAGGCCGGTGGCATTTGCTATAGATAGTCATGTCAAGTTAGTACGGGACGGAAACCTAGTGGGCTGAGCTGGCGTTGTTGGGGCGTAGTGGACGTACGAGAAGGATATACGGGAGGAGAATGCCCGTACGGTCCAAGGATGGTGGTGTTCAATGGCTGGACGTGGCTAAACGCATCCTTGTCGTGGCTGCCGCCACCGAAGTTTTGGGCCTCGATGGCGGGCACGAGCAGAAGAGCATTCAGCAGCAGAGACCTGAAAGGAGCCATGATGGGTGATGCAAGACGGTTGCTGTCTCACTGCGGTCTGGGCCTGAACATGAAGCAGTGTCCTCGTGAAAGAACAGGAGTCGATCGTAGATTTATATTAAACCTTCCGCAGGTCCTGACCCAATGTTGAGCTCCGCACCGGCTAACCGGTCACTGCGAAGGGACTAACAGGGCCATTAAGAGTCAAGACGCGATGATCTCCGCTTTCCCCCCCGCAAGAAGATGTGGAGAGCTCGACGACGAGGGGTTCACTTCAGGAACCAGAACCAAGAATCCAAGTTTTGGTTCCTGCTATCTCGTGTTTACCATGGGCCCTTGCCTAAGGCCAAGCCGTGTTTCCCTCTGCTTCCCCAAGGCCAAGTCCTCTGCTTCCCCAAAGCCAAGCACTATGATGAAAAGTAGGTATACTCCGGTCATGGACACATCGTGCCGAGCCTGAAGCCTCCGCTAGCCGTAAGAAGAAAGAAAACTTGCGAAGTCATCTGGTGCAGAGGGCCACAGAAGCTCCGAGATCATCCCGTGGTGTGCTTTTTGGCTACATACGAACGCCACTGCTGCTAATAACTAGGGGGTTGCTGAAGACTGTGGAGTAGCGGGATGGAGTAATAGGGGACCCGACTAAACAGACGTCATCTCGGGTGCTTCCCTATCGGGGAGGGTTCGGGGAGGGTTCACCCATTGACCCCTTGGCTATCATCGATACATGCGTCAGATTGGTACCGTAGTTGATTCATGCTCTGCCTCGTCGGGATTCGTAACTTCGAAGCACCTTCAGACCTTCACTGGGACAGATTGTATGTATCATCATGTGTATCATCATATGTGTCATCGTATGTATCAATGCTTCGCTGCTATAGATTGTCTCCATCCCCGAAAACTGCCGAGCAAGCAAGGGTAATGAGGAAATGGGGGAATGGGGGAATGAGCTGATGGACGGACGATATGCCGATGCCTCGGTCAGGAAACTTAATTCGCACTTAATTCACTTTCACTAACTACTTAGACTTGACCAGATCCCGACCCACCCTGTACCCCACAATCCATACCCTACCCCCTCGTCGGCACTCCACAAACTCGTGGGCTGTGGAGTTCGGTCTAGTCTCTTCCCTGCTGCCTACCCCAGCAAGTTCCTTGCAACTACCCACCCCCTCCCACTACTACGTAGTAAACCGGCTATTCTCTGGCAAAACTCCAGCCATGCTGCAGCCATGACGCATTGGAGAAGCAATGGCGTTCCAAGGTTGCCCCTTTTGGCTTCATTGGCGCTGCGTTTCGGGGGAGTCGGGGGCGAGACCCGACACTGTGATAGCCCACCATCACCTGTAGGTACTTACCTACTTACCTAACCATATGCGGGGAATGCAGCAGTCAGGAACCAAGCGGCAACCAAGCGGCACGGACGGTCAAGAACGAAGAACCCCTCCGAGAGCAACCCACAAACCTTATCCTACGCCGCACAAGCAATCGGCCCTGTTGCGGTGCAGCGGTAGTTAGTTTATATTATAGCCCACATTGCTATAGTGTATATCGATGGTTTATTGCTGTAGTCTATTGCTACGAGGCTTTCCAGTCAAGCGCCGGCTACCCCAACTTCTACTTCTAGTTACTCCAATCTGCCCGCTTCCCGCGAATTATCTATCGTACGTATCTCAATTACTAGCGACTCATGAAAACCTCATTTCCGTGGACTTGTACAGTAGTCTGTGAATAGCTTCCGACATTTATTACGATTTTGATCTAATCGTACCCTAGATCTCGTAGTGTGTCATGGGGTTGCTCTTTAGCAAGTTTGATGTGGTCCCCCTGAATTGCTTAGTCTACCTACGTAGTACCGTGCATACGAATCGCCGCTGCAACAGCTAAGTGTCGTGGATTCAACGGGGAATCATATCTCTTCCTTTGGGGGCGAGGCGGGATGCTGCGCTGGACCAAAGCCCTGCCATGATAGAGCACTGGAGCGTAATTTAAAACGTTTGGCAGAATTTATGCCGCTGGCAGTTGCAAAATGATCTGGAGTGTAGATCTTGTTACTTGGTTACGCGTAGACAGCGCAACGCGTCAAAAGCCTCAGCCTTATAAGAAACGGTTGATTGCCATATCCTGCAAGGAAATTAAGGCGGGTCGACTTTCCGATCTATCGATCTCAGCGGCACAGAGTTTCCACTAGCAAGAACTGACAAGAGCTGGATATATATACTGTTGGATTGGCTGTGGTAGGTCTTTGAGACCGTAAAGCAATTTTCTGTCTAAACATACACTTGATCACCGTTGACGGGAGTGGTATTGTTTAATAGTAAACTTAGCTACCAAAACCCGTCGCTTCATTGCTTACGACATGAGATACTACTGTCACTGTATCTTGATTCATGCTAAGTCCGTGCAGTCGTTTTCGTGAAAACTGTAGAAAGCTGGGATGCCCCTTTAGCTCCATAGTTTTTATCATAAATAGGGGTCGCAATGGGGGGAAATGATAGAAATCACACGTACTAATTTACCTACCATCCCTCTTAAATATGTTTCATTGTTGCTCCTTTTTGATAAGTCGTTCGGTATCATGTGCTTTGGTGCTTAGGATGATAAAGCATTTGCTAAGCTGGGGGGAGGAAGGAAGCAGCAGAATAATTCTCGCAGTTATGGCAGCGATTGGATAGAAACAGGCTCTTCTATAGGTAAGTAGCCATAGAACCTTCTATCAGTGGGCAATGGAAACCAAGTGAGGCAAGAGCTATTGCAGAGAAGGCAGTCACATCGACGATATTGATACCTACTTCCTTGCTTTTGCCCTTGGTGCCTTCATCGATAGTTGTAAACATCAATGAGCTTTCAAGTCATGACATCAAGGCAGAGATCATCTTCGAAAGACAACATACATAAACTGGGCAGATACAGAGACATCGTAAACTACCTTCACCATTGCTTGTCATGATATGTTTTCTTTCACCCGTTATTTTGGCATATTGAGTAACGCATCACCAATCATTCTTCCAACATCGTCTTAAACATCGATTTTGGAACCCCTTGGCTGTACTAACTATACTTACTACGTCTGAGCAATCATTGACCATTCTCGGCGAGCTTTCGACAGGAATCATCTCTCGGTCCCCAGGCAGTCATATTACTTTGCCCCATACATTCGTATTGCGTCCAGCGCAGTCCAACTTCCAAGATGGCAGACTCACCATCCGCCGTCGTGGAGCTGTACAACCTTCAAAAATCAGGAATATTCGTAGTTGACCATGAAGCCGCCGCATCCGGCTCCGGATCTCGCTCGGAAGATGCCGTGCCTGGTGGGCGAGGAGGCGGGGGTGACGCCGTCGTGTCTATCAAGAATGGACATGGCGCAGGAATACCACCAACCATCACCGAGTCGATCAGGGAAACTAAGAATGAACGGCGGCATCGGGCGTATCGGAAGCAAAAGGTGCACGCGGTGCTCGTGATAGCAACCTTGACGGGCGTCAGCTTCCTCAACACCATGGGGTCGGGGATCCTGACCGTGGCACTACCCCAGATCGCCCGAGAAGTGGGACTAGACGAGACGCTACTACTATGGCCGCCAGCGGTGTACTCGCTCGTGGCCGGCTGCACGCTGCTGGTATTCGGGGCCATCGGCGACGTCGTGGGCGCGAGGCGGGTCTGGCTCTGCGGCGCGGCGCTGTACAGCGTCTTCACGCTGGCCGTGGGCCTCAGCCGCACGGGCACCCAGCTCCTCGTCCTCCGCGCCGCCTCCGGCCTCGCCATGGCCATGTGCATACCCACCGCCATCAGCCTAACCACGCGCACCTTCAATCCCGGACCCTGGCGCAGCCAAGCCCTCGGCTGCCAGGGCATGGGCCAACCCCTCGGCTACTCGGCCGGCCTCCTGCTCGGCGGCGTCTTCGTCGACACCATCGGATGGCGCTGGGGCTTCTACATCTCCGCCATTCTCAATGCCGGCCTGCTCGTTTGCGGCTGGTGTGTCCTGTTTGAGCGTCCGCAAAGCGAGTCCCCCTGGCGCGGTCTGTGTTGCGAGATCGATTGGGTCGGAGTGCTCATCAGCACCACCTCGCTTGGGCTCTTGTCTTACGTGCTCTCGTAAGTATTGCTTTTTCTTCTTGCCAAAGCTACAATACAGCTACCACATGAATTAAGCTAGAGACACCGTATTATTGTTATGGGTACGAATGACGACTGATCATCTCCCGTGGGACAGGTCCATTGGTAGAGATTACAGGGGCATTCGGGATCCCGGAAACATCATCCTTTTGATCGTAGCTGTCGGTCTGGTGCCGGCTTTCATCTTATGGGCCCGCCGCCAGGAACGCCTTGAACGGCCGGCGTTAATCCCGAACAGTATCTGGAAGCATGCCGCTTTCACGTCCATCTGCACAGCCGTATTCCTCACCTGGGCCGTATTCAACGCCTACCAGTACTTCAGCGCATTGTATTTCACACGCGTCGAGCACCTCGCTCCGATCGAGACCTCGTTGCGTTTCCTGCCCATGGTCATCGTCGGTGCGGCTACCAACGTTGTGAGTATCGGCACTGCTGTAATTAGTTCCCCTTAAACGTATATTGACTGCTTCTCTTCTTCCGCAGGCGACCGGCTACCTTGTCGAGAAGGTAGACGTTCGCACTCTGTTGAGTGTATCGGCCGTCATAACGCTTTCGTCGCCGCTCCTGATGGCATTCGTGACTCCTCACTTAATATACTGGAAAGGGGCGTTCACCTCTATGCTCCTCTCGCCGTTACACCCAGACGGTAAGTCGTATATCCATTGTCCCTACCTATCTTCCGCCTTTTTCTCAAGATCGCTAAACCCTTTAACTATCCATAGTTCTGTTCACGGTTTCCACCCTCATAATTGCTCGGGCCTTTCCGCCAGAGTCCCAGTCTCTAGCTGGCGGGGTTTTCGGCACCCTGGCGCAGGTTGGTAACTGCGTTGGTCTGGCTGTGACGGCTGCCATCTCTTCGGCTGTGACGCAGCAGCAACTGCAAAGTGGGCTCGGCGTCGATGAGTCCTTGCTCAAGGGGTACCATGCTACCTTCTGGACCTGTTTCGCCACCATGGTCTGGGTTGTGCCGATTGTGTTCTTCGGCCACAAGAAAGGGGAGAGGGCCGGCTCCTCGAGACCAAGACTATCGGCGGTATCCGAGATGAACCCGCTCGGCTTGAGTAGTAGTGTTATGTTATGGCTAATGGCTCCCCCGTAATGTCTGTGCGGCGGCTTCCCCATCCGGTACAGCAGATAACCAACCGTCCGTTAGTTGGTATATATTGTTATTAGGAGCTAGAATCAACGGGATTATTAGGTAGGTAGTGAGAACAATAAAATGGATCTCGAGGACCGGAGGTACGCGCATGCAAACATCCAGGTCTTGTGCTACAGTAGTTACGGATACCGTGCTGACGGTGCATCCCCCGCTCTGGCTCCTGGCATTCCAACCCCCTTGCTTATTACTTCACATATAACAGTGCCACTCGCAGAAGTTCCCATGTGTGCATACAAAACATACAACTACATGCCTACCTACCTTACGTATTAAGAGTTAACATGCTGACTATCTAGTTTTCGTTGTATCTCATGCGCAATATGGTTTCACGATCAACAGCGACGCAGGTTTCCTTTTCGGCATTGCTTTGAGTTTGTCTTCTCTATTCAAGTTTATTTTTACTCTATTATATGGCTTTGATGTGGAGTTCCTGGGTAGTTCCTGGGTAGTGTGAATGGAATCCCTCCGAGGCCTATGAGATCCCTCTCTCCTTAACACACAGACACGTACACATACAGTCCACCATTAACTAAACCGACGAATCAACAACCCAGAGCTCACCGTTCGCGGCCGAAAGCGTTGGGCTGCGCGGGCTTGTTGTCGAGGATCTTCTCGATCTCGTCGACGACGTCGGGGGTGAGCTTCTCGAGCAGCTTGACGGCCTTGACGTTGTCGTCGATCTGCTCGACCTTGGTGGCGCCGAGGATGACGGAGCTGACGTTGGGGTTGTGGAGGGCCCAGGCGAGGGCGAGGGTGGCGGTGTTGGTGCCGAGGCGCTCGGCGACGGTCGTCAGCTTCCGGACCTTCTCGATCTTGGCCTTGCCCTCGTCGGACTGCAGGGCCTTGATGGTGGCGGAGAAGAACTCGCCGTGGTTGGCGAGCCGCGAGCCCTCCGGGATGCCGTCGTTGTACTTGCCGGTCAACAGGCCCGAGGCGAGCGGCGACCAAATGGTGGTGCCGTACTGGTACTGGCGGAACAGCGGCGCGTACTCGACCTCGAACCGCTCCCGGTGGAAGGCGTTGTACTGCGGCTGCTCGACCACGGGCGCGATCAGGTTGTAGCGCTCGGCGAGCAGCGTGGCCTCGGTGATCTGCGCGGCGCTCCACTCGGACGTGCCCCAGTAGTAGGCCAGGTTCAGGTTGCGGATGGCCTGGGTGAAGCCCTCGACGACCTCGCGCATGGGGGTGGCGGGGTCGGGGCGGTGGGCGAAGACGATGTCGACGTAGGGCTGCTGCAGGCGGGCGAGCGAGCTCTTGAGGCCCTCGACGACGTGCTTCCGGCTCAGGCCGCGCGTGTTGGGCTCCTTCCGGCCCGTGCCGAAGAAGATCTTGGTCGAGAGCACGAACTCGTCGCGCGGGTAGCCGAGCTCCTGGAGCGCCTGGCCCATCTCCACCTCGGAGTCGCCCTCGGCGTAGCCCTCGGCCGTGTCGAAGAAGTTGATGCCGTGGCCCCAGGCCGTCTCGATGCACTTCTTGACGATCTCGCCCTTCTGCGTGCCGCCGTAGGTCAGCCACCCGCCGAGCGACAGCACGCTCACCTTCAGGCCCGTGGGGCCGAGGTGGCGGAACTGCATGTCCTTGGGGTCGAAAGCGGTGGGGACGGGCATCGTGCTTGCGGATCTGGTGGGAGTTGTCGTTGTTGCTGCCGCTGCTACTACGGGTAGTGTTCGTGTAATGGCGCGATGGTGGTGTATGGATCTGGAGAGGAGGGTGGTGCTGATGTTGAAAGCTCGGAAGGGACGAGACATGAAGAAGAGGGAGGAGGGGTGAGTGATGATGCTACGGTCGACTATTAGTATCAACTGCCTGCCTATGTCTATGACTATGCCTATGCTTATGCTTATAGCCAATTGCCGATGGGCTGGAAGGTTCGCACGCAATCCCTACCTAGAGGTACAGCGTGTTCCATAGCTTCCGAAGGAGGAGCTGCTGCCGGTGCTAATCACCTACCGCCGATGCCCGCCCGCTCTGATGAAATAATCGAAGGACACCTGGCGATGACGTTTACATACTTGGTATGGATTAATAATACCCGTACATAGGTACTTACTCATCATACCCGCGGCGATTTCCCGACTCTCCCATGGTCACGACCGCATATCTATACTACCTTAGCTACATACCTACCTAGGTATGTACCTACCTACATAAGTATCTAGGGCTGCTAGGTAAGTCCCGCCAAGGTACAGGTAGGTGTATCCAGGTGTATCCAGGCTGCCAGGCCCCAGCATCTGATGGCAGTTTACAGGTACGATGGAGTAGCAGAACTATGGAGGTACCTACATACCTACATATACCTACCCACATGGCCGGAAACTGCCGTGCACTTCCATGGAACCTTAAAGATGCTTAGAAGAGAAGAGGAAAGGCACGCATTCATCAACTTGGAGCTCTGTGTTGGCAAACTCCAGTTTCGTGCGTAGGTAGGTACCATATGGACCTCCAAGGTTTGATAACGAAAGCTATACGAGGGGCTCGTGCAGAATTTGCTGATCGTCGCAACCCGGGATGCCTATTCAGGGACGTGCTTAGGCAGCCTCCATATGTATGAATCTGGGTTGGTTCCTCTTTATCTACCTACTAGACTACCTGCGTATAGAACATACGAAGCAGCGAAGCAGCGAAGCATCAAAGCGATATAATGTAATGTGTCGGTAGTCTAGGTATTGGATACGGGTGGATGGATGCAGCCCTGGAGATTTATCATTTCAGCCGCGTGCTCTGCGCAGAGGTCCGTCCCGTACCATCAACTGTGCCGCGAGCGTACCTCAAGCATGCCAAGAATCTCATCTGGTTCGATCGAATTTGTAGGTTCTCACTGCATGTTTAGGTAGCCCGTAATAAGCCCGATGCCGCAATTATTCTATGATATGCACCACTAGTAGACTCCATTAGGCACCTATAGTTCACTAATTGGATTCTTATATACCTACCTAGGTACCTAGGTAGACTATACCCCTCTAAGGTGTTGGGGTCCCTGAACGGACGTTAGACGCAATCTGAAAACCGCGTGGAACCTATATCGTGTGATCAGATATAGATTTGAGGCGGTTAAATGCATCATCGCCGAATCTGCAAATGTCGATGGGTAAACCAAAAGACCTAAGGTAGGCCAGCTGGATACTCCCGCATCACCTCCGGGTTTCCCAAAAACTACATGATATAATCTTAGTAATAATTGTGTCACATGTCGATAATCAGTGTAACCGGAAGAAAACTCAATATGCAAAAGGGTTCAGGGGCTCGCTGTTTATGTCATGTTGCAGAAGCTGTATTACATCAGGTATGAATGACGGCCAAGGGACCAAATCAATCATTGCACTACAGTTCTACCTGCCGACAACGCTGACTATTGCGAATGAACATATCTCCTGGATTCTACCAAGACCCTTAATTCAGCCGAGCGATAGCATAATCTAATTATAGTCGAAATTATGAACAGGAGATATCTATAAGAAACCCCTAAAAAAAAAAAAAAAAAAAAAAAAAAAAAAAAAAGTCGCGATATACAAAGCTCTCCGGTATGTAGTTCTAGTGGGAGTTGGGACCGACCTCGGGTGACGAGGTGGGGCAAGGGCAAGTTAGCTGGGAGATTTTGCGGACACAGGACCTGTCCGATCTTTATTTCTTGAAGAACAACTCATACTGACGATCGCGCAACATTCGTCTGCAAATCTCGCCTCGAAGCAGACCAACCTCCCTCATGTCGTCGGAACATACCCTCACGACATGGCGGTACTCACCGCCGGATGACAGCTTCGCGCTGAAGAGCGCCGCTCGAAGCCTGGGGTCTCGAGAAGTCCTTATTAGGACAACGCATTCCGGCCTGTGCTACACCGACGTGCACGCCAAACCCAAGGGCTGCGGGCTGGGCCACGAGGGGGTCGGACACGTCGTCCAGGTCGGATCAGAGGTCACGGCCCACAAGGCCGGTGATCGCGTGGGTTGGGGGTAAGTACATACGTCAAGTCAAGGCCATCAGAAAAAGAAGAATCGCACGGAAGCAGGAAGCAACAACAACAACGTCGTCGTCGGGCGAAAATTGCTCGAGCCCGGAGGTTTTACTGACCTGGTGATCTCTCTCTCTCCTTCGCTCTGCTCTATCTAGGTGGCTGCACCACTCCTGCGGGCACTGCGCGTCGTGCGTCGCCGGCCACCGGCAGTACTGCGCGCAGGCGCGGGGGTTCGCCTTCGGCGAGCTCGACCAGGGCGCGCTGGGCGACTACGCCATCCGGGACGAGGCGTTCGCGTACGCCATCCCGGCCGGCGTGTCGTCGGCGTCGGCGGCGCCCCTGATGTGCGCCGGCGCGTCCGTGTACGAGGCGCTAGACGTCGCCGCCACGAGGCCCGCCGACCACGTCGGCGTCGTCGGCGTCGGCGGCCTGGGCCACCTCGCCGTCCTATTCGCGAAGGCCATGGGCTGCGCCGTCACGGCGTTCAGCGGCAGCGGTGAGGCCAAGAGGGCCGATGCGTTCGCCCTCGGCGCCGATGTGTTCCGTGTCACCTCGGACCCGGGGAGGTTCTGGGAGAACCAGGGCCAGAAACAGAAACCGACACCGATACCGAACTCGAACCCGACGTCTTCCGGGACTGGTGGTGGTGATGGTGGCGATGGTGCGGTTCCAGGGATCAACACCTTGCTCATCTGCACGAACGAGGTTCCGCCCCTCGAGCCCCTGTTGCCGCTCCTGGCGCGCCAGGCAACCATCATCCCCATGACTATCCAGACGACGCCGCTAGCCATCCCGTACATGCCCTTCATTCTCCCCGGGCACAGGATCGTAGCTTCGACCGAGGCCTCGAGGCAGAACCACATCGCGATGATGCAGTTCGCCTCCCGGCACGGGATCAAGCCGTGGGTCGAGCAGTTCCCGATGACGGGGGAGGGGATCAAGGAGGCATTCCGCAAGCTGGAGGCGGGCGAGATGCGGTTCCGGGGTGTGCTGGTCCAGGAATCTTCCTCGTCGTAGCGCAAGCCGGGTGATGCATCGTGGCTTGATAATACCGTCTACCAGAAAACGATGCACAACATGCCTACTTAGAGGCCTACTTAGGGCCATCTAACCTACTTCGCCTTACTTGGCGGTTTAATTGCTGTGCCATATGAAGCAGGTATAAGTTGTAACTGCAGGTGCGAACAATTACTAGCACTAAAATGTTACACTCGGGCTGCTTTGTGCCCGCCCAGCCCTGGGGATGACGTATGATGCTATTGTTTCTGCAGTTGCTGACGGTCCGATCGGTGCTTCCTTTGATGCTCCTTCCGACCCTCCTCTAAGGGAGGTCCGGGCTTCTTTTCCTCTCTACAAGGTACTTGGTTACATGCTGACACTTCGTATTCCCCTCGATCTTGGCCATCTCCCCCTTTGTCACGCACGTTTGGCTTCATTGTTGCCGATTGGTTTCTGTATATTATGGTAACATTTCATATTCCGCATTACCGGAAAACAGTCGTACTCCTATATGCACTTTTGACAAAACGACCCGCTCAAGTTAGCTGCATCATATGCGTACCATCCAGCCCCGACTGCCTGGGAACGACTCAGACAACGACGCGATCGGCAAGATAGCACGTGAGGGCCAAGAAGTAGGAAGCGTGGGATAAACTAAGACAGGTTAAGACAGCCCAAGACGGCCCTGGACCATCCCCAGGATAGCCCCAGGATAGGCTAAGGATGGCGTTGGATTCGAGAACTTCGAGATTAGAACAAGTTTAATATCTTGGCGGCTATGTCGATCCCCCCCTGATCTTAGGCTACTTTCGGAAACTCGGGTCACAGCCTCATCTTACGTGTTTTGTCTTTTGCGACCGGCCGTCCCCTTTCAACCCTTCTGGAAGCCCCAAGGTTCCAGGGTCCCAAGCAGTCCTGGTTCCCAGGCCCCAAAGGTTCCAAGGTTCTGAGGTACCGAGCTGAGCTGATGAATGCCACATTGCACTTGTCCGAAATTAATTCATTGCCAACTCTTTTGTTCTTTCTCTCACTGAACCTCTTGTCTTTCACCTTACATCTCTCCATACTGTATTCCGTCTCGGGTTACAATTCACACGCGGCTTCTTCGGGCTTCACATCTGCGACGACAACCGCTCGACTTGCAGTTTACCCGGCACTTCGTAATGCGATAAGCTATCATTCATTATCGCCTGAGATTTATTTCTCAGGCACCTTTGCTATATATATAGGATTATACGACCGCCAACATGTCGTACAACAAGCTCGGCGCGAAGGTCGAAGGGGGTGAGGGTGCGCTCGGTAGCAGAGACGCCCACAACGCCGGATATGGCCGCTTCTTCAAGACGTCAAAAGCCCTACACAGGGGCATCTCCGTTGCCGCCGGCGCGACTATGATGCTCTTCGGTTACGAGCAGGGTGTCTTCGGAGGGATCATCGTCGGCCAGGACTTCCTGGAATACTTCGATCACCCGACTCCCGAGATGCAAGGCTGGGTCACTGCCTGCTACGACCTAGGTTGCTTCGCAGGCGCCCTCCTTGCGCTACTCGTAGGCGAGAAACTTGGCCGCCGCCGCATGCTCTTGCTCTTCACTGTCATCATGGCCAGCGGCATCGTAATGCAGACCGCGTCGTACAACATGCAGACCATGGTATGGGGTCGCATCGTCGCCGGCATTGGAAACGGTGGAAACACGGCTACCGCCCCCGTATGGCACGTCGAAACAGCTCACCATGAGGCGAAAGGCATGGCTGTAGTTAAGGAGATGGCTGTCAATGTTCTTGGATTCGTCCTCGCATCGTTCATTACACTTGCGTGCAGCCCTATGATGACGGAAGCCCAATGGCGTTTCCCGTAAGTCTGCCCATGCTCGTGATTCAGTTGTGCTTACCGGGACTGTGCTTACTCGGATAGACTTGGCATTCAACTGCTCTTTGTGGTTGTGATCATGTCGCTAGTCCTGATATGTAAGTCGGCTTTCCGTCTTAGAGTCGTGGTTCCCTCGCTAGTCGCCATCTTTTCTCTTGATAGTGTGAATGTATATTGTTAGGAGTTCCACTCTAACAACATCTAGTGCCCGAGTCACCCAGGTGGCTGTTAGCTCGTAAGCGTGATGTCGAGGCCAAACACGTCATGTCGCTTTTGAACGACCACAACATAGACGAAGAATTTGAAGAGATTCGTGCATCCGTGAAGACAGAACAAGCAGCTCAGGCCTCTTGGGCGCAGCTTTTCCGCGGTGGCCTGGCGACTCGGAGAGTCATCCTCGGCATGATGTTGCAAACGGCTCAGCAGCTGAGTGGTATCAACGTCCTCGCCTACTACCTCCCCGTCGTTCTTCACCGCAGCGTTGGGCTACCGGAGCTGACCGCACGTTTCATCGCCGCTGCCAATGCTGTCTCATTCTGGCTCACGACGACTACATCGATCTTTTTCGTGGACAAAATCGGGAGGCGTCCTCTGCTGATGTTTGGTGCTTCGGGCATGGCACTGGCATTCTTCGGCGTGGGTACGGGCATCGGCATGGGGACATTATTTCCGGACAGTCATTTGCCCGGTATAATTGCGACTATCTTCATCTGGTTCTTTTTTACCACATTTTCATCTGGCTGGGTATCTGTACCTTGGCTATACCCGGTGAGCCCCCCTACTTGGTTCTGATTTGAGATTTTCTTGGCTAAATGTTTCCTAGGCCGAAGTCAATAGTCTTAGTATGCGCACCAAGGGTGCCGCCCTCGCGACAGCCTGCGACTGGTTGTTTAACTGGGTCGTTGTCCAAAGCACCCCACCCGGAATCGAGCGTTTAGGATGGGTTTTCTACTTCATCTTCGCTTTGCTGAATCTTACCTTCGTCCCGATGGTGTACTACTTCGTGGTAGAAACCAAGGGCCGGAGGCTGGAGGATACGGACCGCTGGTTCGAGGCCAACCGGGCCTGGCTCGTCCATAAGGCGGACCACTCGGTACACAACAACAGTGTCACCGGGGGCGACGACTACCGGCCTCATGGCGGCGGAGCGGACGACAACGAGGCTATGATGAAGGCGTTTGAGGAGGCGGAGTTGGAAAGTCTGGCGAGCGAGGACCTGGACACGCCCCTAGGCAGCGATTGATTTTTAGCGTTTGCATCGGAGCGGATGGCGTTTGCACCCCTTTTAAGTAGATACCCCCCGCTCACGACCCCAAGGACAAGAAGGCCAGACATGTCTGCAGTGCGTGCGGACTGGGTGCTACGATGCCGTTGGTCGTGTAGTACGCAGCGTATGGTCGACTATCTATTTCGAGGACTTCACCCAAGGTCGCATGGACCGCGGTCACTATCACCTCCCCATGGAGCTGTTGGCTGACTGCGCACGTTATGTCGCTCACGTCTTCGGAGTCACGAGTTAACAGCAGGATAGAGGGGTTACCGGATATGGTTGAGTGACAGTGAGTAGGTTTGCATAGGAGTTCCTCTGCTTGAACATTGACTCGCGTTTGTTGTTTATCTACATAATAGAGAAAGATTTCCTGAACAATGCAACGCGTCGCAATGACATCGCAATACGACGATGGAGAATCGTGGCCCATCTTAGGCAGTTCCAGGTCCCTTACCCACAGCATAACCAACTACTGGAAAAAAGCTTGAACAACAAGAGGCTCCGCTCCGTCTTGTTGTTCGAGAAGGAAGCCGGCCTCCGAAGGATGTGTACGAAGTTGAAACCGCACGCTTCGAAGCAGCCAAGCCCATCGTGTACAGTTTCCCCCCTAACTCCACTGGAGTACCGGCATCGGCTTGGTGGTGCGGTTTACTCGAACGGATCGACTAGGTTGAATCCTACAACCTCCGACTCACTTCCATCCTTTCATGTCTGTTTCGTCGTTGCACTTGTATTCACACGTTGCTTTAAAGAATTAAGACGATAATACGCGCATGGCCTGGATCACTCTTCCAGCGATGGCAGATGTACCTGATATAGGTTGCATCACCTAATCTAATATAGCCTCACACGGAAATCCCCCATAAGCCGCTCTCCTTGCTCACTAGCGATGCCTATCATATCAAACCTTCCCTTAGCCAGTAAGTCGGTAGCAATGGGGGGAAGAACCCCAAATTCTGGGTCGGGAGGAGAGCCCGTCGACCAAGGATTCAATATCCAATCCTTCCAGAAAAGGTTTTTACATAACAGTTTCTGAAGCCTGGATAGGTTCGGCGGCTTGAAACTCTCCAGGATCTGGTAAAGATCGACGCGGCAATGGATCTCGGGCCACTGGTCATGCTTCAATATTATGAAGTACACGTTACGGTCTGCCCCAGCCTGTAGATGGGCCTCGAGAACTTCTGCTAAGCGCCATATGTAGCACAGGGTCCATCGCTTTCTGTCATAAGCTCGATGGTAGTGTTTAACACTGAGGCCAAAACACCGCAGAAACACCATCCAAACAGAGTTCTGTTTACCGTTATCTGACCGGTAGGCTGTAACATCAATGATATCGCTAGGTTGATGCCCTTGGTTCAAAAGGAGGCGTATTGTATCGCTGTCTACCCCGAGGGAAGCAGTCAGAAGTATATTTCTGCGCCTGTCGACTGGGATAACATTCCCGTTTTCTAGGCAGTGGCGAATATATGAACCCTGGCCATAATAGCTTGCGTAATAGATGAAGGAAGACGCATAGATGTCGTTGTCTGTACGAAAAAACCAGTCGGAGAAGGTTACAGTTACTCGCATGGCGTGTACCTTTAGGATCGGTGAGAAATGGACTAATTCTTGCCCCCCATCTGCCGAATTGGGGCGTGGCCATTTCCAGCAGAGTGCTTTTCTAAATTCTTGGAAGTAGGAGAAGGGCAACGAATAGCCGGCTATGTCACAGTCTCTCAGCCATAGAAATGTATCGTCACACATCCAGTCAACAAACGTAGAATGTGGGGCGGACTTAAGTTGTGCAATAGAGAGCCGACTATAGACTTCCATTCTCTGCAGAACCAACGGGAAAGGATCGGCCATGGTCCATTCTTCCCGTATGAAGTCTTGAACCGAACGATGGAAGAAATCGACTCGGTGCTCGAGATATGGGTCGGTGCTCAATTCTCCTTGCACTATCTCAAGAAGTCCTCGGGTACAGCGGTGAAGAAGGCCTCGGACATATTCAAGTCTCCTCCCGATCTCGTGTTCTGATAATGGCCTGCATTCGCTACCAAAGGGGAATGTATGCTCTTCACCCATCTTTTCGAACCAACCAACGTCTGGAAGCCATGAGTATATAAGGGCAGTCAGAGGTTGGGGGTATGGATTATGGACGGCTAAATACAAGACGATGTTAGAGCATCGCCGGTTCCAGGGAGACGAATCGACCTTGTCTAGCAGTTGGCGAAATAGTTTGTTCAGTTCGCAGGGAAATTCTTCTAGCCTCCTGCGTAACCCTTCACTACTTTCGTATTCCAGAGCACTATTGATGAGGGTGCGGACAACAAGGCTGGCCCAGAGGAATACACCATCTGCGCGGTCCACAATGTCCTCTGTGATAGAAAAACAGGTTTCCTTGCTTTCCGCCAGCTTTGGTGCGCTTAAAGAAGCTTCGAACTGAGATTCTGCAAAATTCTTTATGTCGCTCCTGGTCAGGGTATGAAGCTGTATGGTTGTACCCATAGGTTTGAACACGTCCAAGAAGACTGTATGTGGTCGTGCGGAACATATAATCTTGACAGCTTTGGAATTTGCCCAATCCACGAGCTTCTGGGCGAGATTCCGATGTTCGAGGGTATCTCCATCGTACTCATCGAGCCCATCGATGAAGTAGCAGAACCTGTGCGTCTCGCTGTGTTTAAGTTCCGCCAGCCGAGAAAACGCCGCTTCCAGCTCCGCTGTTTGAAACTCAGCATCGTCGGGAAACAAGACTTCGCCACTGGAGTCCGGGAATACAACGTCGATAAGCTCCGGGCATTGCTTGAGAGTGTGGTATAAGATTGCCCTGTAGAAGCCGTTGATGGACTTCTGCAGAGGATCGTCTGAGCTCCAGAAATACATGCAGACGACTGCTAGCTTGCGGTTGCCTGCCCACGTCTCTAGCATATTTGTGCCCAACTTACTGTGACCAAGGAACTTCATCAGCGTCGATTTTCCGCAGCCTGGTCGGCCGCTGATGAAGAAGGTCTGGCTACCTGAGGACTCGGTATCTCCTGTCAGAAAAGACTGGAAACGGGCGACTGAAGGTTGGCGGTGTAATACTTCGCGGTAAGTATGATGGTCTTCAAACTTGCCAAAAGTCGGCGAAGGTGGTGGCTTGAGCATCCATCGGTATGTGTCGGCGACAGGATCGCGGATAGCACCCTCTCGGTAACGAATCGAGCGGAAGCATAACCTGTGGAGGAGGCGGTTCTCGCACGGCATCTTCCCCATGAATGTTTTGATTTCGTCCAGCTTCTCACCCAAGCGACGGTAAGCATCTTCGCTCGATCCTTCCGTTGGCGACTCTGTAACTAGCGTCGAATCTACACGATCCATGCCATCTGACCCTCTGGTTGACTGGCTGACGAGGTAATGGATGTTATCGGCAACGTCCTTGTCCCTGTCCTCCATTTCCCTCGCGCGAGCCTGCAGCTCTCGTAGAGTGTCGCCTAGTTGGTACTGCAGGTTTTCCAGTGCCCGCGCGTTTTGATTGCCCACCATATCGCTATCTCTTCTAATATCTTCAAGTTGTCGCTTCAAAACAGAGTCTCCGGTACTGTCAACGATGCTGATTAGTCTCAGGAGGCATCAATGGGCAGATAGTCCCTTCTCGTCTGGGGAACAGAAGTAGTGGTACTCACCATAAAAGAAAAAGCAACCGCAACGTAATTTCCGAGCGATACTGGTCCAACCTCTCCTTCATTTTCTTCACGTCGGATTGGCTCTGCATAGCTGCCCAAGCGGCCTTGAAGCTCTCTCGTCGACTGCCGTCTTTTGCCTGAATTTTACGAAGGAGCGCCATAAGCTCCTGAGAAAGAACATGGCACCCCTTCGATATCTCTACCAGCTGGCAATCACTGACTTGCTGCGGATGCCCGTGCAGTCCTTGCAACCTACTGGCCACCTCCTCGAGATCCTGGGTGACGATGCCGACATGGGCGTTCTCCAAGGTGGCACCGGAAGCCGCATTTTTGATCTCGTAGGTGCCCCGTACGATCTTGTAGGATATATCAATGAAAGTTAGGATGCTAGCTGCAAACCCTACGACCTCCATCCTCCTAGCTTGACGTTTTAGCCGTAGATCGCGAAAGATTTTGGTCGGAAGAAGTTGCAATTGCTATCGAAAGGACCGCAGCCCAACGGTGGCATTGGTGCCTAGACACTCGTGCGGGGTGGGTGAGTTGTTATACCATCGTCTGCATCGGTGATGAAGAAGCTTAGCTATTGGTTGGCCACAAGAAGATATCCGCTTCCGGTACTACACACCCATAACAAGTGGCTGAGCAGCTCACGTGAAGGCAACATGCATGACATAGGACTTCGGTCGGCCTTATTGTGTGGCGGTTTGAATTCTCGCAGGCACATTAGGCAGACTGCTGACTGCTGAACCTGTTCTGAAAGTCTTAGCTAACACACTACTCCTGGAATTGCCCCCTTTCCCCTCACCAGCGGCTTAAGAGAAATAAATAATGCCTGCCACTTCTTCAACATGCCAACTCATACGACAGCCATATGAACCTGCAACCCGTGCATGCTCTTATACTCGACCGAGACGCCCGGGGCAACGTAAAATATGAAACCCTCCTTCAGTTGAAAATCCAGCCCCTCGGCAGCCAGCACGCCCTTCCCCGCCGTGACGATCAGGATGCCCGGCCCCTCGCTCGGCGCCAACCTCTCGCTCTCCCCGGCGCCCAGGTCCGTCTTCAGCATGTCGAACTCGCTCATGGGCGGCCTGTAGGCGACCGTCCTGCCCGTCGCGCTCTTCTCGGCCGGCCGGCTCGGCAGGCAGACGTCGGCCCGGCTGTGCGCCTCCTTGAAGGTCAGCGCGTCGGCGAACAGGTCGGCGCTGTTGCGGTCCGCGGGCGGGCAGAACCCCGTGTTCAGCACGTTGTTGCTCCGCGCCATGCACTCGACGATGTCCCCCGACAGGTACGCGTGGATCCCGTCTGCCGGGACGTAGATGGCGTCGCCCGCGCCGAACACCAGGAAGTTCATGCACAGCAGCGCCACCAGGCTGCCGGCGTCCTCGGGCCCGTACTGGTCCTGCAGCCGCGGCAGCAGGTCCAGGATGTACGCCGCGTCGTCGCCCAGCTGCGCCCTCGGCACCTGCGAGAGTGCTGTCTGGACTTGCTTGACGGTGTCGAGATCCGCCTTGAGCAGGTTCCGCGTCACTTCCCTCAGGGTCTTGTCGGACCACTGCGCTTGTGCTTCTCCCTGTTGCTGTTGTTGTTGTTGTTGAGCTGGGACGAACTGGCGTAGCGGCTGCAGCTTGAATAGGGGCTCGATCTGCGAGAGCGGCTTGAAGCCGGCGAAGACCTCGAACTTGCCGAGGGCCAGCGCGATCTCGGGCTTGTGGTTCGGATCTGTGAAGTTGCTCGGGTCCTTCTGGTGCAGCTTGCTCGCGAGGTCCTTGTTGGGGTGGATCTGGAGCGGCAATGCTTTGGCGATGGACAGGATCTGGCGTATGTCCCGTTAGCTGATAACGCCTATCCGAATGTCGTGAACCCACAACAACGACAACAACAACAACAATAAAACTCACCTTCGGTAGAAAGGGCAGCTGGCCGTCGAACTCCTCGATGACCTTCTTGCCGAGCAGCTCCTCCTTGTGCCTCTCCAGCACGTCCCTCAGCAGCTCGCCCGTGTCGAGCTTGCGGGCGGGGAAGTCCGGGTAGTCGCCGAACCACATCTCCGAGTAGGGCTGGTCATCCTTGATCTCGAAGCCGGTGCCGGGCGTCTTCTCGCACAGCTGGGCGGCGAGCGACTCCTTGCCCACCCTGCCCCACGGGTAGCTGTTACATGTGCCGCTGAGCTGGAACACGAGCTGGTGCGACATGGTTCGGATATATCTGGAATAAATTTACTGACTATCTTGGTCTGGAGTTTGGATCGGTAGGGGAGCTATAATCAAGGACACGACAATGTTCTATGAATTATTTCCTTTTCCTCCCTTCTATAAGACCAATAATATCCATCGTGGTGGCCATGGTCAAAACCGCGTTTCGGTGCTGGCCGAGTTGATTCGCCGTTCCCGCGGTGCCGGTCGCATGTCGTCATAGAATCGTAGCGCTCGCATATTTAGGGCGATTCAGGGGACTTATACTATGTCATATTACATAATTCTCGACGAGTCCCTGCAGGTGGGTTTATTGGGAGGCATGTGAAGTGGAGAACCTGTGAAGTGCGCTCTCCCTATTCCCACTAAACTTGCACTGTAACCCGACCATGCCTAGCGAATATATTGTACCTATGTACATACACACATCTACCCTTCAGGTTGATCATGGCCATGCATTGAGATGCTGAGATGCGATTTCACATGCCGCAACCAGCAACAATTATACCTTCAAATAAGTGATATTTCCAAAAGAAACAAGAAGAAAATAGAAACAAAAAATGAGAGATATAGCAGTAGGCTCATCTGACACTCACTAAAGCAACGATCCTGTAAAAAGGGGTTTAACTTATAGCCGTGCTGGATGGAAATAAATAGGGCTTGGCATTGCGACTTCAGCAACTGCAATAAGTCGCTCTTGTATCCGGATCCTGTAGTTGAGTCCTTCAACTTGAACCGCACCATGACGAGGAAGAAATGGCGGGGATCAGTTGTTTATATTTAATTCCTGCGCAAATATACCTGTTCCCCTCGATAGCTCATAAAGGCAGCACACCACCTGCACTCTACTCTGCACTACTATCTTGGGCTTACACAAGTTGCGGGGGTGAAGACAGGCGCATTCGATGGATCTGCACATGGAAACCTGGAATGTCAGAGTGCCACAAAGCTTAATTCCAATAAACCACCCCCTTCCCACTTTATTCACGATGCTGAATGGACAAAGCCCGATCCGACTACCTCATAATCCAGATGGTAGCGCGACACAAACCCTCCAGAGTCCACAAATGCGGCTGAGGGAGATCAAATCACGGGAGACAGATGGACTGCAAGACCTGCAAGATCATCTACGATGCGCTAGATCGCACCTATTCCGCGCCGCTGGCAGCTGGAAGAACCGGATCTTGCTTCCAAGGTTGGCCTGGGTTGGGTCTACCGTCTTGCGTGTCTACTACTTGTGTATCGCACTAAGAGAGCCGCTGTCCTTGTCTAACAAAGAGCCATCGACGTCATGGGCATCATCGAAGGAGCAAGGCCCAAGCGAGACCATTGTCGGTCGCGACTCAGACCATAATAGTAGAAGAATGCGCGCGCCTGCACCTGCACCTACAGCAATTCACAGGGGAGACTGACTGGACTTTGTGCTCTACCTACTTGTGTGACCCAGAAACAATATCGGCTTCGAGTCTTTCTTTTGACCAATAAAACGATCGACTTATACACATACCGAGTCTACAACGCCCATCGTAGTATTTCAGTTCTGTGAAACAGGTGACTCGGGATTCTTTTCGAGATGTCGGCGCCCACAGAGGCGAGCCAGCCGAACCCCTCGGCTTCTGAAGACGAAAATCCCACCTCGGGGACGACGACAAGCATGTTGGCAGACGTCTTGCCCATCCCTGCGAATGCGGGACCTAACGACACACATGGAATCGCGAATACTATGGCCGAGGAGCCTTCGTTATCGCATGCGCTCGCAGCGGCGGACGATCACGAGGAGAAAGGCGCGGTCCAGGGAGATACCCCCTTCCGTGGCGAGGTCGCCGATCTTGGTTGGAACGAAAGGAAGGAGGAGATCGTCGCGCCTTTGGTAGGGGGTTTGGACAACGAGGATCTCTGGCTGCTGGTTCGACGCTTTAACAAGGTATGTGCTATGTGTAGGCAAGAAGTTGGACCTGGTCTAAGGGCTCGTCCAGTTCCCTCTGGACACCCGCAGCTAACATATGGAACTTATAGCAAGTATACCATGTCAAGGAGGTGCCCCATCCTGTGCCTGGAAATCTGGACCTCAACATCGCCGATGAGGAAGAGTTCTCCCCAGACAAGCTTAGGGCCAATGTGGAGAGGCTATACATGACCGTCATCATCGGCTTGCTCAATGTTGTCAAGCACATCGCGCGGTTGCGTTCATGGAAGGAGGCCCGGAGGACGTCATATTTCTGTGCTGTAAGTCTATTCGACTTACCACTCCGTGGAGGGTGTTGAACGCGATCAACGTTGCTAAATCTGTTATAGGCATATTTCATCGCATGGCTGTTCGACTTCATCATGCCATTGATCTCATTGACGTTAATCGTCCTGATAGTGTACCCGCCGTCTCGCGCACGCCTGTTCCCTCCGGCGCCGATCGCCCTGGTTGACTCCGACACGGGCGGGGTGCAAAAGCCGAAGGCTGGGGTGCTCGGCAGCCACGACAGCGCGACGGGAGCTCCCGAGAACCACAAGGGCGAGGCTGTGGAGCAGGAGGCCAGCAACTTCTTCAACGGATTCACGTCGGTCGCGCTCACCAGCGCCACGGGAAAGCACCCGCAGGCTGAGCCCAGCCCCGAGGAAACCGTCGTGGGCGACAAGCTGCCCGACCCGACCAGCCTGACCGCCGGCGCCGCCGAGGCCAAGGATCTCGCCAGCGGCGGCCGCGCCAGCCCTAAGAAGGACAAGACCAAGGTCCCCGTCGAGAACACCATCTGGCTGAAGATGCGGCCGGTCATGCATGGCATTGCGGACGTGGCGGATACCTGGTATGTCAAAATATCATGAATGGCCCCTCCCCTTTACCCGATTTCCTCCATACCTTGAGCCACTTAAATCCCACCACACTCGAGGAAATATCTAACCACTGGCCACGACCCACAGGGAACGCTTCGGCAACGCCCTCTCCCCGACACCGCCCTTCCCCCGAGACGCCTACCGGCTCCGACTGGCCGGCCTCCTCGCCCCGCTCCTACTGGTCTCGCTCTTCGTGACCTCGTACCTGTTCATCAAGGGCGCGACCTTCGGGCTCGGGTTCGCCTTCTTCGGGGACCCGGTGATCGCGCGCGGCCTCCGCTTCATCAACGCGCGCTTCCCGCACTGGCAGAAGATCCTCGAGCTGCGCAACACGGTCCTCAAGGGCGTGCCGACCAACGCCCAGCTCACCCTCACGCTGCTCCGCATCGGCGAGGCCAACAAGGCGCCGCTGCCCCCGCCCCCGCGCGCCGTCGAGGCCCCGCCCGACCGGCCCGCCGAGCTGACGGACGCGCACCTCGGCCTCGACGCCGCGGCCGGCGGCGACCGGCCCCTCGACGCGGACCCGGAGGCGCTGCGCGCCGCCGCCGACTACGACCCCAGCGCCGTGCCGCACCTGACGGGCGACGCCGACGCCGACGCGGCCAAGTCGGGCAAGCACACGGTCACGAAGAAGGGCGGCCGCGTCCTGGGCCTGTTCAAGGGCGCCGCCAAGGGCGCCGTCAAGACCGTGCTGGGCGCCGACCACGCCCGCGCCAAGGCCGGCGTGTCGCACCACGCGCGCGACCGGCTCGGCGCCACCATGCCCGCGGGAGACGCGAAGCCCGCCTCGGGCCCCGTCGAGTTCCGCGCCCGCTACGGCGGCCGCAAGGGCCACGTGTACATCACCACGGAGGCGACGGTGCCGGCCGTGGGCTTCAGCCCGGAGGCGTCTTCCTCTACTGCTTCTGCCGCACATTCGATCCGGAACAAGATCAGCCACGGCCACGGCCACGGCAGCGAGAAGGAAGGCGACGGTGGCGATGGTAGCGGTGGCGACGGTAGTGGTGGCAGCGATCTGCACCCGGTGTGGACGATCCCCGTCTCGGACATCCGCGAGCTGAAGAAGATCGGCGGGTACGGCTGGAAGGGCCGCATCGTGGTCGGCTGGTCGCTGGGGCGCGAGATCAACGACGGGCTCGAGATCACGGACCGCCGCGGCCGCACGGTCAGGGCCACGGCCGTGCCGCTGCGCGACGAGCTGTTCAACCGCCTCGTGGCGATGGGCGGGCAGAAGTGGGAGGCTTGGTAGGTAAGAAAAAAACAAAGCAAAAAATAAAAATAACTACCTCATTGAATGCACCTTGGCGCCTTTTTCTACTGGTATTTAGAAATCTTTTTCTGTATCCAATCCCACCAATCCCCCCTTGTTTGTTGCTCTCCGATACGGGTTCTCTTTGAAGTTGGCTACCCCCTCCCCTTCCCCACCCCGCCCTCCCCGATGTTTTCTATCTTTGTTGGGGACTCTGTGCTGACGAAGGGCATTTGTTTATCTAGTGGCAAAGTCTGGGCTGTATGATATAGTTGTGCTTGGCTCTTTTGAAGAAAGATGGGCGATGAATGGTAGTGCTGTTATATGATCTGTAATGGTATATATTGCTTACGACGGCCAATGATGTTGAAACGATTGGATGGTGTAACATGAATGTAAATAAAATACAACAAGCTTTCGTGGCTATCAACGACGAAATGGTCTGAATATATGCAACTCACAACACCGAGTTCAAAAGACAGCTGGTTTACAGTCGCGCGTCAGAACCTTCTTTTCTGCACTTATACAAAGTTGATATTCCCCCTTTATTCTTAACTGACTATCTATCTCTTATGTACACCTGTACACTATACAATGCAGTTGTTGTATGATTTCCCAACTCCCTGGTAATAAGCAAGCAATCCCGATCCGGCTATCCTTCGTATAGGTAATAACATCAAAGATGATTTCCAAGCATAGGTGACGATACACGCACGCATGCATGCGCACACACGGACACACAGCGTCCGCGACGCGCCAGTCGCACAGGTAGGTAGGGGGAACTCCGTCCTGTCTGCCTTTCTGTTCTTCAGCCAAGCCAAGCCAAGCCAAGCAATAACTCACATCCTCATCATCACCATCCCCGTCATCATCACCAGAACCCCTTTAATCTAGTCTAGTCTAGGTTGTATACCAGTCCAGTCCAGGCCAATCCAGTCAATCAAAGTTCCCTTTCATACACACCACATCACATCACATCCAGAGACACAGCTTCCCGCTACCCGTAGCGCCCGCGACCCAATTCCGCACGGGATGCAGCTCGGCGACGGCAGGGACCGCCGTAATGATGCCGCTGTCCTCGCCGCCGCCGAGCTGGGCCAGCTGGCTGCCGTCGCTGCCGTAGACGTCGACGAAGCGGTTCATGTTGGCGATGGCGAACTTGTCGACGCCGTCGGCCGGGCTGGCCTGCCACTGCGGCTTGAGGATCGTCACCCACCGGCCCGTCTGGTTGTTGTGCGGGATCGTGTGGGCCGGCGCTAGCGACAGCCCGTCCCCGTCCCCGTCTCCGAGGTCCGACTGCCCCGGCTTCCACTTGGCCGCGCCCGAGAGGTCGTACAGCTTCACCGTGTCGTCGTACGACGACGTCGCTAGGTGGCCCGTTCGGCTCCACGACGCGTGCGATACCGAGAGCCGCGAGTGGTGCTCCCCGAGGAGCGAGGGGTGGCTGTTCGGCGGCTTGCCTTTGATCATACCTGTTTTTTTGCCGAGCGTGTATTGATTAGTATGAGTGTATGATCCGAGGCTTTGGGTTATGGCAACGGCAATGGGGTAGTTGGATAGATCCATCACACCAGCATGGTAAGACTTACGCAGATCCCAGACCTTGAGCGTCCGGTCGAGGGACGCTGTGGCGACGAGGTGGGGCAGCAGCGGGTGGACGGCGAACCCGCCGATCTTATTATCAGCCAGGCTCCAGATGTCGGCCTTGGATCCCCGGCTGCCGGTCCGCCGGTCGAACCGGCCCAGGGAGCCCTCCATGGTGGAGAAGAAGATGACGTCCTTGGCCTCGGGCGAGACGTCGAGGCAGGTGATGGCGAGCTCGTCGGCCTCGTCGTCGGGCGCCCACAGCTGGCTGCTGACCTGCGTGGGGAGGTCGAGGCACCGGATGGACGAGTCGTACGAGCTCGTGAGCACCGAGTTGGGGTCCAGCAGCGGCACCTTGACCGACGAGATGGTCCGGTTGTGCACCGTGTACGCCGCGATCTTAGGCAGCGGCGGTACGAAGTCCTCGGCCGCGTCGTCGTCGTCGTCGTCCGGGTAGTCCGGGGTCGCTTGCGACCCGTCGAAGATCCCCATTATGCCGGTCTTGTCCCCGGCCAGGATGAGCGGCTTGTCCTGGGTCGGGTGGAATGTGAGAGCGTACACTCGCTCGGGCGTGATCTTGATATCTGTTTTCTTCTTGTCAGAGTATAGGTCCCATAAAAGATGAAACAAGGGATGGCGATATGCTTGAATGTGATGTGATGTGGCGTAATGAGACGAGATGAGGTAAAATTTAATGTTCATTGGCCTGGCTGGACCGACTACCTTACTTACCATTCGGCTGCCAGCCCTCATACAGCTTGAGCTCGTTCATCCCCTTCCGCAGGCTCATCAGCTTCTCGTCGCTCGAATCCTTGATATCCTCGTCGGTGAAAGTACGCATGCCGGGCTGGGCGCCCTGCGAGAACCGCGCGAGCGCCTCGCCGTTGGACCACCGCTGGCCCTCGACCTGGAGGTTGGACAGCGCCCGGTCGCCGGCGATCCTAGCGCGCTTCGGCTGGCGCGCCGGCAGCTGCAGCTCCGCGGGGACGTCGCCGGCCTTGACGTCGTCGGACTCGGCCGTCCCGCCCGCCAGCCTCCGGCTCTGCCGCGTCGGCATCGTCCGCGTCGGCTGCACGGGCTCGGCGGGCTTCCGCTTCCTGGGCGCGGGCCGGGCTTTGGGCGGCGGCGCGGCGGCCCTCCGCATGCTCGCGCCGAGCTCCTTGGTGTCCTTCAGCAGCTTCTGGTTGTTGGCGACGTTGGCGCGCCGCCGGGCCTCGAAGGCGCTCAGTTCCGGCGCCATGATGCGATGATGGCTGTTGTAATATATTTGTACACGATTTTTTGGTTATAACGTAGGTGGTTATAAGGTAGATAGTAGATAGCTGGTAGCTCGGTTACACTACCTCCCTTGACTACCTGATAGCGAGCGCTGTGATGCGATGCGATGCGATGCGACTTGTGATTCTTTTCTTTAACCTCGTGAACCTGTAACCTTGTAATCTTGATAGTGAGACAACTTATTTCAGAGACTATAGCTGGAATGTGAGGGTTTGGGTGCTTGCGAGTGAAAACCGAGGCAATTGGCCTTTGTCTTGCTTGCGGAAATCCAGATAGCAGCAGCTTCGGATCGCGACGATGACCTCGAGACTCGAGACTCGAGAATTCAATTAACGATTGAAACGCGAAGTCATGGGATACCGCGTCGCACTAATTAAAATGCTGCAGGGGGCCTGGGGGCCTGGGGCTCAGGGTCTAGGGTCTAGCGAAGGCCCGCTGTATGTATGTACATGCACAACTACAGTAAAGACCGTACTTTGTACAAGCTGTCACGCTGGGAACAGAGGCCGATGGCTCCAGCCTGCAAGTACCTATTACTGAATCAGCTACTTTGTAGTGGGACCAGGCCCTAAGTTGACTACATCATACATACAGCCCCCCTATGTCACTTATCGATATGAAGTGGATCTGCTATAGTCCAAAAATTTCAATTCCAAGTGGCTTCGAAACATCACCGAATCTGCACATGACACGACACATGACATGAAAGACAGTCTGTAGACGCCAAACTCAGCCAGTCCCCTATCTCAACTTCGCGTCAAGCCATCGCATGGCTTTTGTGAGACCGGTCTGTAATTATAGAAAAAGGCGAGGAGACGAAGAAGCAGCCACCCTTGTGAGAAGTGAGATCTGTGTATAAGACAACCAAGATGTCTACCACCTCCTTCCTGCCTTTCCTCTACCAGACGCGGACTATCCTCAGAGCCCCACGAGTATCCGTCGCCCACCTCCGCACCTTCCATGCTACCGGCCGCAGCTTCAAGGGAAACGAGATCCCTTTTGCTTCCGAGGTCGGAGAAGTCGGAGAGGAGGGCGGCGCGGAACCGGCGGCGCGGAGCACCATCACGCCCACGGAGCGGCAGATCTTCGAGCGCATCTTCGCCGACATCCAGGCCCGCGGCGCCAAGCACGTCGATGTGCCACGGGATGACCCGGTCTCGCCGCCGCCGCCAACAGCCGCCCGGTCTGCCATGCTGATCATGCAGCAAGCGGCCGAGGATTCCGGCCAGGCCCGCCCCGCCACCGTCGCGCCCCCGGGCCTCCTCGCCGGCGCCGCGAAGGACCGGAACAAGGCCCTGCTGCGGTTCCCGCCGGAGCTGCGGGCCGCCGCCGCCAGGGCCCTGAACGCCATCGACCCCTCGGCCCCGGTGGCCGAGTACAGCGAGGAGGCGCCTGCCAAGGCCGCCGCCGCCGCCGCCGAGGAGGAGGAGCAGTGGAAAGCGCCCGCGCACACTTTCATGCGCAAGTTCGAACTGGACGCGAAGAGGCTCCCCGAGAGGAGGAGGGTCGAGGGCCTGATCACGAGTGCGAAGACCGATCGCGAGCTCTGGGATGTGCTGGAGAAGGAGGTCTTCACGATGCCGGCGAGGATGGGCCTGGTCAGGGGCGAGGGGCCCAAGGAGGGAGAAGAGACTGCTGAGAAAGTTGCGACAGAGCAGGTGGAGAACGAGGGAAGCCTGGAAGCCGCGGCTTCGTCAGAGGATGAAGGGCATAGTATGGGCTCGGAGGAAGCTGAAGCTGAGGTCGAGAATACAGCCTCGAAATCCACTGCGGCGGAGTCAGAGACACCGGAGGGTACCGAAAGCTCTGATCCTTCCGAGGAGATGAGTCTTTACATCCACGGGCCGCTATATCCGGCGTATCTGCTGCTCGCCATCCGGCGCTTGGGCAACGGATTCCGCACAACGTCCCCGCTGACGCTCAACATGCTTCCCCGGATCAAGGAGATCGGCCTCGAGTCCTACGTCCTGGGCGTGTCGACGCCCTTCTACAACGAGCTCCTGGAGATCTACTGGTCGCGGTACGGCGACCTGGCCGGCATGCTGAACCTGCTGGAGGAGATGCGCCACTGCGGCTTGTACTTCGATAATCAGACGTCGTCGGTCCTCGCCCACGTCCAGGCCTCGCTCAACAAGCTGTCGGATCGGAAGGAGAGCAGCTTCTGCCGCGCCATCATGACGATGCCGCAGTACGAGTCCTCGGTCCGCGAACGCATCAGGCATTGGCACCGGGTTGTGGATATATCCATCGAACAGAGGGGCGAGGATATCGGTTACTGAATGATGGAAGTAAAATGCGCGAAGACCGAGTCATGTCTTGGTCGACGTCGAGAAGAAGAGATGTCCCGTCTTGAAGTTTTTAAGCACGCAAGGCATTCACCGCGCATACTGTGAGTCTTCTGTATTGTATATATCTTCGTGTATGATAATGAGATTACCTCTTTCGCCCATCATATTAGATGACCTGGCGCCCCTAGCCCTTCATCGTCATTCAGGGACTAGATGGCCTTTCAGGGCTATGGCCTTCCCATGACTTAGTTCTGACACCCATGCCCATGAGCTCCAACTGACCCTTCCTCATCTTACCATGTCGCATCATCCAACCACGATACCTTCAACAACAGCAGGGCTCAGTAACAGAGCTTCGTCAAGCACTTTGCCGATAACCCAGACATCGCCAAAGAAACCGTTATCCACGCCGCCTAGGGACTAGGTGAACACTCGAGACGATGCTGTTCAGCGAGACACAGACAACATCATCCCACCAAAATTGTGTCCAAAGCCTCCGCTGCCCTGGCTGCTCCTGGACATAGATATCGATCTGTCCCCTAAACATGTAGCCCCCCGGAGAGATGGGGAGCAGTGCTTGACCCTGGCCGCCTGTTCGGAGAGTTGTCAATGATGAAACATGCATGATTGCCTACAATTGCTTACGTCTCATCCTCCCCATTCTCCTGCAATGCCAAAAAACGAGTACGGTCGGCGGTATGGCAACCACGACGCCGATGAGGGCAACAATGACCTCAGCAGAAAGACCCATACCTATAAGTGAGTCTGTTAGCAAAGGTATGAGAGGGGTTACATATGAGGGCTGTCCCACCGGGATGGAATAACGACGAGATGGACTTCTCTGAGGTGGTAGGAGAACGGCAGTGAGAGGGGCCGGATAGTAAGTCTCGTTTTGGAGAAGAACTATGTCAGTAACTGAGAATTGCAATCAGTGGGATGCTCTTATATATGGACTATTACATCTAGCGTTCTGAACGCTTAATGGTTCGAAGAGTCCAAGTAGGTTTATACCAAGTGCCCATAGTGTCATCTTTGAGACTCCCGTCATAGTTGTATGCTGGTTACAAATCCCCAGCCCTGAACTTCCGACCAAACCGCTTTGATAAGTTCCAACGATGTATTCCTCCAATGAATCGCCATGCTAACGCTGAGCTGCCCGTCAGCGAGTGTGCCACGCTAATGCCACGCTAACGTCACGCTAACGCTGAGCTGCCGACCAATCCGCTTTCGTTGCTGTAGGTCTGCATTGGATCCTATGCCAATCATATAAAAAGCCGAACTTGAGGTCTCCTTCCTTAAATAGTTGTGGCTTGGAAGGCAGGCTGTCCCGGCCGATGAGAATTTGCACATGGGCAACCGGCAAATGCCTACACCCATGCGCATATTCTTCTTGGCAGGACCAGGCAGGACATGCAATCTCAACAACGCCACGACATTCTTCACCAAAATGTAAGCCTCTCTTCCAGCTCAAGGATACCGACCGAGATACTTACCTAGACTTTAACGACCAAAAGTAGCCAGACTCCTGCTACCATCTTTTGGCAGTGGAGTGTCTTCTGGTTTTTAGCCGCTACCTTGGTACTAAGTATTTATCTTGAACCCCCTGCCAGCTTGGGGGCTTAAGTTTAAATCCTCCCATGCCATACTTTCATTCTGTATCAAACCCGCCTTGTCTGCCCTGTCAGCTTGAGCACCGCAGTTTCCCTTCCCTGACTTGAGCTTGGCAGCGAAAGTATGGAATATTCTACCTAAATAAATGTCTACCTATATAAATGAACTTCTCAGTATTCTAATCTCTCTTCTATGAAATGAGGTCGAACGCAAACCATCTACTTCAGTGCCATTTCGACCATCTCGTCCCTTGTGATCAAGCTGCAATACTTCACGTTCCAGTTCAACGTCATATTATACCTATTGCGCAGAGGGCTAGCAGATGCATCCTTTAGATATCGCAATATTACCCTAGACCCATAATTATTACAAGGTCACAAACACTCCTGATTGGACCGATATTTCATGAGCAAGCGTACAGACATAGAGACAGACACGGACAGCACGCACATACGCATACACCCAGCGCCTTATCTGCCTTCCCTCTCCCCACCGCCTCGAGAAATTCTGGCTCGCCATTGACCCTCTCTTGTAAAAATTCTCTTTCTCCTTCCCCTTCTCCTTCTTTTCCCTTCCTTTCTATGCTTGCTAATATGTTCACTCGTAGCTAATGGGCCTCTCGGCTGAGGCCATTGTTGCTATTGTCGGCGTCGTAATTGTGCTGCCACCAACTGCCCTCATTTTATGGAATTGTAAGAGAAGGAGTATGAGGAGACGTGAGTAATAGCAAGAAGTTATATATGCCAATGTTACCATTAACAATGATTTCGAACAGGCACCCAAGATGCAGCACTGGACCCCATGTTACCAGACGGCTACATGCTCAGGGGCCAATTCGATCTTTACATCCGGATCGAGCATCTGAAGCAGCAAAGATATTGAGCACAATATTTTTGTCGCATTCAGAAGATCATAGATAGGGATGGATTCGGATACAGATTTAGTCATATAGAAAAGAAGCGATCTCTAGTCTAAGGAGCGGAAAAGCTCTATATATACTGTAATGCCATAGGCAGGTGCCACTTACCTACTACATACCTACTTATATCCCATACCACCACCCACTTAGCTCTAGCTTTCCTAGAAATAACAACAAAAAACGAAGATTCACTGATTGGCTTTTGCAACGTACTGGTCCCATCAACCTACAATTGCAACGAAGCCTAGAATCCCTTCGTTACAGCGGCCTAGAGCCGTAATATATACAGTATGCCAAGCCACTAGGTGCCGATCACCTGGTTATGTAATCCAGGCTCTCCTATTGTAGCCCCTATATCGCGAGGAGTTTATTGAAATACTCATATTAGATAATTTACGCAAGTAGCCAAATAAACCATGGTGGCAGTTCCTTGCTTGTATAAACCATGAGGAGGTTAACTATAGTCGTAGCCCTTCTTAAAAAGTGGATGATAGGGGCTAACTATTAAGCGGGCCCCCATAGCCCCTATTGCCTTCTCCCACTAACCTTCCGAAACCAATTATATAGCAGAAGTAATATTGATATTCTCTTTCATCAAATACCAATGGGTGGTAACCTACTTGGTGTATAAGATGTCTCTCAAGAATATATCCGAGAAAGGCCTGGGGCTGATCGCCAATACTATAGTCCAACACAATGAAAAGGGGCCAGAGAGTCTGGAGTCGTCGAGCTCGACTCGGCGACGGCAATTCAGTTCCCTAAAAAGATCAAGCGCGTCTAAGTAGGTTCGCTTCAGATTCTCGAAGGGCAGGAAGGCTGGTGTCGAGGGCAGTCTTCGTTAGCTTGAGCTGTCTGGCTGCCAGCTATGCTGCTACAAATGGACTGGAGCAGTTGAAACCACTGGAACAGCCAATGAAGCACCCTAGATGATGCTGTTCTCAACGACTTCGTAGTTCCTGGCAACTAGCCCTTTGCCACCCCGGCTTGGGTACGTTACTGTATCTTCGGCCTGACAGGGCCCACCACAATGCGCCACGCAATGCATTGCGCTTGAATCATTCCTTTCCACCATCCACGTCACAGCAGCCGTCGTTAAAGACCACAGCGCTCTCAAGAAGACCAGGTCGGCCACCAGGATAGCCACGGTGAGCGATAACGGCGGCTTCAGCTGAGCGACCTGGCATAGGTACTGGCTATATATAGTGGAAGGCAATATAGCTAGGGGCCCCGTCTCATTTAGAGCCTTTGCGCGTGTGTAGCTGTGCTTTGCGGGCCCCATCTCAGCGTTCAGGATGTGTTTGAGGGTCTCGATGGTCTCCGAGTACTTCGACAACGTAGCTTCGTATTCAGGTAGCAGCAAGTTCGGACCATTGCTCTGACCTAGGTCCGCGAGTATCGTGCTGTAGTAGGCCTTGCCGTACTGATCTACTTCGTTCCATATATCTACTCCGGCGTCGTTGTCATTGAAGCTCTGTAGAGTCGTTCCGTCACCCTCCTTGTTAACACGAATATTAACATCGCCGTTGCTCGTCGCCTGATCGATGAAGTGGAACTTTGAGGAGAAAAAGTCGGGCGACTCGAGGTCGGAGCTCTCGGTTCGGACGAGATCTGCGAATCCGCTTAGCTTGATGGGCGAGAGATGTAAGAAAAGATATTGAGTCAAAGGGCTAGCGTACTAATTGATCCTTTACGAATAAATTTCTTTTCTGCCCTGATACCTTGCATTTTCTGTGCGAGCTGTATCCAGAATGTAGATCTGCAGTTGAAGCGATTAATGGTGACCATATCAAGAGGACGCCGGAGTGAGGCATACGTCAAGGATATACCCCACCATAGGCTGGATTGGAGTTCCTGGTCCAGATGAAGCAAACCGTTCTGTTGTCCGTTTTCAATTGTTGGTGGGATTAGGTCGTACTCTGTGCTAAGGTTGATGGCGGCACGGCCAATTGGCAGCTCGACATAGCAGTTTATGGACGCCTACGGCAGGTATTAGTTGGTATATTGAAACATCGCCCCCGGGAGAATCGATAAAGGGGAAACACTAACGGATATTTTTGGTCCCCATTGCGTATAGCCAAACTGCGCAGCTGTCCGGTCTTCTGCTAGGAGCTCGATCTGCATATCGTAGACAGAACAACCCTCCAATGTATTGTTCAAATAACTGATCGAGGGAGCGTATTGCTCCTGCGATCCATCAGGACTAGGTGTTCGCACGGCGTCTAGTTGGTATGGGAGTGACAGTTTGTTCGTGTAAAATTCTGATTATAAGACATGATGTTAGATACCTGTGGCATAGCTGGACAAAATGATTTTGTGATATGGAACTGACTAGAGCCAATAATAATGTCACGGGCCTCGCAGGATGATTGAACCTATCATACACATTAGACATTGCTTCTCAGAATTAATTGGGGTATTGCTTGCACCTTTCTGACCATGCTAAAGGGCCACGTCGACACCCAACGATCATCCCCAGACGTCACATTGGGGTTGTTGCTGTACTGGACTCTAAGAATTTGTCAGTCCACAAGCTATATGACACTAGGAAGGAGTTGCTATGCTAGGACTCACTTAAGGTCGTAGGCATTAGACAAGTTAAGAATGGAGAATAAGGCCGTGAAGAGGATACCGCCAATTATCACCACCCATGTGAACCACCTGTAAGGATATGGCCTTTTTAGACTATAGTTGAACCAAGAAGCTGCCATTTTCCTCTAGATTTGGTAAGAAGGAATTGAAGATGGTAAGGGAAAAGGTCTTGCAAAACCCAATACACATCCCCATGTTCAGCTTTAAGTAGGCAAGCATCCTGGACTTTACCTCGGAACCTCGAGCTTCAGATGGGACCTTCGGCCGGCCAGAACAATAACAGTCTGTGAAGTGTTGATTGCTGCTTATCGAGTTCATGTTGTGGCTGGCAAATATTGGTCTTGGCGTTTAGAAAGTGCAACTATATTCCCAGCTGGAACACCCACTTCTACGCTAAGTGTGATCTAGACATGCTACATTCGCATTTCCAAAGTGTAGGAATACTGGAACCTGCTCAGCTAGACTAGGAGACATATAATGTCGGTTATAACCTACGGATATCATGTCAACGCCGGGAAAGCCCGAAAGCTGAATACCGCCTTTATATGGTACGGATTATATCTTCAACTGTTTGGAACGGCCTTCATGGACTATCATATTGGGTCTTTGTAATTAAGCTACGTAATAACCGATGATACTACTTTCCAATCGGAGTTATAGTATGAAGTATATATGGTGGATTTGCATTAGTCTCAAGAACTCAGGTGACGGTCTTGCATTGTGTGAACACTTGCAAAAACAAGGATTAATGATACGGACAAGGACCCTTGTCAGTACCTATTTCACCAACCTCGCTACCTCAACAAATAAGTTTGGTTCGAGGAACGTTTAGCTCAGGCCGTATAGCCCTTTCTCCCAAGAGTATCCACGGATATCTACGGTGCTTGTGAACGTCTATATTTATCATTTAAAATCGGCACGAACACGGAATCCTTCCGTTCCAATCCACGGAGGTAGCTCGTGGACGGAATGAAGTGGATTGACGACTTGAACTTAGTACCTATATTCTGACCTTGGTCCAAACAGTATCGAATAGGGGGTATACGAAGTTGCCCATGTGAATCTAGCTGTCAATACTACAAACGGTAATCTAATAGATTGACAGAGAATCATGTTTGATATCAGAAATTCAATGAGGCTATCCCCTGCCTGCTTATGTGTCGATGTCTCATACAAATCATCACAGTATAAATTGTCAATATCGGAGGTTCCTAATAATAGGTGCATTATATTTTCATTAATTTGTAAAGTCCGTGACGTGGAACTCGTAAGCGATAAAATATCAGAATCAATATCGGCATCGGATTCATGAATACACATCGTCTTTAACAAACATTGGCCGCCTGAGAGAAAATATAAAACTAAGGGATAGGGCTGGAAAGGTCGTAAGTCGAGATAAAAACGATCAGTCGGATGGTAATGATCACGCTCAATGAGATGTTCGCTTACTGGACAGCCGCATAGCGGTGGCTTGTGTCACGCCACCGCAGCTCGTTGACGCTCAGCTTGTAAGCCATGCTTTGGGAAATAGAGACTAAGTATGCAGCCTACTGAGAATCTTTCAGTAGCTGTACTATTTACTCCGCGATATTCTCGTTATATTAAATAGTGGTGTGCTTCTGGGTCCGGCTTACCCTAATTACGATGAACCATGCAAACAAGCAATTCACTGGGATTTCTAAGGATAACTCGGACCACGTTGCATTGAGCAGGAAGGAAGGAAAGAATGGAAAACTGGTGAACTAAAGCTTGGTTTCAGAGACCTCCTATTCGTTGCCCCTTTACACCCGGACCCACAACGCGAAAAGGGGGCCATTCTCACATCAAACTCTTGCGAGACACACGGAACAGGGATAGTAGACGATAATCACTTCGGCGACGTCGAGTTTTGTTGTGTACTTGGTATTGCGTATTAGTCAACCAACTACCTCAGCTAATTTCAAAAATGACCCTTTCTCTTCCATCCATCTCACGTAGGATGTAGTCAAGAACACCACAAACTCCGCCTGAACCGTCCGACCCGCCCGCCAAGTAAACAGCAACAACAGCAGCAGCAATAAGGTTAAGAGTTTGTTTTATACACAAGCAAGCACAACCTTTAACCAAACGGGAACCCACCCGGGAACCCCTGGAACCCGCCTCCAGACCCGCCGCCGAACTTGAACTGGAACTGCTGGCCGCCGCCGCCGAACCCGCCGCTGCGGCCGCCGAAGGGGCTGCCGTGGAAGGGGTGGCCGCCCTGCTGCTGTTCGTGGGAGTTGGGATCGTCGCCCATGTCGAAGCGGCGGCGGAGCTCGGTGTCGGACAGGACCTCGTAGGCCTCGTTGATGGAGGCCATCTTCTTCTCGGCGTCCTCCTTGGTGATCCCCTGCTGGGCGGCCTTGTCCGGGTGGTGCTGTTTGGTCAGCTTCCGGTAGGCGCTCTTGATCTGGCGCTCGTCGGCATCCCGCGGCACGCCCAGCACCTTGTAGTAGTCCTTAGTCTTGCTCCGCTTGAGCTCGACCTGCGCCTTCTGCAAGAGTGGGTTTACGACGCTTCCTTTCTTGTCCGGCCGTGCCTCGGCTGCCTTGTTGAGCGTCCCGATGCTGGCCTCGAAGTCCTCCGCGTCGAGCTGCGCTTTGGCCTTGTGGACGAGGCCGAAGAAAGATTTCTCATTCAGCTCGAGGGCCTCCTTACAATACGTGCTCGCTTTCTTGTTGCTGGACTGTTTACATTGTTAGAGACTTGAGATGCAATAAATTAAGTGGACGACTTACTTCGTAATAGGCCTCACAGGCGTAATCGACGAGCTTGCTTAACAGAGCGTCAGGGGTGTTCTCCGGGATTATGCCATCCGTTTTGAGCTGCTTTATCTGCTCCCTGACTTCATTGATCAGACCAGCGTCATCACCGGTAGAAACCAAGAGCTTGGCAGCAGTCACGGGCTGATTCCTCTCCAAAGCCTTGTCGACCTTCGTTACCGTCTTCTCCACGCTCTTCTCCTGCTTCAGCAGCTTGTGGCAAGACTTGGACTCGGGATCGGAGTGCAGACACTTCCTGACTTGAGCCAGGCCCCGCTCCATATCGCCGAAACCGTAAAAAGTAGTAGCAGATATCTGCATATGTGGTGTGGTGTCGCCGGGTTTCAGCTGCAAGATGTGTTGCAGGTCGCTCATCCATTCTTCCACGTCTCCTTTCGCCAGACGGCACCTGGCACGCAGCTCCCGCAGATTGGCGGAACGGCTCGCTACCAGGATGGCCTCGCCCGACTGGCTGACACACTCGTCCCAGTTCTTGCTTTTCTCGGCAGCCTCGGCCAGGCGAGCGGCTCCTTGCGCCTCGAGCAGCTTCTGGTAATCTTCCGATTCCTGCTCTCGCTTGGCCAGCTCGTACTGCTCTCGCGCGCCGTCCCAGTCGCCGTTGCGCGCCTTGATCTTGCCCAGCTGGACGTGGGCGCCCTCGAAGCCCGGCTTGATTTCGAGGACCTTGTTGAAGTCGGAGGTGGCCTGCGATGCGCGGCCAAGGGAGAGGTAGGTGGTGGCGCGCTTGAAGAAGGTGAGGTAGTCGTTGGGGTCGCGTGCAACGGCAGCATCGTAGTAGGTCAGCGCCTCGCTCGTTTCGCCCTTGGATAGATGCGACGCCGCCGAGGACAGCAGCGACGAGATCGGGGTGTCGGAGGGTATGTCTTGTGGCGAAAGGGCATCGACCATCAGCCCAGGGGTAGATAAGATGGTAGCCGCAAGGGCTAACCTCGAGAGAGGAACAATCATGGCGGCGGATATATCAAGTGGTAGGTGTGCTCGAATAAAGAAGCGAAGCGAAGCGGGTAGATCGCTAGATGTCGAAGACAACAAACGAAGAGGTTGAACACCTCGTACCCCGTTGTTGTTGTTGTCTTGTTGTCGCAAATGAAAGACGGCAACGATTAGATAAATGTGGTTAGTGATAGAGAAGAAGGGAAAGAGGGAGGGAATGGCGATTGGAATGGGACAGCAAAGCAGGTGTTGATTGGTACATAATGGGGAAAAGTATTGGGTTGACGACGAGACATTGGAGCAAGTTGAGTTTACTATTTTTGGTACCTACCCGAACTTTAAAACGTGTCCTAGACCATCCATGGTGATAGAGAGTACGTCAAGTACAGTGGTAAAGATGGTGCAAACCTAAGTATCGTCCAAACAGACAGACCCCTGTCGCACGTTGACTGACAAGCTGGCCACTTCTGGCACAAGTACCTAACTACCTCCTGCCTTCTAACCCACCTACGGACTAACCCAGACCTCCCGTCGCGATCCAGATCGGGAATGGACCCATGCTAGTATTACTAGTATGTATCTTCGTACATTAGCCGGGAACATTCCAAGGCTCCAGCAATCCGGGGCAGTCGGGTCGGGTTGATTCCAGCGGGAAAAGGCAAAGCCACAGCCACACACTCCAGACACTCCCAGACTCCGGTGAGCCACCTAGGCCACACGACGTAGGTAGGTACATACACGTATGTATGCAACCCTTTGCCCCACTATGCGATGCACAACCCCACTATGCACCCCACCAAGATCAGCAGGATCCCAATTCAATTCGCGGTCGTCGCGTCGTATCGCAACGGCGTCCAGATGTCCCAGATGTCCGCGTTGTGGGACTGGAGGCCATGACGCTACACGACACCGACACCGACACCGACACTGACACCATAAGCGCAGCCTGAGCTCCAATCAGCGGACAAATTGAACACTGAATGCAATACCTACAATAATAATCATAAGAGCAGCATTGTCTCAATAGTAATCATAAGAGCAGAACTGTTTCTCAATATACACAAACCCCCCTTAAACAGCAACAAATAATAAATCGAGATTAAACAGCCCAACGCTGAACGAAGGGCACAACTACTTATTATACTCCTCCAGACAGACAACCTCCCGAAAATGGCCCATCTAGCCCCCCACCTCAAGAACCACCACCACCACCACCCGCAGCAGCCCCCAACAGCCGCCATCTTCTCGCCCTCCGTCGCCCGCGCCGCCGCCTCGACCGCCAAGGACTGGTCGTACGTCGACGACTGGCTGCGGCGCAAGTACTCCTCGACCGCCGCCGCCGCCGCCGCCGGGGGCAAGCGGTACAAGCCGCCGCAGTTCGAGCGCAACCCCGACACCCTGAAGGTGCTCCTGGCCCTCGCCGCCGCCAACGAGGCCGCCGACGAGGAGCGCGCCCAGCTCCTGCGCATCGAGGAGGCCGCTCTGGAGGAGGAGAAGCAGAGACAAAAACAAGAGCGGGAAAAGAAGGAGAACGATAACGAAGAAGAAGAAAGCGGCAGCGACCAGATCGTCGAAGGCATCCTAACAGCCCTCGAAGACGGCCTCAGCCGCGAGGGCCGCGCCGCGCTCGACGCCACGGCCGGCATGGCCGTCGAGCTGGGGGCCGCCACCGCAACGGCCGCGCCGACGCCGCAGCGGCTCGCCGCGGCCTTCGTCGAGCTGCAGGGCCAGCTGAGCGAGGCGGAGTTAGCAGCCCAGCGCGTAACCCTGCTCCAGACGTACCTGGAGGGCGAGGCGGCGCGGATTAACACGCTGCTGCAGAAGCTGCGGGGCAAGGGTCAGGGTCAGGGTCAGGGTGACGGCGACCGGAATCCCGCGGACGTCGTAGACGCCGACACATTAATCAACGCAGACCTAGACGAGGGCGCAAACCCAGCAGACACAGCAGCTTTGCACCACAACGACGAGAACGACACCGACACCGACGACCTAGCGACGCTAGCGCGGCAGAACCTATCGCTCCAGCGGGCCGTCAAGGCCGCGGCGGCGCAGCTGCCGGAGCTGCAGCAGCAGGTGGCGGCGGCGGAGCGGGCGTCGGGGGGACCGCCGCGCGCGACCGTCGACGAGGTGGCCGACGGGGACGAGGCGGCGTACGCGGCGCTGCGGGCGCGGAAGCGGGCGCTGGACGCGCGGCTGGCCGCCTTCGCCGGCCTGCCGCCCGACGTCGAGGCCGCGCGCGCCGAGCTCGAGGCCCGCCGCCGCGCCCTGCGCGCCCTGACCGAGAGCCGGGACGCCAACTTCGAGATGCTGGTCGAGAGGGAGAGCCCCGTGAAGGTGAGAAAGGGGCCGAGGAGGATCTGAGAATTTCGTCGATGTTGGGGAAGGGGGGGTGGGTGGATGTTTGTGAAAAGGGGCCGAGGAAAGCGTTTGGGTTATTTTACGTTTTACGCTAAGCAGAATTGCTCCAAGTCTTGGCCTCGGTTCAGATAGGTTTCTTGCAATTCTCACTGCATGCCTGTGCCCGCTTTAAAAATGAAATGCCTTCCGTGTTTATTATTATATCCATTCCGTACAAGTACGTACGTGCGTGCGTGCTCTGGGTATAGTATAGTTTGCGATGTGATACTCCCTTCCGATGCTGTTGCGTGTATTTTCAACCAACAACACGCGGCCAATGCCGACAAAGTACGAACGGTGAGCGGTAAAATAAAAGCATTGCCATCACTGTAATTGTATAACAACACCCCTCCGCCCCCCACCCCCCTCCCCTCCCCTGGTATATAACATGTCCTCGTGATAAGACCTTAGGGTTAGGAGAACGTGATTTATGCCGTTAATAAGCAGCTGTATTGTCAGTATGATAACGGAGATCGATCAAACACTAGAGTGTGTAATAGGACTCTTCAAATTAACCCTGTGACCTCCTGGTCCGACCAGACACGGCTCCTCCGAGCCTGCCGAACTGTCTTCCCAAGCCCGAACTTCGTTTCGGAGCTGCGGCCGGGGGCGGAGCAGCGGCAGCGGCGGCGGCGGCAACATCTTTTTGTGTGGCGGGTGGGGCTCCCGGAGGCCGCGACGGTTTCTGAGCGCCGTCGCTAGCGCTGGCGCCATCGGTGAGCCGCAGCCCGTCGAGGTCTGGGCTATCGTCGAGGCTACCTCCGTTCATGAGCCGCTGCGCCCGCCTCGCCCGGTCCTGCACAGCTTTGAACTTCTCCAGCAGCTGCTCCCACTTGATCATGTTCTCCTCCCGGCCCTTCGCGCCTAGCCTGTTGGGACGGTCATAATTCGATGGGCCCGGTGTAGTGACGGGACTGGACGTAGAAGCATGAGTGTCATGAATGCTTTTGGTAGCACGGGGGTTGTGCGTCTGGAAGGCAGAAGAAGAAACAGAAGAGACTGCCTCAGTCACCGAACCTTGTCGGGAGTGAGATGGGGGAGCTGTGGGAGGAGGTACATACGCGCGCGGGGGTGGGATGTGAATGTATCCTATCGAGCTTACGCTGTTTAGGCGATTCTTTAAAGCACCAAAAGCAGATGATTGGGGCAAAAGCATCAGAAGCCCATAAAGACATTTATACAAATACGGGAACTTCTCAGGTTCAAGTAATTGGAGGCGCAGATCTAAGTTCAAACGTTAGTTCATTCATGTACCACCCGTGGCGGTTGACTCACATGTAAACACTGGGGATTCGATTAGTTGGACAAGCTTGTCGATCTGTATGAGGATATTAACCGTCATCTCGAGGTCGGCACTGTGTATATTAGCAAAATCCTCCAGTGTCCACAGGCTTCTCCGGGAAATCTTACAAGATTTGCAAGAGATTATATGCTGCTTCGTAGGCTTGCGCAAGTAGACATAGCGAAAAGGTTGCAACGGCATTGTAGCACCACGAGCGAAACAACGCCACAAAGAAGGTCTGACCGTCCTATGACAGATGAGATTAGTATAGGTATCGCGGAACTGGTGCCCTTGAGGGCATGTGAGGTGGTATACCCTAGTCTCCAGATTCCTTAGTCGTTTTCTGAGATCAGCTAACTCTGGAGCCGTGATGAGATTGTTATTGAGGTTCTGCACCATAATACTGGCGAATTCGAGATCCTCCTCTTTCTCAATCGTCTCAGCCAAGGTGCGATAGATCCGTTCTGGGCTCAGGCTCATGCATAGTTGACGTATAATCAAATTACCTCTAGTCTCCAATAACTTCCTATCGGTGGAAAAGAGCTGCAACAGGCTAACCATGAAGTTTGAGAAGTAATCGTCCTCGCTGTTCCTAGAAATTTGCGAGAGAAGTTGTAGATCCTTGGTGACTACCGCTTCTGCTGGGTCGGAGAGAGTCTTGAGGAGAGCCGGAAAAGTACCATCGTTGAATGCAACAATTTTCCGAGGCGCTTTACGGTGCAGCATGATGAGCCATGTCAAGGCGGCGACACGCGTCTCTTCGTGGTCATTCAAAAATAGTAGGGTCAATGAATTCACAGCAGCAGCGTAATCGAGATTAGCTGCCGGGTGTTCTCCAGACGCTGGGGTTGGGGCACGACGAGTTTGAGCCGGACTGGGACCAGACACATCGAGATCCCGAGCACTAGACAGAGATGCTCGCGTGCTAGAGGCTCCCTCTGGACGTTCGACATTCAGCGATGTATTTGCGCGAGATGACGGCTGACTCTGCTGAGGTTCGGTCTCATCAGTGAGAGAAACGATGTAATCCATCAGTGAGGTGTTAACTCTCGAGGCAGCCTGACGGATTGGTTCTACTCCACTAGCCATTGCGGGAAGCAAGTGGGCTAGAATCTTGGGCGTGAAAGGTAAGACTTCCTCAGGACATATGTCTAAAAATGAAACGATCCATCGCAGACTCTCTAGAAGACTGTCTTCCTCTAATCAGTGTAACATTAGTATACGCTAAGGCTTGGACTTGGCCAATCACATACCCAGAGGAGAATCAAGAGTCGCAGTCAAGATCTCGAGAATCGCTTTGAAGTTGATCTGCACGTCTTGACCAGGGACCCAGTCGTCTTCGCTACTCAGCTCGTCGTCATCATCGTCTTCGTTGGCCGTGGTAGAGCCTGCATCATCCATTTCATCAGGAGCAAGCTGCACACTACCGCTGTCGACAGATTCTTCCCGCTTCCTCTTTCCATCGCCCTTTGACTTCTTGCTCTCAGCGATGCCTTTCTTGACGCGTGCTATGCGTTTGATTTCATTCAAGAACCGCTCTAGGCAAGTCTTTGTCGTAGCATGAACATCCCGGTTGTTGCCGCTCAAGAACTTCAGCAGGCCGCCGAGGAACTCCGGCAAGTATGTCACCAATTCTAAATCGGGAATGGAATCAAGAAGCATGATCCAGCCAACTAGGAAGGTCCGTGTAAAGGGGTTGATAGCCCCTATCCTATCCTTGAGCAAAGGGATGAACTTGGGGAGAGAAAAGGCGGTAGGGGGATCTGGCTCGTCGTCCGGGGCATCTGGGTCTTTGGCTTCCAGAACGGAGACATAAGTGGCTGCCGATTCGGCGACAATGTCCTTGATGAGACGATCGAGCAGTTCTGCGCCATTTTTGACAGATAATTCGGAATCGGCGCCTAGCTACAGAGAGGGTAAGGTACCAGATCACTGGAGGCTGAAATGCTTATTTAAAGAGGATAGCTTACCTTACAGAGAGCATCGAATATGTGATTGAAGTACCTCAGTATTTCCCCTTTGGCAACCTTTGCGATGTTATACATGGATTCACAGGCGTAGTAGCGAACCCGTGCATCCTGGTCGACGAAACAAGCTAATACAGGAGGTACGATGACCTCAAGATACATGGGCAGTTCCTAGTAGCAGCTTAGCATGAGCACAAGCATGAGTGAGCATAGCTCTTCCCTGGCGACGACATACTGGGCCAAGAGCAATGGCAGCTGCAGCCAGACCAATCAAGCCCCCATTCCGAGCATGTGGTTGGTGCACGGCATAGGCATATTCGTTACATAGCTGATCAAGAATGGTCTGGATCCTGGAGAAATCCTTGGCGGCGACCAGTTCCCGGATCTGTCTCTCGAGGCTGCGGCTTGTCAGTTCTGTTCTGGCTAGTTCTGGCTAGTTCTGGCCAGCCAACGACTAGATGGAAGACTAGATGATGAAAGGCTAGATGAAAGGCTAGATGAAAGGCTCGATGAAACGAACGATGAGGACTGAGGACGTACTCGAGGGCTCCTATCTTCCTCTTGTCATAGAACTTGTCGTTGAGAAAGCGCACGACGTTGGGCTCCATGGCTTGCATCGTCTGCTTATCCTGCATGTGCTGCAGGCGCTCAATTCATAGTGGGGTTCCCGCTCAGGCGATAGGAGGGGAAGCCACTCACTTGGTTGACGGTAGATTAATATGCGACAAGAAAAGAAGTCTGGACAAGGGGCGAACAATCAAGTGAGCAGAACGACACAGGCTGCCTAGGTCGGTAGTGGTTGTGGTGATGATGAAGGAGGACGGGATTGTGGCTGATGAACAAACCTGGAAGTATTTGTACAGGTAGGTAAGTATTACATGCCTACATACATACCTACATACACAGGTATCACACTATTACACAACTCTGTATGTATGCCGGGCTGATGCGGTAACGGTCATTGCGGGGATGTCCCCAGGTGGTGGTGCTCAGAAGGGCTCAGGAGACCTCGACGATTGATGGTGAGCTGACTAGCGCCAGGAATTGAGTTTAGGTGCTGACGGGACACACCTGTGGCTCGTGCCTACTACTATATATGGGCATACTTAGCAGCCTAGCTCTACATCTGACTACCTAGTAGCTACATACAATGCGTAATCCATACATACCTTACCTACTTATCTTTCGCTGCCCTTAATACTGCAGGTGATCAATGATGGAGCTTCCCCAGACACATTTAAACCTTCATTGTCAGACTGTTGATCCAATATCTGTATACGAATACCACTGGAATATACCAGGGAAAATGTCTTGCCTATGTGCCCAGTTGATGCTCTTGAGAATTGCAGGTACCTACTCCGTAGACCATAGAACGTTTCCTATGACATCACAACTATAAGGGGCCAATCATCTCATCCCAACATATATATATATATATAGAGTCGAGAGATTATTGGTCGAGGGATCATGCAAACCCCTCGGCATGCATGCCCAAGGCCTATTTATTAGGTGCCTATCTAACGGCTCTATCAAACCTTAAAAGCGCTGATCGGCTCACCACCGGAACCGAATAGGAGCCCGAATAGGAACAAACGACGACACAGGCCTCGGGCTCCTTACGATGGGCTATACTACAAGGTGGGTACCTAGGTGCTGCCTTAGGACTGCATCCTTGACATTGGCTTAGGAAGCCTATGCCTTCTCCTGATTGGGTGAAGAAGATGGAAGGGGAATATTCTTGGGTATAACAAAGCCGTCGACTCGACTTCTCAGGCTGGCTACACAACTACAACGCGACTTGAATGATGAAGCTAAATGACCAGCTAGAGGGCGAGCTATACCCAGGGATCCTTCCTGTGGATATAGGAGAAAGACAACGGGGCAGACAGGCAGGCCGGTACAATACTCAGAGCCACAGTTGCACGGCTTCGAACGAAACGTCACGAGGCGAGACATATCCATTGCCAGTGCGCCTGTACCCGATGAAGAACAGACAAGCAGTGGACGGAACCCGAAACCATGTCTTACTTTTCTAGCTGACACGTATGTGAACTCTTTTAGGTAAAGCCCCTTTGTCGCTTCTACTACTGTCTCGGCAACTATCATTGCCAACGAGTCGGGCGGGTAATAGGTAAGCGGACTCGAGGAGTTGGTGTAACGGAGATGGAGCCTCCTCTATGAAATAGTGATGTCGAACGTCTTTTGCTATTATCTATATAGAGGTGTTCGTCTGGGTTCTGTTCAGCTTCGGTATAAGCATAGCATATGCTAGGCAATATCCTTTCCGCCCTTTTCGAAGGCTAGATTATGTGAAGACGGTAATGTTGGAGGAATGGATGGGGGTCAAGCACCTGCAACTTAGACCTCTTGTGCATCACAGGGAAGGATATACTTTTCACCGGATAGTAATCACCTATTGCCGTACCTAGGTACCAGCTTACCCTTCATTGGCCACGAACGAACGAACCCTATCATCAACATCATATCTACCGCAGCCAGCCCCGTGGGGTCGGGTAGTATGCCCCCCTTCCCCTTAACAAATAAAACACCACCCTATTCCTTTCCTTGTCCTCCCGCAACCGCAGCCGATTGGATTTTCCTCCCGAGAGTTCCCCCGGGAAGCTGATTAGGCTTCAGCGCATCGCATGTCTCGCACGCGTATATGTATGACCCTGGTCCGGCTTCATAACCCATACCCACACCACACAGATATGCTCTCACTCACTCACTCACCCACTTACTCATCCCCTATCTATCTCGCCCACGCATACACATATACAGCGAAGAGGCAGACCATCTAGGCATTCCTGTCCCTGCGCGTAGACATCACTTCACCGCCCTCCTCCCGCTATCCATAGGTCGGCTCGGGCCCGGGGGGTCGATCTTGCGCCAGGGACCGTCTATGCCGCTGCTGCCGCCGCCGCCGCCGCCGCCGCCGCCTACTTCCGCTGCTGCTCTCTCTCGATCCCAGTGGTTCCTAGAAGCGAGCTCTGCGCGTTTCGCGAAGGAATCCTAATTACCTCTGGGTTAAAAACCTGCACTTTTGCCCCTGCTATGTAGGTCACCGCCACGAGGTATAAAGAGGCAGGCGATGACAAACGAGGCAACGACGACGGCCAGTGCAGTTCAGTCCATTCCAGTCCATTCACAGGAGGAGAAGCTGGATTGCTTTGATTGGGGGTGTGTGGATGGATGGGGAAGTATACAGACGCAGACGCAGACGCAGACTCGGACTCAGACTCACCTTCTTCCCACGGGCCGCGGCAATACGCTTGGCCGCCTTCTCGTCCATCTTTCCGGAGCCCATCTTCGAGCAGAGGAAGGAACCCGGACGAAAAAGGAGACTAAGTAGACGACGAAATAGGTAGGTTCACAGATAGGGTCGTGTGAGGTTGGCGAATTGGAAGAGGCGCTTGTCGGCCGGGCTAGATATAGGAGAAGGGGCCGAAGAGGAGAAGTTGAGGAAAGGAGAATGATGTGATGCGTAGTGGGCAAGCTTAGGTTGATCGGTACGAGAAGAGCTACGTATATGGCAGAAAAGAGTAGTTCAGGAGGCGATGCCAGTAGTGATGGGATCCCAAACTCGACTCTCACCCTAACAATAGCAGATCAAGGAGGTCTAGATAGGGAGATGGATACGCACATGTGAATGGTCAATTGCTTTTATATTACCTCTCCTTCCTGGTATCTCCCCCTCCCCTTACTCCGACGCCTCTTCCCACATATTCTTGTCCTTTCTTTCTTTCCTTCTCCCTTCCTCCCCACCTTTCTTTTTCCTTCGTTTCCTTCGTTTTCCTCTGCTACACTTGCTGCAACGGGCCGGGGGAGCGCTCCTACCGCTAGCCTAGCCCCGAGCTAGAGCTAAGCAAGCCGATCGTCAAATCAAAGGCCATGGGGGTGTGTGTAGCTACACGTCGTAAGGTCGGGAGGCGACATGCCCTATCACATCAATCGACGGGGTCTCGAATACTCGACCCAAGCGGGATTCCCACTGGCCTCCACATTGTCGGAAAGCAAAGAAAAGGATGCTACAACAATATCTCTGTCTCACGGGAGCGATACCCGCTCGGACCGTGCTGGCCACGCCATTCCTTCTGGGTACCTACGTAGGTGCTTACTCACCAACATACATAGCCAGTATGAACTTATGTTCTATGGGAATAGCTTCTTGCATCTGTGCGTTTCACGTTAGTCGCCATAGTTCCCGAGTGCCTACGCTACGCCGCAACGGCGTTTCAGAACGTATATAGACAAAGCTTAGCACAGCAAGGTACGGTACGGCAAGACGAATAAAGCTGGGGAGATAAATATGAACCTGGATCTAAGCAGCTGGGAACGGGGAACTAACGACTTCTGCATATGTACTTAGGCAGCAAGCAATTACTACAGAAGTCTCCCTCGGGACGGCGGCACTTTTCCCTTGTTCCTCCTTGCCCCTTTATATGTTCGCGGCGCACAATGTATATATCGTGTCGAATCGCATCAGCCAGATAGGTGGCAGAGAATCGCCACATGCATGGGTGATCCCGGGAATATATAGCACGTTGCCATTGGCGTCCCGTGGCTAGTTTCTGCCGACTGAAGCCGCACGGCCGGTACTTGGATTCGATCGGGCTTTTATATGTGTGCGCGCTCGTCCTTGTGCTGCGTTGCATCATAGGATGGGACAACGTGTATCAGAGGGCTCGATCTGATGCCACCTTTCTTCAAGGCAAGGCAATGCGAACGGAGCCAAGAAAACAGTACATTGAAGCTTCCACTCTAGAGATGGACAGGCGGCTCGCAATAAAGCCGTATGTAGTATCCCATGACGTTGGATAGGATCAAGGCCAAGGGGGCGCCATACCAACCAGAAAGACCTGCGGGCTCCCGCCGATTGGGCTGAAATGTAACGGGAAGGAGGTCGGCAGCATGGCATAGCATCAGAATGCTGGGCTCTGGGTTATGCCCAACCCAACCATCATATCACCTGCAGCAGAGCAGAATCTGACAACTGACAGATAGATGGGCTTGTATGCAGAAATGACAGGTCTGGAAATATCGATAGATACAGCGCAGCAAGGTAGTAGCAGTAGCAGCAGCAGCAGTAATAGTAGATCCATTTGATTTTACGACACAGAACGATCTATGATAGATGATGTATGCAGTATATTCTACATGCAGGCCACTTGCTACTACCCCCCGTTTCAACCCCCGTCCTCTCGCTCAATGGCTGTGCTCGTGGAGCGAATCGCCGCTCTCGGAGATGACCTGACGGCACTTGGCCAGGATGGCGGCCTGCCTCGAGACCTCGGCTAGGGTGCCGACGACACGTTTGTTGCCGTCGACGAAGCCGTACAGCGCGTACGGGATGCCGACCTCGTTGCAGAAGTCCTGGACGAGCTTCTGCGCGCGGCGGAGGTTGTGCCGGGGCATGCGGGGGTACAGGTGGTGGATGGCCTGGAACTGCAGACCGCCGTGGAAGAAGTCGAGCCACTGGGGGCACTCGATGTCCATCGTCGTGCGCAGCATCTTCTGGGGGAAAGACTCGTGCGGGCCCATGTCTGACGTGCTCATGGCGAAGTGGGAGAGGCAGATCTGGGCATGGAGGGGCATGGTGACCGCGTGGCTGATCAGGACGTAGAGGACGCGGTCCCAGTTTGTGGGGAGGGTCTTGTATATGAGGAAGTAGCCGAACCAAGTCCAGAAGAACACCTGTCCGGCCAGTTCCAGGTACCTATGCCACCACGCCGGGCCCTTCCGTGGGGCGTTGGGTCCCAAGAGGTACTCCCACGACAAGCGGTAGAGGTTGAATCGGCCAAATGTGAGGAGTATGTAGTAAGAGTAAGCTTGGATCTTGAGCATGACCTTCGCCACAATGTCGTACTCCATGACGCGCTCGTAGTAGGTAGAATACAAGCCGCCTAGCAGTCGATGCGAAACAGCGAGGAAGGGCATGTGCTCGATATCGGGGTCGTGTTCGGGGAAGTTGGTGACGATATGGTGGACGTTATGATTCCTCTTCCACCACCCAATGGACAATCCGCCGATGAAGTCGGCGATAACGATGCCGATGACGCTATCGACATGGAAACGGTGGGTGATGCCTATGTGGCCCGCGTCGTGCGCGCTGAAGACGAGCTGATGCCACAATGCGCCCAGGCAGGTAGCACTCAAGGCATACCATCCCCACCGTAGGAAAAGCAGGGCGCTGGCAGCCAGGAGGGAGTATCGAGTGCACTCGATGGCATACGATCGATAATTGCAATCATACAGTTTCTCAGACTTGAGGCGCTCATCTAACAGCCGATATTTGGCAACAATGGAATCCTGGGTTGTATGATCCAGCGAGGGGTATTTTTCCAAATCGAGTGTGGTCTTTTCCTTGGTGACGGTGTCGAGATATGCCATACCGCCGTCGTCGTCGCCGCTGACGGAAGAAACGGAGGAGGCAGACGCGGACCGCGGTTGGTCTTCGGTTGCCCGCCGTTTTCGGACATTGCGATCCTCTCCTTCGAAAATGGGTGAGACGGGGGAGTGACCACGCGAGCTCGAGGTGCTGGAAGCGGTTGTCGATTGGGAATCGCCCTCTTCCACGTCGGAGTTGTCGCACAAGGGACGAAACTTGCCCCCCTGGATAGGCGGGCTGAAGTTGATCCATCTACCCTCGATACGGCCAATGCGGTAACGGTTCATCTGTTGCAATGTCTCGGCGGAATGAAGCCTGGTGGTGCAAGGTGTTAGGAGGGACTCACGGCTCCAAGGGCTTCAAGGACTCCAAGAGGGGTGGTACGAACGCGGTAACCTCGTCAGTGGCATCTCGACCAACCATGTGTAGGATGGCCTTGTCACCACCGGGGTGATAGGGGAGCCAGGCATCCGCCTTGACCACATGCTGGTTGACGATGAAGATCTTCCGGCCTTCTGCGATCAGTGCCTCGACTTCCCTCCTAGACAACAGCGGATACGTCTTTTGATTCATGGCTTGCGGCGACTGCTCTCAGCGACTGCTCCCTTCCTACTTATCCTACCAATCCCACTTGGAGCTCCAACATCTAGCAATTGGTGGGCACAGACTGATTGCCGGATCAACCGAGGGTCAATAAGTGAATATATAAGGAATATACAAGCGAGTACCGTGCCTAGACTACTCGGTAGTCGTGTACGGGGCAACCTGGAAGTCGAACAAATAGTCCAAGGGTGGGAATGGACTTGTGGACTTGGAATTGGCTTTCGGCTCCTCAATTTGAGCTTAACATCTTTTTAACATCCCAATGTTGAAGGTTAACTAGAGCGAGTACGAAGTTGGAATTGGCGGTAAACCCTGGGCAGTTAATCTGTCCGAGTCTCCGTGGCGCAACTTCCCTCTCACCATCTGTCGCCAATCAGGTCTGACTATCAGCCCATTGCGAACGATCTCCACCAACCGAATCATCCGCCATGCACGAATTCAGCTAAGCATGTATGTACGAACTGCCTGTACTTGCGGTCCCACTGGTTCCACTGCTCGATGTTTTCTGATCTATGAATTGCTTCGTATTTATCATGCCCCGCTGCCCGCATACCCCGCTGCCCGCATACCCCGCTGCCTGCATACCCCGCTGCCCGCATCTACATAACTAAGTATATAGTACAGTATGTGAATATGAACAACTCCCGTTCTAGGTCATAGGAGGCCAACAACGTCACCAAATCCTGCAACCTGTTGCAGCCTGTTTGATAGGGCTGAGGTGCGCTCGTATGACTTGGATGAAACACAAACCAGCAGTCTTGGGTAGTCATCATATCCATTTGAAACGCTACGTGCCTAACAGCCGCCCTGGCAAATAAACAAAGCGCAGAGCCCCTTTCTTAGAACCTATCCATTCCAGATTCTTCATTATGACCTTTACAGTTAACACCGATGGTTGCCAGTACTAATTATACTTAACCCCTGTTATTGGATTATAAGGGGTGACGATGACGGTATAGACAAACCACGGCTGTCCGGTAAAGGGGCTGGTTATACAGATGGATCCTAGTACATACAAGATCGACCACATGCTGAGTTACCATTAAGATGAAGACAAGTAGGTATGAAGTGCATATCCCTGTATCGAACCATCTCCCTTTATCTTGACTCCTATGATACCTCACCTTCATCACATATACATCGTATAATGTGAAGCGCAAGGAGGCAGCAGACAGCATAAGGGGCGAGGAAGGATTAAGCCCGCTCTTACTACGCAAGCTGATTGCGAGGGTTCAAATACAATATGGTTGATGGATGGGGCGACACCGATGAAAGAGCCATATTTGCTGTATCTGTAACGAATCTGGTTGACCGTAGGTCAAGCTCTGTTTCCGTGTCGCCTGCTTGCACAACACCAGTCCCGCGAGCCTACAAACTTAGACGAGGAGACAGCAGTAGAGGAAAGAATATATAAGGTTCGATCACCGCGTATTGAGCATTGTTTCTCGATCAACAATCCGTGGTGCCAGATGTCTAGATAGTTGAAACCGCCTTGTTTGTCTGCTTACCCGTACTTCCTCTCCTTCCCCCAGGGACTCTAAACTCCGTCCGCCCACTCACTCATTCGTTTGCTCACCCAACCTCTCCTTTCATCCTTCCTGTTTCCTGTTCCTCTTTCTTGCTGCTAGACCACAAGGACCATCATTATCATCAACCACTTGGCCATCGATCGACGGAACCCCCCACTCTGTAGTCTTTCCTGCATATACAGATGTGCTGCCATCTCGCCAGACATCCTCTCGGCCGCCACCGTCCCCATTTAGAACCTTGCGAGAACTTCTTCGGATGCGACTGCATGGCCACCAGCTATTGCGGTATGGGTATGCGGCAGCAGCAGCAGCAACCGCAACAGCAACCTCACTGCGTGCACTATTGTCGGCACCACAGCTGTGGCAGTAAGCCTCCCCTCCTGTCCCCGAAAAGGGGGAGCGATAAAGCGTCGTTTTATGCGCGCTGTTGAGCAGGGACAAAAGTTGACAGGGGAGGTGGTAGATCATGCGCATGTCGAGATATCCTCTTCTCCCCCCTGCATTCTGTAAGCTTGGGTATTTTCTTCAAAAACTCATCTCATCTTCCGCCTTACCCTGTGTCCTTCGTCAAGACACTAGCAACTCTCACCCCCTTCCTAGTTAACAGCTCGTAGAAACAACGGATCGCTATTTGTGAACGGGGTCCCAGGCCCAAACAACAGCAGCAACGGCAACAGGAGCACCAATAACAACAACATCAATACCAACGACAGCCGCCCAGCCCACGTGTGCGCCCACTGCAACACCGCCGGCACCCCCTATTGCTGTCCCTGTACCGGCATCCCACCACCCCCACCCCGCAGTAAGCACCACTACGGCGCCTCAGCCACCTGCTGCTGCGGTGCTGGTGCTGGTGCTGTTCCTCCCGATCCACTCAACGCCCCGCCACTATGCGGAGGAGGACGGAGACCCGACACCGAGGACTACCCCTCGTACTGGTACGACGTACACGGCGTGCCGTGGGTGCCGTACCCCCCGGATGCGTGTTGTAGTGGTAGAGGGTGCGGGCGGTGCGGTGGCGGATGTTGCGGCGGTAGTAGTGGCTGCGGTGGTGGTGGTGGTGGTGGGAGACGAGGCAATAGTGCAGTGCGTCGGAGGGTGATTAACTTGTGATGTGATGTGATGTGTGGATGGTTGGTCGTCTTGTTTCTCATTACCTAGGTAGTCAGTTGGCCAGGTTGGGGAAAAAGGTGATAGCTGGATGGGAACGTATGTGGCCAGCGAGCTTTCCCCGTCAGGGAGGGGGGGGGGGGGGGAGTGATGGATAGGTGCAAGTGGACCAATCTATGCTATCATGATTATTCCCGTCCCTTCGTCCCTCATCGGGATTTCGATCATGGTTAGCATCCGTTCCGGTTACCATCAGGAATTGTTGCAGGAAATGCCTCGGAAGAAACCCGATACACTTTCACAAGAGGTGGATGAATATGAGTACATAGACACGGAGATGAACTTGAACACAACACCACACAACGAAGCTGACATATTAAGAGGCTGAAGTCATATTTATACGTGACCCGTTCCAGCTACCGCGATGGTTCGGTTAGGTAAGGTTGTCAAGTAGCTAATGTCCAACGGCCCCATGTGGAAACACCACACACATCGCTCATCCTCGCCATCCTATTTGATAGCACATGATCACAACAGACAGACAAGCGGCTTATTAGCAAAACCAAAAAGCAGGGGAAGGCAGGCAATAAAGGGGAACCCAGCAGCGATTTCATGATCGTATTTATGTCGTTAGGTCTCTGGTAAACCACGATGGCAGCAAACATGACACGCCATACCACCACCACCACTACCACCACCTCAAAGCAAACATATTCGTGCATAACTGCATGTGATACCGTGATAGATCAACCCTTCTATGCCAAAGGAAAACACCGATGAGACCTCCCATACGTATACCAAAGAAGGGGGGAAAAGAAATGAGAATGAAAAACCTGGATGAAACCGCCACCCATCCTTGTCCAGTATATATGTATGTTTCGTGTATATATGCATTCATCGCCAACCGATCCAATTTCATCGATTTTTCATTCCTTCCTCTTATTCTTCTTTGCCATTGCCTCCCCCCTCATCCTTATATCCAACAAAGCAGAAACGATACCCGGTTCTGATCCGCTCCCGATGCCAAAGCCCATTATGTACCTCCTATGTCGTGTCAAGTTGTCCAAGCCGATGGCGAGCGGCAAACCTAGGTACGTAGCCTACGCCATGCGAGGTTGTGCATACGTCGGGTATCCATTCGCCTGGGTCGTTGTCGTCATCGTGGCCAACAGAAAAGCAGAAAAAGCCAAAACGAGGAAGGTGAGGTCGCACCACCAGAGAATGTCGGACTGACTAGGTGGGTAGACGAGACCCTGCAGGATAGATTGCCGCGAAGAAGTCCGTCTGCGGGGTCTTGAAGCACGCACGCGTGTTTTGCTTTCCTTCGTTTGTCCGTCTAGTTGGCGCCTCTCCTTCACAATCGCTGCCATTGTCATCGTCATGATTGTGAAGTCCCGTTTCACCGGCCCGTCACGGCATACGCCCCCCGCTCTTCTTCTCCATCCTCTCGAAAAGAGGGAGAGGAAGGGATGAAGGCATCAAAAATAAAGGGAAGAAAAGGGATGCGTTCTGATGTCTGATATGATTTGCGTATGCGTGCGTCCCAAAGAAGAAATAAACGGAGAAATGCGCCTAAATGCCATGCCATGCTACCTTGCGATGCCGACAAACCAAACCAGCAAACTAGTTCTTGCAAAACCAACCAAGCCGAACCAAAACATGTCTAAGTACTCAGACACACACGGTGACATCCATCTCCATGACACGACATCTCATGCAGCAGCAGCAGTAGCACCGCAGGAAAGCGGCGGCAAACCCTAATATGACCCTGACACCTGGGTAGTATGCTATGCCGTGCAACACAACCCAATCCAGCCCAAGCTATCCATCCATACACACACATGACAGGCTGGTGCCTGTGGTCCGTCACACAGCGACTACATAAGGTAAAGTAGGTAGACAAACGATACATAGGTAGGTACGTACGTACGTAGGTCAGCAGCCAGCCAGCCCGGCTCCCGGCCCATCGTCATTAGGTAGAGTAGTCGCCTAGGAAGATAGCTTGTAGCTCAGCGATACCTCCTCCCCCCAACATTGCTAATACTATCATCAGGCGCCAAACTACCCCCATCGTCATCCCAATACATGCGGCTCCTCGCCGTAACAGCACTAACCATGCTCGGCGCCCTCGACGGCGGCGTACCCGCGCCCATCCCACCACCACCCGCCGTCCTCGGGACCTGCACCGCCGTGCCCGCATACCGGCTCGGAGGCGGCGGCGGCGCACCGCCACTGCCACCGATGCCGGCCTTGCTCATGCTCTGGGCCCTGCCGATGCGCGTCCGCGTAGCCGCGCTGGGCGCCACCGACGGCGGGGCCGTCTCCGCGCTCGCGGGCCGGCCCCCGACGCCACCGGGGCCCTTCACCGTGCTCGCGCTGATGCTGGAGTGCTGCCCCTGGCTGCGCGCCGACGACATGTACGTCTCCGGGTTGTTGTTGTTGTGCGAGCCAGGCATAGGCGGCGGCGGCGGCGGAGGCGGCGGCCCGGTGCCCTGCGCCGCGGACGCGCGCCGCGGGCGGCCGGGGATTCGGGTCGCGGTCGTGACGCCGCTCACGCGGCTGCGGGCGTAGGATTCGGGCGCCTCGGACGCGGACATGGACATGCGGCGCGATGGCGCGGCGGAGAACCGCGACGGCGCTGCGGACGGGGGTGGAGGAGGAGCGTGAGATGCGGCAACGGGAACTGGGACCCGCTCCCGCTCTACCTCGGTTGGCGCCTCGGTCGCCGCGCGCGCGCGGCTCCGGCTCCGCGTCGGCAGCACCGAGGCGGAATAACGAGACCCGGCGTTGCTCCTGTGCTCTGTCTCTGTGAGCAGTTTCGGGTTGTTGTCGTTGTTAGCATTGTTGTTAGCCTTCGAGCCCGCGGCGCTCCGGTACTCGGTCTCGTCGAGCATGAGCGGCCGCCGCGTCGATCCCACCTCGCTGCGTCCACGGGTCCGACCACCGTTTGTTGCGAAGCGGCTGGGGGCGCGGCCCGTCCGGTCGTCGATTATGTCTTCCAGGGCGCGCGTCATCGGAACGCCGCCGCCCGCTGCTGGCGGGTACCGGCTGCGCCCGCCGCCACCCATAAAGCTTGGCGCGGCGGAAGGGGGGTACTTGTTCGCGGCGGCACGGGCTGCTGCGGCAGCCGCCGCTGCTTCCGCGGCCGCGTTTGCGTCATTCGCCGCCTGTTGACTGTTGCTGTTGTTGTGGTGTTGGTTCATGTACGCTGGCGGATTATCTTCCGGATAGCGGATCTTCTCTGTCCTCTCGACCTCAACATACCTTGGCTGTCGTTGTTCCGGACCCCCGGGGTGTAGGGTGTACTCTTGCTGGCTCTGGCGCTGCGGGGAGGCGCGGTCCCGCTCTCCCTTCCGCATCAGCGTGTAGGTGAGAGCGCCGCCGATAGCGGTGCCGACGGCCACGGCGCCGAGCACGGACCCGACCACGGCGCCGGTGCTCATCCCGCTCGCGGACGTCTGCTGCTGCTTTTGCTGTTCCTGGGGAGATGCATGCTCGATCGTCGAGGTTGTGATGCTTCGGCGGAGGATGCGGGGCGAGAGCTCGCCCCCGCCGCCGCCTTCGTACCAGGCGGGCTCCTGGGCTGTCTGGCGGCGAGAATAGGCCGGGGGTGACGTGACGGCGGTGGCCACGGGGCTCCCGCGCTCGGACGGGGCGCGGGCGGAGCGAGGGGAGCCGACGACCGAGGTGGCCACGTCGAAGTTCCAGTCGAGGATGCGGCTTGCCTCCTGGTCGGTCGACTGGGTGCGGCGGACGGTCTGGCCCCCGTAGTTCGAGGCGTAGCCGGGCGGGTTCACATAGACAACCTCCATGATGTTGCCGTCGAGGTCTCGGATCCTGGCTCTATCAACGTTCGAATCACTGATACTGCCACCGCCGCCAAGAGCGGGGTCCTGGCGGTGGAGAAAGGTGTCGTGACCGCCCTTCTGCAGGGCTGGGTACGCGCGCAGGGCGGCAGCGTAGAAGTCGGCGACGGCGTCGCTCGAGGGGGCGGAGAAGACGATGCGCGCGCGCTTGTGCGGGGACGGGCCGATGTTTGCAGCCCGGACCTCGAAGACCGGGCTGTAGGGGTCGTCGCCGAAGACGAGATTGGTGGGGCTGGCCTGGATGAACCGCAGGCCCAGCGGTTGACAGACGGCCGAGTAGAAAGACGCGGAGGGGGGCAGCCGGTTGACTTGAACGAAGGGCAATGTGTCCTGCATTAAGACCCTTTTTTATGTGGGTGGACGTGTGGGTGTGTAGGCGCCTGTTGGTAAGAAGAAAGAAAGGGAAACCGAAACAATCTCGAAGAAGGCTTCGAGATTTTATGTTCCTATACAAAATGCCCAGCCAGCTGGACAGTCGTGTGTGGTGGATAATGAATATTTGCTGGAAAGGGGCCCGATGTACGCTGTGTTGCGTTGCGTTGCGTTGCGTTGCGTACGGTGTGCGTGTGAGCGAGGGTACGTGTCTGTAGGGGGGCTAACTAGGGGGCCAAGGGGGTGGTGGGGAGCGGGAGGGTTGTATTAGGAGTATACAGCCTCACAAGGCAGATGCAGCCAGCTAGCCAGCCAGCAGGCGCGGGGTACGGATTTACGTGTTGGGTTGGTCGACGAGGACGACGATACGATGGGGAAGCTGGGGACAACAGACGACGAAGCCACGACAACGACGACGATAACAGCTAACCAAGTACTCAAGCAAGTATCTTTTCCGGGATTCTGGGTTCTGTGTAAGAGGGATTATGCGCCGGGGTGAGACAGCAGCGGCGTTGTGCGTGGAAGAATATCTATAACCCTTGTCACTTTATAAGTAGCGCTTGTGCTCTTGTGGTTCTGATTGTGGTTGTAGTTGTGGTTGTGGTTGTGGTTGTGTGTGCGTGTGTAAGCCAATTGCTGCAGTAGCAGGCAAGTAACCAACGAATGGGAGTGTCGAAACGCTGGTGTTCTCCAGAACGAGACCTGTTCTCGGCTAAGTGAGACGCATGAGCATGAGAAGAAAAAAGCTATAACTTTTTTCTTTCCTTTCTTCTATCAAAATCTAGAGCTCATCCCTTTCAAGTTGACCGCAATTCCCAACTGGGCAGAAGTAGGGGGGATGGGTTTTATGTTTTATGTAGCGGTATGGTGAGGGTGAGGGTGATGGTGATAGTGATGGGGATGGGGATGACAGCGATGATAGCAATACCAACAGCAATCGACGGAAATGACAAGGTCGGTCTCGCTAGCAAGTAGATGAATAACAGGAAACAACAATAAATACGGAAGATCAAAGAATCACCACCGGCCAACTAAAAATTTATACGACTGGATGGATATGCATGTGTGTATAGACCCCGATGGGCCTTGGTTAGGTACAGATGCAGGAGATACATACACCATACTAGGGGGGACACGATGGAAGTCCTTCCGGGAGAAGTGGATACACATTACAGCGTTTTTCTGGCCTTCTACCGTACAGACTTTAGTACGTAGTAGTAGGTGGTAGGCAGTAAACAGTAGGCAGCAGGTAGTAGGTTGTAACTAGCCGTCCAGTTCAACCACATACGTAGCCGCGGGATGGGCAGGATGGCACCCGGACAGCGAGTCGTCCAAGATAGTCACACGTGGATTGGACATCCGGTGGCTAGCTCGACGCTCGATGACCTGACAGACACCTCCTGGGCAGGCTATAACCGCTCTAACCACATACCGAGATGTTAGATGTTAGATGTTAGATGCTAGATGTCCGATGCTAGATACTACCTGCCTAGACCAACAGTGGGGAGAAGTGAGAGAAAGGAGAGAGCAGAAATGTAGGTGTAGCTGACCTGCTCACCTAGTGCCCGACTTATCCTACCGGCCTACCTGTAACTATACTAGTTAGGCATGTATTACAGGTATTGTATAACACGGAGTAGGGGGCGGTTAAGGCTGGCTGGCTGGCTGGGCGGGTAGGAATGGTATAGCGGCATTGCACCGAGTTGACTGTTGCACCGCGATGGACTACCACAGCCTGGATAATGTGGTCCTGGTCCTCAATATTTACCTGGTATTCGCCCACTTGGCTAGATCTGTTGAACCTCGAAGCCAGCCCAATATGCATATGTATGGCGCATGTGTCCCTTGTCCCTTGTCCCTCCCATCTTCCACTCCCTACCTAAGTATTCTGCTATTTCCTGTAGATATTCAATGTGAACGAACAGCGACCACCGGGAACAAACCGCGTTTTGATGCTGTGTTGTGTTGGTCGAGAGGATAGGAGAGGAAAGTAGGAGATGGATGCTAATGACGCCGATGATATTACCCTTCGAGCTAGCTTTGGGGTTGGGGTGTATGGCTGTGATATTGTACACGACAGAAGGGCTGCCACGTTCAAGTCCCAGGTTCCAAGTAGGTATTGTGGACTCGTTCACACGGCACTTTGCCCAATTTGAACGTCCAGGTTTTTGATTCGAGAGAGGCGGTGATGAAGCAAGAAAGTAAGACTGGGGAATGGGTTGGAAGGAGAAGGGGGGGCGCCCACCTGGACTGCAGCTATAGAGCCCTAACGACCTCAGTGGTTGGTTAGGTGTTGTAGGTATGCGGGGCCCGCCTGTTGTCCGCCTGTCTGCCTGCCCGCCTGCCCGCCTGCCCGCCTGCCACCCTCCATTCTCCTCCACCCTCCGTCCTTCACCCTCCATGCCCGCCTTTCATAAACGGGCAGAGGATCAGGTTGTATCTCCCGAATCCTGAGAAGTCACCGATTGGGGGATCCAACCTCCCAAGATTCTCTCCTCCAACCTCGAGGGCAAGGCACAATGAGATACCGAGTTGACTGGATGATACATGATACCAGTTACATGATAGCATAATGCGCCACGATGGGTCCCGTCCGCTACGGCTGCGTACCAAATCGGGTATCTTGCTTATTAGGACGCCTTCTAAGGCCATCTAGACCCAGGCTCCACCTACATTGAATGGATGAGAACAGTTACACGTTGTAGTAGACTGAGAAGTCATTCCCAAAAGGAGATATGATGGGCTAAAGGTGGCCAGTCGGACCATTCGTGAATTGCCTATCCCATCTGCCCATAGCGATACCTCAGTGCCTATGCCTCGGTGCTATTTCTAATATACAGTGCACGCCCATCTTTCTTGCAAAATGGCGCAGCTCAGCAAACTGAACGCAGCCACTATATGTGACCAACTAGATATGTGCCGTGCAGTGCAGTTATACACACATCCATCCAACTCGACCGGGCCAACCTCGTACGTACGGAACCTCGCAAGGAAGCCACAAATCGCCTTGAGACATGACCAAAACCAATACCTCAAGGATTAGACCTGATATGATGCCCAGCCCCAACTGATGAGCGCTCGACCTTCATGGCCTGGTGGCTGAAAATGGGCCTCGAGGTTTCCCAATCCTCTCAAGTACTCTTCTTAACATAAGGCTCTGAGCGGGTGGGCGACATTTCCGTATGAGACAAGATTGCTACTATTGTGATTCTCCACCCATTATCGTTGTCGACTAGGCCTGTCTCGATAGGTAATCGCTAGCGCTCGGAACGGCCCGGCCAGCAAGAATTGACCATCAATTCCAAGACACACATGTGCGTCCCACGACTTGACCCAGTCGCAGGAAGCGTGGTTAGCATCATCTATGCTGCTTGCTATTAATTGACGCGTCCAGTCCGATGCTATATTTAGTAGGTACGGAGTGGAGGGGGAGGTGGCATAACCGTACGGAGATGCAGAGAAAGGAAGAAAAATAAATCAAAAAAGGCAGAAAGGGAAACGTGGGCTAAGTTGAAGTAGCCCACACAGACGGCGATAAACGTCTTGGATCTCATGTTGAACGCCTGATGTTTTGGTTGTAAAAACAGAGACCGAACAAAAACTCAAGACCCAAGCTCTTTCGGGTTCGCCCGCAGAATCCGCGATGTTGTATGACGGATCCTGCAAAGCGCCACCCGCTAACTAGTTGCCTACCTGAACAATGTTCCCATTGCCTGCTTCTTGAGTATTTCCTTTCGTCATCTCCGGTAGGTGGCCCAACCAGGCTCTGGCACCCACATGTGCCCACCAGGCATAGGGCAGTTAGATGACATCCCAGACGTCCTCTGCAGCATGGCAGAACTTGCTGCAAGCAACACTAGCCGAGAGACTGTAGTTGCTGATGGCGATCTTCTCGTCCACGAACTCGTCGGCGAAGTTATCGGCGCCCTTCGCCATGGCTCCGACGAAGACGCATATGCTCTCGCCCGGGTTGAGGTTTTGGATGTAATCCCGGGGGCGGGTGACCTCGGACTCGAAGCTCAGGGTGACCTTCCGGCAGTTCGGCGGAAGGTGGTCGGTGATGGGGTTCTGGATGACGCGCAGCAGCTTCTCCTGCGAGTTGGTAGATCGGATGGAGAGGCGATGCAAAAGCTGGACCATTAGACCGGCAAAGCGCTTGAAGGTACGGGGTATTCTGACGGTGGGGGACACTTCGATGAGAACCCCCTTAGATGTGGATATGTAAATCTGCAACTTGCCGGCCTTATTGATGGGAGAGTCCAGCAGAGTAAGTAGGCACTACATCGAGTAAAGCACCGGTCAGCATCAGCATGTTGAATGCCGGGGCTTCGTGAGAAGAGTTGGATCATTGGTTGAACAATGGACAAGAACAACAGATAGGTCTGGTTGTTTGGTTGTAGTTGTATATCCGTTACCCACCTGGTGTGTAATATCCGGTCTCGCATCGCTGATATCGCGGTTCATCTTGCGCATGACTCCGATGTGCTCGTCGCTGTTCAGGAGTGAGTATTTCTCCTCGCGCTGCATTCCCATACGGTTACTGCTGCCTCCATGGGAGGCTTTGTAAGTCTCGAGGCTGGCATTTGAGAGGACGACGATCAGTCTTTGGCTGTCCTTGTCGCCGAAAGCGATTGGCACATGCTGCTCTGCGACGAGTTGAGGCAGGGAGGGAGGAGGTAAAGATTGTGTCCCTGAAGTTTGCGCCATTCTGTCAGTGCTTTGAAGTCGAAAGCGAAACTGGAATCGACGTCGAGATTGAAGTTGAATTCAATGTAGTGGTTTCCTTTGGGAGGAATGGTTGAATGGGAGGGAGAAGACAGCTTCGTTGACAAGTAATAACTAATGATAAAGACAGACTTACGGGGTCGCTTCCGTTCTGGCGAAGACATTTTGTATGGCTGTGGATCAGACGAATAAGTGGTTATCGATACTTCTTTTCTGAGATCATGCAAGACCTCGAGATTTCAGGAGAGAAAAATTGTTACCAAGTGCTACCACTTGGCCAGCTAGAGAATGATAACGTTGGAACTGATTAAAAACTAGTGGAATGGTGGAAGCAAACGAAATCTAGAATGGTAAATAAACTGTATTTTTTCTTCTTTCCCGTAATTAAGTTGACCTATGAATGGGAGAATTCTAGCTGAGAAGAAAGAGAAAACTCTGAGGAATGAGGCTAGTCTAAGCTTAAATATGAGCTGAGTCATTTATGTTCTATACCTAGTTTTTATTAAAGAGCACTGTACGACCAACTACGGAGTTGCATATAAACTGAACTTATAGCGAGCGTAATGGTCCGACGACGGGAGGATGAAGCACGCACACCGACGGAAAGAGCCACTACCTAGGTAGTGCTAGTGTAAGGGAAACAGGGGGATTGTGGGGCGGTAGCCTAACCTTAGGTTTTGACGCACTTAGATTTGACAGAAACCATCCCCAAGACAACTACCATTTGCTACCCCCAATATTGCTCCCACAATGGTGACGAGAGTGCTACTTCGAATTTTTAGACCTTCCGGATTGCTCCATGTGGACGATTCCCATGGATACATCAATATCCTAATAATTCTGTTGTTTCTTTGGAGTTACAACGTTAATTTTCGGTCGCGGATCAATCAAACGTCGTTTTACCTACCTACTTACCTACCTACCAAACAAAATTGCCCATACTATTGTCATTCCCAGTCGTCGAGACTACATCTAAACTATTCTACTATTTTCGGAGGATTCTCCAAGTATTCAGCGATCAACGTTTTCGGGCCCGATGGGCAAATACGAGCCAATATCGAAGGCTTTTAATGTCGTGAGCCTCCATTTAATGCCGTATAGCAGCTATTGAAAGTATACGTACGTATATGTCGTATGTGCCGTTAATGCCCGGTATCGTCGTTACTACAGGTCTGGCCGGGTTGTGGAATGGGCCGGTTGAGCTTCGTGCGGTTGTTTTTTCGGCCGTTGTGCCAGTATTCAAAGATCGAGGAATAAATGGGAATTAACGGAATTGATGGATTCGAGAGATTGATCGATGGAAGTAAGGAAATACGGGAATAACTTCAAGCCGCCGCGGTGGCCGGGCTTTGGGCGATTTGGCCGTATGTGGGGCGGTAGCCTAACCTTAGGTTTTGACGCACTTAGATTTGACAGAAACCATCCCCAATACAACTACCATTTGCTACCCCCAATATTGCTCCCACAGGATCGTCCACTAGGTCGCTAGATAAGGAACTAAAAGAGGGGAAATACTCGAGGATAGTTCCCTGTATGTGCATATCAAGAGGGGTTAACCCCCTTACTAGCATGTAGCTCCCACGCACGGACATGACGCGGATCCGAGCTGCAAGCTTTAAAGTTGTCTTAGGGCCTACCCCACAAACTATACTTACATGTATGTATGTAAGGTAGCATATGATCAGAGGTTAGGGGGTTTAGAGTCTAGACTCCTTTCTAGACTCCTTAATACGTAGCAAACGTCACTGCTCTCAAGCCTAGGTATAGAAAGAGCCTGGGTGCATATACACCCATGGGTGTTACAGCCGACGTGTTCGACAAGCAGCGACTCCGACGTTACTCGGACATCCTCAGACGGTCATCTGCCAGTATCTCGACTCTTGGCCGAGCCGAGGAATGAGCCTACCAGGTCAAGCTGAAGTCGGTACCTTGTCTTACTCGGGGTTTCTCGGAGCCCCGTCACCCCGTGTGCACGAGACAGCAGGACAGGGCCATCACCAATGTTCGGCTGCAGTCCGAAGTCTGCTTAAACCCGACTTATAGAACCCGAGGAACAATTGCTTCCACGTCACTGTCCCTCTCGATTACTCGAGCCATGTGACGCTGTTTCGGGGTCTGAGTGAGAAGTGTAGTCACAAGCAGGCTTCTCTTTCCGGTCCTACGCTCAATATGATATCTATCTGCAGTATCATGCAAGAATGAGATGATATACTGTGGGTATACATATATATGTGTGTGTATATATGTATAATATATGGCTGAGCATCACTACTACGTATAATTCAGTCTCAAGTGATCGACGTCTTCCTAGAGGGGATTGTCATGGCATCCCTAGAGCTAAGGATTACTATTGATGCACCCGAATCCTGCCTTATATGCCGCCTCGGCCGTCCGTTGTATCAAGCCGTTCCGACAGCCGATGCCGTCAATACTGTATTAGTCCTCCTCCGGATTTTCATTCTAACGTGGTCTTCGACAGTGTCTACTTGCGCTTCGGTATCAGTCTTGTCTCTTTCTACCCTCTGGACTGAGACCTGGTTGTATTTCCACCAACCCCCGAGCACTATGCCCGTCAGGGGTATCATGACGACGAAGTAGATCCACAGCAGGCTCGAGACGGTGCCATGTCCGATATCTGTACCTTGTTACTACGCGTTATGGGATCCCCCCTCAGCTGACTAGGGTAGCGTACCTTGTTTGAAGTCGAAGAACGACATGCTGAAGATGGAAGATAAGAAGGTTCCCGGGAGAAATGTTGAGCCTAAGAACGCCAGTGTCTTCATCGAGATGCTGTCACGCCTGATTGCACTCGCCAGCAGGCGTTCCTGTATTGTGCTTTCGAGGCTCAGCCTCGACTCTACTTGCCCGATTATGTTGTTCATCTACCAATGCATTAGCAATCTACCCAGCGCCACAGAAAGAACACGCTCTCTAAGCTTACGAGCTCTCGAAGCAGATTCATCCGTTCCAGTGTGACCTGGGCGTAGCTCTCTAAGCCCGCTAACTTCACTTCGAGGAAGTTCAATCGGCTTGACATGGCCCGGTGTACTCCTTTCATCGTCGAGTCCTCCTGTTGCTCCGTCGCCAAGCCATTCCAAAATGACTCGTTTGCTACTAGCATCCTGCTCACGACCTTTTGCCATGTTTGCGGGCGCTTCCACAGTACCTTGCACTGGTGATCGTGTAGCTGGGAGATGATGCTCTCGAGGGCCAACTCTTTGTCCTGTATATTTCCGACCACAGGCGAGTCACGGTAGCGGTTAAGCAACACCTCTTCTAGTTCACGCACCTTTTGCCGGCTGTCTCGCTGTTGTATGTCGTTACCTGCAGACAGCTCGCGATATAGGATCAGCACTGGGATCAGAAGTGGGTGCCCGACCCAACTGGAGCATCGCTGTACTTGGGAGATCAGGGTTTTGACGTCCGCATTTTCCGCACCCTTCACATAACCCGATGTGATCCTAGTCTTGAAAGAATATGAGAGCGTAATCTCCCACCCTCTGCTCGCCCCTTTCCACTTCACGTCGGACTTTCGGAAGATGATCTCTACTCGTATTTCAGCCGTGGCCAACCACACAGAATTGTCCCCGAGGGCCATCTGACTCCAGGTGGTAGATAGGACTGCAAGCCTCTGGAGAAGAACTGGGGGTGACTCACGCAGATACTTATCATCATCATATTCGTCAAGATCGTACCAGAAGAAGGGGCCAACAACAGCTGAAGTCTCTACTGCTCGAGCTGGTAAATGCCATTCCCGTACGATCCTTCGGTATTTGTCCTTTGGAAGTGATATAACGCTCGGATAAAAAGTGTTTGAGTCCTTCGCAAGCTGATGGACCCTTCAGCAACGAAGAGCATACATCAATCCCAAATTCTATACTCGTGGGCATATCAAGTTGCTGTGACTTACACTAATCTGATGCCATTGGTGAAGGACACGCCTTCCTTGATTTTAGGGGGCGCAAATATACCCTAGGGGGTATTAGTCAATCCGATACGCATGATAGTGTAGATGAGTGTGAACACGGGATGTGAAGTACCTCCCGTTTGACAAAATTGTCGAAATCGTCTGAGCTTAATGAGTACCAATCGGAGGTATTCATGTCCGGCTGCTATAGGCGGTCATTGTTAGTCGATCCCCCTATCTTCTCGAGGACCTGTATGGTCATTCCATCTCCCACATACTGAGTAGTTCAGGATCTGCAGATAATGCGTCGTCTCCGGGATGACCTCGCAACGATCAAGTTCTTGTTCGAAAAAGAACTCGTCCATATTCGGCGGGTTCGTTAATAACTTGGGTAGTGACGCGGCGTTGTAACTCAGGTGGCACAGCCTCTTTCATGCATTTTATGAGGATGCGACTGTACTTAGCCGATGGCAGCTCAAGATAACACAACCTGTTGAGCCTCATCTTTGCAATGCCGCGTGTTGATGCCGCTTACTCTCCCCACTTCCTCCATTTCGGTGTGGTAGCCACCTGCATGAGCATTCCGATGGTGATTGGACCAGCGGGTACTGCTGCCTGCTTCATGCAGTCGAACCATGCCGATGATTATGAAGCCGAGCGACGATTCGCAGATTGCTACTTGGACCTGAAGCATTAGTTACATTCCCGGCGTCGAGATCGTCATTAGTCCGGAGATCGATCAAAAACGCAACCCTTATACTCGTGGCGTCGTGTATGCTCACAACCAGTCTCAGCCGCATGTTAGGAGTCGTGACTCAGATTATGACAATCATGAAGGCAAATTTTTGACAGGTCCTACTTTGGCAGAAGCAGTGCTTTCTATGAACGTACTAGTGAAATATCCCCCCCTCCCCCTATCTCAATTCATACACACTTCACAAAGTCCCACCCCAGCTCCATTGCTTCACTCATCATCTTCTGTCCATAGTTCATTTGGACTTCGGTCAGCTCATGCATCCGAAATTTGCTCGGAACTGCGAAGACAAGGCTTCATGGGATAGTCAGAGTGCATGCGATTTAATGGCTCGTTCTTCTCATTCCCCCATCCGCAGCTTTCCGCTTAAGCCTCTTTTCTTAAATAATAGTGAAGGTCTCGATACGCTTCCAAGCACAGGATTTCAGGTTATCCAACATGTCATTACTATCCTCGAAAGGATATAGGGGTACCTTGAGGGAGTCGAGACAGAGGCATATGCAGTCGCCGCAGTCTGGGCGCGTCCAGGGGAAGTATTCACTCATCGGCTCGACATAATTGGATATTGGGCGGTAGCAATGCGATCATCCGTTCCCAAGACTTTGTATCTATAGTGATCCCTTCCTACAAAGCAAAGCTGACCACCTCTTAACATACTTTCCTATCGTTGGAGTCAAAACTCAGTGACTCCCATCCGTCACACAAGGTTTCCAAGTCAGCCTCCCTCTCGAGAAGCAGCTTGAGAACTTCTTGGTGCCCCATTTCACGAGCCATTTCCAGTGCTGTTAGTGTGTTTTCCTTCGTTAGTTCTGGACCGGCCCCCTTATCGAGAAGTATCCTGACTACCTCTGTATGGCCCCCATGACAAGCAATACCAAGCGGTAGCCATCCATGACTTGCCGTCATGCAATCAGCCCCCCTTTCAAGGAGTAATTTGACTACCTCAGTATTCCCCCGACGACAAGCCACGTCTAGTGATGTGAAACCTTCACTCATGGCTGTCAGATCTGCCCCCTGTTCAAGAAACATATTGACTATCTCAACATTCCCTGTTTCACAAGCACACCACAATAGTGTGAACCCATTCTGGGGGGTTGCGAAATCAGCGCCCTCTTCAAGGAATAGCTTGACCACCTCGGTATGTCCCTTAAAAACTGCAGAGGCAAGTGGTGTCCACCCCTGCTCATTTGGAACCGTCACATCAGCCCCATACTCGAGTAGCATTTTGACGGCCTCGACCTGTCCCCTATCGGCAGCCCAATGAAGTGGTGAATGGCCTGTATTATCTCGTTGTGTGATATCAGCTCCATATTTAAGGAGTTGTTTGATAACCTCCCTCTGCCCATCACGTGCAGCCAGTAAGAGTGATGTATGTCCATTGTTTGGTATAGTTGTCCCTGGGTTGGCTCCATATCCAAGAAGCAGGTTGACAACTTCGTAAAAGTGGTAGTGGACAGCCAAATCCAGTGGCGTCCATCCTCCAAATTCCGCAGCCATTGGGTCGGCTCCATGTTCGAGGAGTAACTGGACAGTTTCGACATGCCCGCGTTTAGAAGCTACCCATAATGGCGTGGCTCCTTCCTTGCCGGCGGTCTTAGGATCAGCTCCCCTATCGAGCAGCCGCTTGACCACTTGAGCTTGCCCCTGTTTAGAAGCCATGTATAATGGTGTATATCCTCCAGTATCTTTAGCTGCCGGGTTAACACCTTCCTGGAGAAGGAATTCAACCACTTCGACATGACCTTTCTCTGAGGCCACATGTAGTGGTGTGAATTCTTGTGCGCCCGCAGCCATGAGGTCAGCCCCCTGTTTATAAAGCAACCTAATCACATCGATGTGCCCATTGTGTGCAGCAACGAATACAGCAGTCTTCTTTTCGTCGAATAGGACGGAAACATCCGCCCCTTTTTCTAGGAGGTAGGACATACCCGAGACCCAGCCTGTTGAAGCAGCGGCAAGCAACGCTGTCCGGCTCGATTGGTCGACGTAGTTCACATCTAGCCCCAGCTCATCTACGAGGTATTTCATGGTGTCTAAGAAGCCGAGCAATGATGCGTAGAATAGCGGATTCCCAGTTGTGATATCCCCTTCGTATTCGAGCACCGGGTCTTTCGAAGCAGCATCGGCATCCTTTCTCCACAGCTCCCACCTTTCATTCCCTGGCCGGAAAAAAGAATTTATCAACCTGGTAACTTCTTCAGAGCTGGCCTTGTTGGATTTCGTATGCCGGTACCATGAACTGGAGGCGTAAGCTCGGAAGGCTCCAACTATGCGATCGTCGATGTCTTGTTCCTGTGATTGTGCTTCCCAGACTTGCTGGGAGTTCAAGTAGCGGAGGCAGGTTTTAGCCAGGGTGTTGTTCTCAACTGCTTCATTCATCAGTCGCAATCGCTCGTTCATGATAAGTTGTCCCGTCGAGGTTAGCATGTGGCATGAGATGTACTGTCTCACTGAAAAGTGCGTGAGGTGTATGGTCAAGGAACCCAAATCCGAGTTTGACTCTTCTCCGCGAGTTTCGACGAGTGATCCACAAAGTTCAATGATCTCTGATCGGATGTAAATATCGTCGACACAGTCCGGAAGTTCTTCGTAAGAGGGCTCGTCGCATTCTTCATCCGCAAGAAGCAAAGCTTCGGTAATCTCGACAACGGTGATTGGGCGCAAGCCATACGCCGCCCACCTCAGAATGGAAAACGCGCGACACCTGCTGCTCTGCGGTAGGTTGGTGATCCTTTCCCAGTTGCGATCGTAGATGTGCTCGAGGCCATTTGGCATTTGATCGATGATTCGCTGGAGCTGCTTCAGGTTCTTTCCACCGCTCAGGTCGCCTTCCAGCATTCTGATTCCCAAGAACATCGACTCACATCGATCGACCATTCTGGATGACAACTGCTCCCTTTGTGCCTTGCTCTTGTTGGCTAGCCTTTGGTTCACGATCTCCTGTGAGAACAGCGTTGCATCGGCTTTTACATCTTCAGGGCGAATCTGTATCTCGTTCAACGCCGAGTTTTCACCATAGCGCCTGGCACCAAGACCTTCTCGGATTTCTTGCGTGTTGCGACTGACCACCAACACCCGCGATGTGCCTCCTATAACAGCATTTGTAAGGGACTTGAGGAATCCCGACAATGTCTCTCTATGATCTCTCTTCCAGTCACTATCCAGCCCAGCACACTCGTCAAGGCCGTCTACAATGAAAACACAACCTGGTATACTTTCGACAATCCCCTCGAAAAGCTCCTCGATCTCGGTATGTGATGCCGTATGTCCATCGGCGGCCACCCATCTTTCGGAAGCAAGATCGAACGCTTCTTGGTTTGTTCGCACAATCTGAGAAATCCAAGACCTCATAACGACGAAAGGGTCTGATCGTCTTTCCAAATCGGATGAGAAGAAGAAATAAGCCAAGCGGCCCTGAGAAGTGGTGAATAGGTGTTGGATTGTCCTGGCACATAGGATGGTCTTCCCATACCCCGGGGGGCCATTCACCCAGAGCAGACATTTATGTCTTGGTCCCGGAGACTGCCATTGTATGAATTCGGGTCGATTGAAAATCCAGTCACATGTATCGTCTAACCTCTTATGAACAAAGTTGTCGTACATTCTGTTCGTCCAATATGCATCGAGCCAATCATCTAGTTGTTTTCGTATTTCATCTTCACCCGTTAGTATGGCTCAATGGTATAACAAAACCAATAGAAGATATAGTCTCACTGTCTGCATGTTTCTTCAATTCAGCCAGGCTGTTCTGCATCTCATTTCGCTGCGAGGTTTCTCTTTCTCGAATTTCTGTACCATGTTAAAGAAATTCCCACCATAATTCATGCCACGTACCATCGAGAGATGTATGATCTCCGTCTTTCACTTCTGGAAACATCTGACTCGTGGGACTTATTTGACTGGTCGGTACCAAGTCATGAAGTTTCTGCACCAAGTAGTCGAATGCCTCAACTAGAGCAGCAAACCTCGCTTTGCCCCTGAGTGCCCACCTCATCTTGCCTTTTCGTGATATTTCACTCTGAAACTCATCGAACTGCTTGGTCCTTGTGGGCAATCCACCATTGCCTTGGAGCTGGCTGGTCATTCCATGGTGAGTTGGCGTGTTATTCTCCGCACCACCATCGATATTCTTGATGCTTTGCAGGATCTTATCGACTGCCGAACGAACTGCAAGGTCGTCGAGGGCTTTGTGATGACAATCCGCTTGGCCGATGCCTACATCACGACCCCATCGTTGGAATCGAACCCTGTCGGCTTCGAAGCGAGCGAAGAGGTAACTCGATTCAACTCCGAAATCCTTGTAAGAATCGATCTTTTCGATGATGTCTAGACACGTCCCAAATAAACCGGCTATCCCTAGAATCCCGATACCTAAGCCAGCAGCTTCCATGAGTGCAACGCGTCCCTCCAATAATCTGTGGTAAATTGTTTGGTGTTTGGAAACACAGTTGGTAGTACACCTGATGATATCACCAGTCACCGAACAGCTTCTTATATATCCATTTTGATGAGAGCCTAAAAGGGAAGAGGCCACCCACAAGACATGGGGGCCCTCTAGGTCGAGTAGTATTTCTGTTATAACGCTAAGAACCCAATGAGGTTTCCCACTCATAGCCCTAACCACCCAATGAGATATCACAAAGTCATGCAAGTTGGAATAAGTAGCAAATCATCAATAGCCATCAAGTGTGGGCATTATAAGCAACAGTCAATCTCGCATAGCTCCGCCACAATCATAGCGCATTTCTGTTATAGGCCGGGGCGGCACAGCTTACTGCATGACACACACACCCTATGTAGGCAGCAAGGAGTAGCTTATGCTAAAAGGTCTAATGGTGGCTATGGTGGCTGCCCCATGACATTGTATTATAAATATTCTATCACCTATAATCTCCGTCGCCTCTTAAGTCCCTCTACTCCCCCCCCCTTCTCATAACCTTGGCCGACTTTTGATAGATAAGTCTACAGGCACACGGGCTTTACTGCCTGAACTTGTCATTCACAACAATTGAAGGAGATCGATCAACTAAAGCACTTCGTTGCCGCTCGCCCGCCCGCCATTCTTAGCGGTACTGGCTCGAACGAACGGGGGGCTTAAGTTAGCGGAGCGGATACAAGCGAATAGGGTATGCAGGGATAGAAACACGGGCAGTTATTCACGGAGCTTGTATATATTTAGTGGCCGCGATCCCGAAGGCCGAACGCCCGCTCGAGTAGGGGTCGCAGGCCGTAGCGGGTGCGGCACTCCAAGCCCGCGGACGGCAGCAGCCGGGCTTAAGCCAGAGCGGCAGCGGTACTGCCGCGGGAGGTACACATATAGCCAACTCAGCGGGGTGTTCACGCCGCCTAATTAATGCATTCTGATCATCATCCTGTTATAAGATGTAGATAGCGCAAATGTCAGTCCGGGAAATCAGGGGAACAAAAGGTCCGTCCTGCATCTCACAGGCCACAGATATACAATATACAAGCTGTCTTTTTTAAAGTGAGGTTTCATCAGCTATGATGCAGCGGCACATAAGCGTTGGAGTTGCGGAAGAGCAACTCCGTACAGCAAGCCACGCACGGGGTAATGGCATTGGTGCTATCAGTAAGCCAAAAACATATAATAAGGGGCCGTGGATATATCTTTCCATGACATCTCCTCTACTACTAATATACATTGGCTATGGTAGATATGTGTGCATGTGTTTCAACGGCATTAATCGGTACCGTCAACAAGAACTCGTAATATATGTTCACTAGCTACCAAACCAGAAAAGGGGTTGAATATTACTACTACTATCGTCGCCAATAACCGACCAGCCTCCTCCAGACTTCACCACATCCGCGACACCTAATCCTTTACCTTTTAATCTCCTGACCACATACGTAAAGAGAGTCATCAGGAAAGACAGAAAAACAGAAAAAAAGAAAACAAAATCCGGAAAAGGGAAATCAAGGAGATACATACCTGAGAACGCAAGATGGAGCAATTCGAATTCCACCCGCACGCCCACCACCCCGTCACGGGCGCGGCGCGCGCCTGGATCGACCTCGAGCCCGGGATCCAGCAACTGGCGCTGAACGAGGACGCGGCCTCGGGCCGCAAGACGGTGCTGCAGCGCTGGCAGCCGCGGACGGCCAACGTGCAGCAGCAGCAGAGCTTCGCGCACGACTACGTGGAGGAGATCTTCCTGGTCAGCGGCGACCTCGCGGACACGAAGAGGGGCGGGGGCCCGTGGACGGCCGGGGCGTACGCCTACCGCAAGCCCGGGATGGAGCACGGCCCGTTTTATAGCGAGGGCGGGTGCTTGATGTTCATTGTGATCATTCCCGACGGTGGGAGTAAGGGAGAGGTGGTGAAGGAGGAGGATGGGCGCTGATGGATAGATTTGCACGTGTGTATGTGCGCGTGTGTGTGTCAGTGAGGGTTTTCTTCAGGTAGGATCTCTGGAATACTAGTGGACGGAATTTTGATAGGATGGTCATATGTTGTAATTACAATCTTGCTGTTCTTGACTCACTACTCTGTGGGGGGCAGACTTAGGTGCAGAGCCCTCAAGCTCGCTGTTTCCCACCACTGATACAGTGAAGATAAAATCCGACACAACGTTAGCTGTTGCTATCATGGAATTATCGTGAACTCAAGGCATGGTTCGCCACTCAACATTCTCAAGTGGGAAATGCAAAGTATCACTTGTACTTGCGGGTTTCGTGCCCGTCTTTATGATCTACGTAGATTTTGTTCATATTGGAGGATTTAGTCTCAAGTAGAGGACTTGTAACCAAGGATTGGTTTTCAGGCCCTAGCCTCAGTAGCGAATGAACTCTTCTGATAATAGGTTATATTGTTCTGCAAGATTCAAAGGGGCATATACTTGCCTATATCGAAAGCCCTATGGCTGTTTATCTCAGCATCTCCTGGACCGACTATAAACAGGCTAGTTACTCATTATGCTTTAACACAAGAATCAGTTGCCTCCGTAGTAGGTTCTTTGGGGAACGAAGGGATAGGGATTATTTGGTTTCCTGGCCGTCTCAAGATAGTCATGTGTTGATTTGTAAGAAAGAACGCTGGCCACGAATTCGAAACCTTTATTGGAGACATCATCTTCATTAGCTTTGTACTGTTACCTACATCCGTAGGCACGACCATATTGCCGTATAATCGTTATATCATATTGACCATACCAGCATCTCTGAGTTTGGTAATATGGATAGATCTAGATCGAGTCGCATATGTTGCATCAGGTAGACCTGAGCTGTGATGAAGGTGGCTGCCAACCGACTCAGACTGGAGTCTAGATCTCCGGCGTTTATCTGCCCAAGATGGAAATCGATATAAATCTATTCTTAGGTTTTCCGGAGTTTAACGTCTTCGACGACCTGTCATAGCGCATGGAGTGCTACCTTATGTATTTATGCGCAGTTTATAGTCGTTTATACCATAGATATAGTATGCGCATGTAGTAGCAAGAAACGATTGTATGCAGCGATGCAGCGCCCAGAATGCACGCATGGACGCATGTAAAGGTCTGGCAATATATGCATGCATGTAGATACCTAGGTAAACATGCAACGTCTGCGCCACAGCCCTGTGCTGCGTTATCTTGGGCTACGTACATATTTCGTAGACAGATAGGGGGGTAGTCTGGGCAGGCAGCTTGGGCTGTTTGGGTAGGTTGGGCGTGGTTTTCCCCGCGGAGACAGATGACTGCAGACGGTCGGGGCCGGAGTGGCTGAGGCACAACAGGGCCAAAAAGCAATTCGAAATAAATAACCGGAGATGCGATGCGCACAGTAGCGTGCGTCGTGCAGCATGCAGATCCACGGCCTTTCCAGATCTGGCGCCAATACCCGGCAATGCTCTAACGGCCTGCTCCGACGATGGAGCATTTAGCTGCTTAGAAATGCCATGTAATGCCGATGCTACTCTTCCGGACTCCTGGTGCCATTTACGTCACTTGGTTTTCGAATCCCCTGACTAAACATTTACGTTGTTTGTTGTATAGGGGCTTGGGTAGTAGTTGTGTATTTTTACGGGCCGAGGTATATGCAAGATGGCTGCATACGGGGTTGGGGTGTCCGCGCTTGGTATGCATGTGTACATCTGTAGAATAATAGATGCAGAATCGTATATGGCGGCTCAAGGAAGGAAAGTAACTGGATTTGCTTGGAGGGGGGGGGGGGTAGACTTTCCTTGATCCAAAGGGAGGTACCTACGGCGCCAGTGGACTGGATGAACTTGCTTCATATAGGTAGACATACGATATACACAAGCCTATTACACTAGTTATCACTCGCAAGACTAGCTGATCAACCACTATCATCACATGTGGTAAACTGAGACACGCATGCGCACATATCAGGATAGGTGCGGGGACGATCTGGTCCGGTATACTCCGCTGCTATAGAACACTACAAGGGGAAACACGATTTAGAACCAAGGGCAGTCAAAGGAGCGAAATAAGAAATCCATGTATATGTTTGACTCTTGGCCACGCGAAGTTCTATGTCCGTCGTGGCCTACAAGCCCCCTCGTGGTATTAGGGGTCGTTCAACGGCTACGGATTTGAGTTGGAACGGTGTGAGATTAGGTGCACCCCGAAGAGCGCAGCTGGAGGATAGTCCCGGGAATTCGTGCTTATAGGCCCCCTTGATAGTTTTACACTGTCTTGATGGGACTCAGCAATGTGATGGGATGGCAAAAGATATGACTAACAAGCACCCGCCCAGCTAGCCAAGACATATACCTTCCATGTTTTGGGCAACACATGTGCCGGTTGCAAAGGAGCCCTGTCTCAGGATTGTCGTACATGTGAATTGGAACCAAACCAAGAAAGATATCATCTGTAGCATCTAGCTAGGTGGAGGAAGCCGTTTAGGGGTAACGTATGGATGTGGCCTCCCGTCACCGTAACGTCACGATTCAGTGTTGCTTGACCATCAGGGGCCGCACTCTCCTAGTTGGCGGCCTCGGAGCCTCATTATGTGATTATCCTTGACACCAGGACTCGAAAACCGTGCAATAGAAAGCCTGGTACCGTTAGACAGCCCAGAATTAGTATAACGATCACCGTAGGGGATCCTATGAAGCTACTCACTAGTATAGAGCGGAGCAACCTCGGAGAGTATACACTCGATAACAAGCAAGTAGGTAACAAGTGTTATGACGCGGCCTGTTTTCACTAGATTCAGTGCAACGAGGCATCTTCAGCATTGTTCTGATGAGGAATCGCGGAAAGTTTCGCTTATTGTAACCTCTCAGCTGTACTTGAAGCTACTACACCGATCGCGGATAGTTGGTTAGTTGGGCTGCAGGCTGTGACACAATAGTGCGTGTGCCCGTTTACCTGCATGTAGGGCTGCTTCATATAAAACCGTCTGACCCCAGCCAAGAAGTCGGCTATGCTTTCCGGTGTAGCCTCGATGAGACATTTCCCGCCCCCATGCCCCTCTTGGAGACTGCCGAGGGTGGCGCCTGTATGAAGGGCTCCCAGAGTAAGATCTTATCTAACGTGCCTGAAGATCAGCACGGCATTCTAGTCCCAGAAAATATGGGGAGAACCGGGAATCGCCAATGACCGCAACGGACCCGAGACAAAGACTCGGGCCGTACAGAATATTCTTCTATAGTGTTCAGCCCCACAACCAACCGGCACTTACATAGTACAGCTACTTACATATGTAGCTCGGTAGCTGGGTGGGATTGGCGCCCTCAGTTTGCTGGAGAGATTTCGATGTCCACCGCAACAGCATACGACCCTTTCTTTCACCGCAGTTCGCGCTATGTATTGCTGGTGTCTGAGCGGATCGCCGGATCCATCATCCAGGATTGCCAGGGGATACCAGTGAACAGAGTATCTGATGAACCACGTAAAACACTGCCATGAACAAATTTGCGCCAATGCAACGCCGTACCTGAACAGACGATGTTTGAAACTGGGGCTCCGATCGCCGGGATCCATTGCAAAGGAACCCACGGCAGATAGTAGATGCCATGCATGACACGGTGATTGGCCCGACGTTTTGGGTGTTCAGCCGCTGTCAAACCACGGCATGTCCGCATGCTTTGCCGGATTGAGTTCGCCTGCAGACTGGAGAATCGTTGTTCCCCCTCCAGATATGCACGTCAAGCTTCAAAGTTGCGGCGCTTGCGATTTTGGGTCTTGGGTAATCTCATAAGCGCTAACCGGGCGCTTGACCGGGAACATCTGACCACTCAGAGACGAGCAGAGAGCAGCACAGCATCGCCTTTCACCACCATGCCATTGTGCATGGGGGGAAAAATTTGGTCTGTTTGTAACGTTGGTCGCTCATGAGGAGAGGGCATGAGCTCATCGAACTGAACTGAAGCGCGGCTAATTCGGTGAAATATGCAGAGCTACAGGGAGGTTCCAGTTTATGGGCTGTGCCATGTAATTGATGAACGGGCAAGTCCGTGGTAAGAAGAAAGGTAATGAATGGCTCACGGTTAGCAATAAGGACTAAGACATGTTATTCAACTAAGCGATCTGGGGGATAGTTATTATTTTTTTTTTTTTTTTTCCCTCCTGGAACGATATACATGTGAAGTATAGGTGTAGATATCTTGAACGAGGACTTGGTACACCTCGGGAGAGCCATAACCCGGAGAGCTATGAACCGGAGAGCCATAACCCGGGGTGAGACATTCCATTATGCGAGAATGATTACGTGAAAGTTGACGCAGTGGTTGTGCTCTCCTCTCCTAGCGGTTCAACACCAAAACCCAGTATTAATGCGGCTGAAGTCAATGTTGACGTCGGGAAACCAGGTACCATCCCGGTTGCAATCCCTGCATATGCTTTCTCATTGCACTTTCGTACCTACGCGCCTGCCAATGGATGCTTTTACTTCTTGGAGAAGCGTCGTAAGGTAACGAGTAGGAAGTCTGGAAGCACTCGCCTCTGGCATAACCGAGATCCCGAGAGCTTGTTCTTCCTTGGTAGTGTGAGAACTTAAGATTCTAGTGCCTCTACTATAGACAAGCTTGCTCATATGAAAACCGATATGGAACATAGAATTAACTTCAAGCAATAAACGTAACTCTCGCCGAGCACTCCCTGCCCACTGTTTGATGGCGTGATGTTCTTGTGCCATGGGTTAACTAATATCACAGATCGCCCAGGTTATCATATCGGCTAGTTAAATGAGGACCACCAGCCTTCGACCAATCATCTCGGATTGAGCTACGGCTCGCCAGCTCGCCTAACTGTGCGGCTGAGGGGAATGAAGGTGCGGAACGAGTTTGAAGCTATGAAGCTATGAAGACCCTAGAGCTGAGCGTGCCAAGATCGAATGCATGGATTTTTGTCGATGATTGATAACCAGGGCTTTCAGAGAGCTCCATATGTCATCCTGCAGCGTGGGAGAAAAAGCAAGACAAGCGTAAATCGCCTCCATGAATATACCTGCGCAGGCTACCGGTGGCGGTGGGGAAACTTGCCCATATGGCATATCGCGACCTTCGGCGACCATGTAGTGCAACCTTACTCGCATGGCTGCAACGTCAGCGCGTTGACACGTTGGCGTCCAACCAGGAAAGCAGGGCAGGCAGGGTTAAGATAAAATCTAGCACCCGGGAAAAAATAAGACAAGTACATATCTTGAGCTGCCTACAGGTTTTAGACACACGAGGTTCAAGTTTCGAACCATTCGAGTAATAGAACACGATATATAATATAGAATATATAAAACCAAGTTCACTAACTATGATGGGTTCCACGCAGTCGAAACTTCAGGTACTGAAGATGAGCTAAGGCTGAAGCTGAGATGAACCTGTGCATCAGCGTGTAAGTGCATAGTCGAAACAGTATATACTAGGCTGACTAGGTACCTACCTACCTAACTTATATACCCAACTAAGGCATATACCTACAACACGCAAGGGACTCCGAACTTAGGCCTAGTTCCTTTGAAGATCTAGGCACTTCGTAGGAGGCACAATCATGATGGGGGGCAGATGGGTTGAAGCGTTGCCTCTTACGTGCATGGGCATACTCCTGACCCCTCAGATGGTGAGTGACCGTACAGGTAGGCGAGTAGCCACGGCTGCCATGTGTATCGAATCAAAGCTTCCGGAGAGCTCTTTAATAAAACGACAGATCCGAGCAGCCGAGTAGGTTGCGGGGCGGGGTCAACGGCTTGAACGGCCCAAAGAGACCCAAAGAAAGAGACAGACAGAGAGAGAGAGGGCTACATGTAACGCAACTCTCACCACTGTCTCTTACCTGAGTCTGATGAGTGCTTGACTGCATAGCCGAGCTTTTAGAATCCTAGCCAAGCAGTATCAATATCCGTGATACTGCAGCCAGCGCAATTCTCTTTGCGAACTCCAGTTCACCCCTGTAACCTGCGTATAAAACAAAAATAGGTTGTGAAATACCGACTATGTACCTAACCCTGACATACCGAAAGCCCAGCCGTGGTTGCTTTGACGAGTGGCGCATCTCTCAAGCGAAGAGAACCAGGTACCGACTCGTGAACTTGGAGTTGATGTCGTGCTATATCATAGGCGTAGATGGTCATAGGCGCAGATAAGAAAGCAGGAAATCGTACCCAGATGCCGCGATGGCGGATGCCTAGGGACTTAGGAGCCCCTAAGCCCTGGCGTCCAGGAGCCCAAGAGCCTAGGAGGGCTGGTAGGGTCTGAGGGGTCCAATATGGGATCGACCTATTACATACTTACACCCCTGACCCCCTGTCGGTAACAACAACGGTCGAATTCCGATACCCTCCGCGCATCTCTTAGGTCTGCTCTTGACCGCTCTGTTGGGTCTCTTTACGCTTTCGACCATTGACATAACAGAATCTTGGGGTTCAGAAGGCTTAATTCGAGTATACTAGAAGCTAATTACTTGTTACCTAGGTAGGTATTATACTAGACTATTCGTAGTATCTTTCCATCTGCATGTCTATGACCATGAATCTGAAAGACGCAAGGAGGTACCTACTTCCAGGTTATGTATGTACATATCAATTACTGTTGCTAGATGCAGTTAGTTATATCCTAGATGTAATGCTACACTAACACGCATACGGATATAGGCGTTGCTTAGCATTCCTAGCAGTGCCACCCGGTGATCCCATTTGGCTGTCACCGTAGTTGACTACGTGCTACCTAGGCAGCTAGGTACCGCTTTGTTGCATATCGTATACTCGTACCTCTCATACTCTCATACTACCTCCTACCTCATGCCTCATACCTCATGTCTCGTACCTCATCTCGTAACTCTATAGCTCCCCTGCTTGCTTACCTCTTCAATCTACCGTCAAGCTAGCTACCCAGGTATATTGCACCTCTCTCTAGCTCGGTTATATATAGACTCCATTCCTACTATATTATGACTACCTACTTATATTAACTGTCGACTGCCACTGAGCGGAACAATGAGCTTGTGAAGACCTACTCAAACTTGGGTATACAAGGCTACTACCACCTTGGACTTTTTAGTCTAGGACTTTGAGATAAAGAGCCTCGTCATCAACCCTCGGCATCCGCCCCCCACCGAGACCCCACGATATCGCCTTTCTTCCATCCTACGATTCTACGGTTTTACGACTCCACGAAGCCGCGATACCCGACGCTCACTCTGAGTATAACAACCACTGCCGCCAGCGTCACCACCGCCAGCGTCACCACCGCCAGCGTCACCACCACCCGCTGACCCGTCCTTCCCACATAGCCCTCCTACGGCATTCGCATAGACTGTTCGTGTTCGAACACCTCGCCCACGAACGCCCTTCGGCCCATTCGCTCCCCGTCAACGTCGGCACTCATAACCAGAGCATCTGGTAACTTGATATGTCGTACGGCTATCCAGGCGGATACGGTGGTCCACCCCAGCAGCATTATCAGGGCAACTACTACCAACCGCCGTATGAATATCCTTCGTTGGGCTCAGTTCCGTCCCATACGACACAAAATACTCCCTGGATGCTAATTATCCATGTCATAGTCCACCACAGCAATACTACGGTCCGCCGCCTGGGGGTCCGCCTCCCCCAGGCCCCTACGGATATAACCAACCACCCCCTCAACCATATGGCGGCTATAACCAGGTACTTGATATCTCAGTCTAATTTCTAGTGTCTGTTTCGTTTCGCCCATGAGAACCTCCCCGTTCACACGGTTATTAGGGCCCTCCACCTCCCCAACAGCAATATGGCGGTTACAGTCAACCCCCAAGCCAATATGGCAGACCTCGTAAGTTCAATAGAGCCCCCTTCGTCCTTGATGCTAGGAACAGAAACTGACATGCATCCGTTAGCTCTGCCTACGGTAAACTCGAACGCATATAACCAAGGTAACATGAACGCCCCTCCGCCCCCGCCTTCGGGCCCGCAACACTTCGGCCACGGCGCTCCCCAAGATTACTCCTTCAAATACAGCGCCTGTACGGGTAGGAGGAAAGCCCTGCTTATCGGCATCAATTATTTCGGCCAGCGCGGCCAGCTCCGCGGCTGCATAAACGATGTCCGGAACATGTCAGGCTACCTCGTCGAGAACTTCAACTACAAGCGCGAAGACATGGTTATTCTCACCGATGACCAACAGAACCCCATGAGCCAGCCAACCAAGCAGAACATCCTTCGGGCCATGCATTGGCTAGTGAAGGATGCGAGACCTAATGATTCTCTTTTCTTCCACTACTCTGGTATGTGCCCGATGCCTGCGATGGGAAGACGGATGGATGTGCGCATCTAACTTGATCGTAGGACATGGTGGTCAAACCAAGGATCTGGACGGCGATGAGCCCGATGGCTACGACGAAGTTATTTACCCCGTCGATTTCCGGCAAGTCGGCCACATAACGGACGATGAGATGCATAGGATCATGGTGCAGTCTCTCCAGCCAGGGGTTCGGTTGACGGCCATCTTCGACTCGTGCCATTCGGGAACTGCCCTCGATCTCCCGTACATCTACTCGACCCAAGGTATCCTCAAGGAGCCCAACTTGGCCAAGGAAGCCGGCCAAGGATTGCTCGGTGTTATCTCTTCTTACCAGCGGGGCGATCTCAGCGGCGTTGCCAATAACCTCATGGGCTTCTTCAAGAAAGCCACTAGTGGTGAAGATGCCCATAACAAGTCCCTGGCTACGAAGACTTCTTCAGCGGATGTTATCATGCTCTCCGGGAGCAAGGACGACCAGACCTCGTTCGTATACCCCTTTACCTTTTTCTACCCCTATTTATAATCTTATGATTTGGTTTCTGCGAGGTGCCTCAAATGTTGAGCTGTGATGCCCTGGGACTCTTGTGCCAGTTAGCGGGATAATGATTCATGATTACATTTCATTCAATATGATGGAAGGGGGCAGCAATTAATGTAAAATTGGCTGGGCAATTTGTATAGAAAGAGCACATGTTTGCCACCATTGGGTCGGGAGGGGTTCGAGATATTTCACGCATCTTCATGTATTTAGTTGTTCGGTTTCCTTTTCTACGCTCTAGATCAAAGTGCAGCCGTTGTGGCTGTAACTTTGCATCTAGAGCGATGGGTTACGTTCGACCCACACCCTCGCGATGGACACGGCCTCCTTCTCCCCCATCTATTTCCGTCGCATATTATACTATCTGGGCCATACTTACTAATTCATCTTTTAGGGCTGACGCAACTATCGCATCTCAAGCCACGGGCGCCATGTCATGGGCTTTCATCACGGCTCTCAAGAAGCGGCCCCAGCAGAGTTATGTGCAGCTCCTGAACAGCATCCGGGACGAGCTCGAGTCGCGCTACTCCCAGAAACCGCAGCTCTCATGCAGCCACCCTCTGAGTAAGTTCTGTCCGCCACCGATGATGATGGCAAAACCAAAAGCCTGGTAAAACATTTCCGCAGGATAACTGAACCAGGGGCACTAGATACCGACCTTCTATTTGTAATGTAATAATCTCTTTCCTACGACAGGACGGGGCGGCCGGGCGTTTTATTGTTGAATTGCAACAGGGGAGGATTGGGGGCAGGGGGGACAAAGCGCAGCATCACGTCACATGCTTTTTTGGATCGTCGGTTGTACATGGAAAATTTGATACGATGCACGCATGGTTGGCTGTCAGGAGGGAGCCGAAGAACAGGGGGGTTCTCTGGGGACCCATTTCCCTGCTACTGTCACGATTTCGATGATTATTACACTTGCGTTACTGGGGCATTCAGGACGAAAACTGGTTGTCTAATAGCTAGCTGAGTTGGATGGATGGATTGGACTACTACTGGGGGTGGGAGGACAGCAAAATGTTTACCTATGCGTCACTTGACCTATAAGGCCAGGAGCCAAAGGAATGAAAATAAAATGAGAACCAATCGTTTGATCATCATCTATGTTTGATGTCGATTAATGATGAACCTTTTCAAGATTGTCTGTTGGGAATAATGAATACGGTTTACTGAATGATCTGCTCTTGGTTCTGGCATGGCCTAGAGCATGTTTGCTATACGGGCCTTTGTTCCTGAACGGGATTGAACAACACATCATGAACAAATACCTAAGCCAATTAAGCGGAGGACGAGATTAAGTCATCAAAAACGCCATAACGGTATTGAATTTATTTTTCCTATGAACGCCGTTTCCCCGTGACCACGTGATCGAATAGCGACTAATGCGACAGATAGACAGAAAAGCAGGAAAAGAAAGAAAGTGAAATAGAAAACCAACTGCCTCGATGACTTTCTACAGAAGCAAGGATGGGCAAGGATGCGGCGATGGTTGTGATGACGGGGAATAGACGGTTGAGGCCAGGCCAGGCCAGTAGAGGTGGTAGGTAGGGGTAAATATCAAAGAAGGCCCATGGGGGGTATTTCTTTCTTCCTCTTCTTTTCCCTCGTTCGTAAAGCGTCCCGAACTCATCGTCGTTCTGTCATCAGTACCGGCCTCCGCCTCCCCTGCTGAAGCCACCACCACCACGCCCCCGGCCTCCACCACCGCCGCCGCGACTAAAGCCGCCACCGCCGCCACCACGGCTGAAGCCACCACCGCCGCCACGGCCACCGCCGAACGAGCCGCGGCCTCCCCGCGACGGGGGACCGCCTCGGCCACCACCGCGGCTAAAGCCGCCGCCGCCGCCACGGATAGGGCCGCCGCGACTGAAACCGCCGCCGGGGCCGCCACGGCTAGGCTTCCGGACCTTGGGGGCGCCGGGCGGGGGCTTGGGGCGGGGCAGGAAGCGCTCGAGGGGCATGAGCTTCTCGGAGCCGATGAAGAAGCGGTCGCCGGGCTGGAAGGAGCCGGCCTGGATGCCCTCGCTCGGCTTGATGGTGAAGTGCACCTCGTTGATGGGGCCCAGCACCTCGTCGATCTTGCCCACGGCCGTCTTGTTCTCCAGGAACATCTGCGCGTTGAACTGCGGCACCTTCGGGTTCGTGCTCGCGCACACCATCTCCCCCTCGCACGCGTGCAGGAACCGCCCGATCTCGAGGATCTCCGCGGGCGGGCCGAAGTCCCGCTGTCCGAAGCCGCCGCGGCCGCCTGTGATTTTTCATTTCGTCTTAGTTTTCTTTCTTGTTTGTCTCTCTTTTTCTTTTCCTCGTCCTTTTTTTCCTCATCTCGCCGTATCCTCCTTCTGTCATATCACAAATCCGTCCTCGTTTCTGCTGGGAAAGTAAACTTGAAAGGGCAAGAACGTACCGCCTCTACCACCACCGCCTCGGCCTCCCCCGAAGGAGCCTCTTCCTCGTGGCGCAAACCCTCTCGACATTGCAAAGTCTATGGTTTTGGGGATCGCCTGAAATTTTTACTGCCGTCGTCGTCGTCTTATCGTCGTCGGGGTGTTCAGCGTTTGTTGCGCATACGGCGACGCGGATGCAAGATTCGGGATCTCTAGGTCGACGAGTTCGTTCCTATTTTTTTTCCAGGTAGGAAAAAAATATGCCAATTGAAGCTTTGATTGGAAGCTTGCGAAAGCTTTAGTCGGAAAATTAGCAGTGCCGAGATAAACTTTGGGTAGGTCCCTGGGCCTAACTTAATCTGCTAATCTACCTAATCTTTATCTGTGATAAGCTATCAGTGATAAGATCCCCTATGGGCACGGGCGCCGAGCGCTGGGGCTGGGCACTAGTCTAGGCTCTGGGCACCAAGACACTTTTTTGGTCCTTATCGATTGCTCAGCGGACAAGACATGCAAAAGAGAAATGCCCCTCCTCGATGTATTAGTGGACTCGGTGCCGGTACTTGATTGGTACCTACCTCGTATACAACCGACAGGGGAGCATCCCGCCATGTCTCCCACACGAGCCCAAAAGGTTTGGGGGATGGTGTTTGGTGGGTGTATGTATAGATAGGAGCATGTATGTTGTATGTACTATTACAACCTGGAAGTAACAGGTGCAGGTGGACAGGTGGACAGGTGGGGTGACTCTTCCCGACCTTCTTTCCTTGTGCATAGGGAAGCGGAAGTAGGGAAGCGGAAGTTTGACTCACTCGATTTACATCGCCATTTACGAGGGCTGCTAGAAGAAAAATAGCATCGGGACAAGGGAAACAAGCCCGCCCTTGGATCCTATAATCTGAAAATTCAATTGAGCTGCCGGGAACGCAAATATGGACGCCGCAAAGAAGGCTGTTGAGTCCGTCACCGAGGGCGTCAAGAATGTGGCTGTCGGTGGTGGTGAGAAGAAGGGGGGGAAGAAGGACAAGAAGGGCGCCGCCGGTGCAGATGCATCGGCCGGTCCTCTCGAGCTGAACCCTCCGGCCGACTTCCTTCAACGCCGTCTCGACCTATTCGATCGTCTGAAGAAGCGTCAGGATGAGGAGCTTGCCAACAAGCCCCGCGAGCCCATCACCGTCACCATGCCCGACGGTAGCATCAAGGCCGGCACCTCCTATGAGACTACCCCCGGAGAGATTGCCAGGGGAATCAGCAACAGTTTGTACAAGCGCGCTGTCGTTGCGAGGTTGGACGGAGACAAGGAGCAACTATGGGATCTAGAGAGACCACTCGAGAAGAGCTGCAAGCTGGAGATCCTCACCTTCGACGACGAGCAGGGAAAGCAGGTCTTCTGGCATTCAAGTGCACATATTCTCGGCGAGGCTTCGGAGCGAAGGTTCGGCTGCTCTCTATGTATCGGTCCGCCTATCGAGAATGGCTTCTACTACGAGATGGCTCTTCCCGACAACGCTGCTGTCCAAGTCACTGACTGGAAACCCCTCGAGTCCATCGTATCCTCCATCGTCAAGGAGAAGCAGAAGTTCGAACGTTTGACCATGTCGAAGGACGAGCTGCTCGAGATGTTCAGCTACAACAAGTACAAGCAGCACATCATCAAGGACAAGATCCCCGATGGAACCTACACCACCGTGTACCGAAATGGCCCCTTGATCGATCTCTGCAGAGGTCCGCACGTGCCTGATACGGGTAGAGTCGAGAGCTTCGCCATCATGAAGAACTCAGCCTCGTACTTCCTTGGCGACAATAAGAATGACTCGCTCCAGCGAATCTATGGTGTATCGTTCCCTGACAAGAAGCAGATGGCTGCCCACAAGAAGTTCCTCGAGGAGGCTGCCAAGCGTGACCATCGGAAGATCGGCAAGGATCAGGAGCTGTTCTTCTTCCACGAGCTCTCTCCTGGTTCGTGCTTCTTCCTACCCCACGGCACGAGAATCTACAACACCCTGCTCGAGTACATCCGGCAACAATACTGGAAGCGAGGCTACCAAGAGGTCGTTACGCCAAACATGTACAACTCCGAGTTATGGAAGACCTCCGGTCACTGGGATTTCTACAAAGACGACATGTTCGTCATTGACCTCGAAGAAAACGTCAAGTTCGGTCTGAAGCCGATGAACTGCCCGGGCCACGCCCTCATGTTTGGCCACCGGGAGCGGTCTCACCGTGAGCTACCATGGCGAGTTGCTGATTTCGGTGTGCTCCATCGGAACGAAGCCTCGGGGGCACTGTCCGGCCTCACCCGCGTGCGGCGGTTCCAGCAGGACGACGCCCACATCTTCTGCCGGGAGGACCAGATTAAGCAGGAGATGGAGGACCTGTTCGACTTCCTGCGGGAAATGTATGGTCTGCTCGGCATGACGTTCAAGCTGAAGCTCTCGACCCGCCCCGAGAAGTTCATGGGCCAGATCGAGACCTGGGATCGCGCCGAGGCGACGCTGCGACAGTCCCTCGACGAGTTCGCCGCCTCGGCTGGCGGGGTCTCCTGGACCCTCAACGAGGGCGACGGCGCCTTCTACGGCCCCAAGATCGACATCACCATCGTAGATTGCCTCAACCGCGACTGGCAGTGCGCCACCATCCAGCTCGACTTCCTCCAGCCCCAAAACTTCGGTCTCGAGTACATGACCGCCGAGAACACCGTCAAGGCGAAGGAAGAGGCCACTGAGCCGGAACCTGCTGCTGCTCCTGCGCCGCCAGCGCAAGAGGCCCCCGCTCAGGACGGTGCCAAGAAGGAGCGCGTCATCAAGCCCCTGACACCCGGATGTGCGAGGCCCGTGATGATCCACCGTGCCAGTAAGTAGAAATAAAAGAAGAAGAAACCCTCGTTAAGCAATGTATATACTTGCAAGGAGAGATAATCGGCTAACCCGCGTTTCTCACCATCAACAGTGGCCGGTAGTATAGAGCGGTTCATGGGCATCCTGTGCGAGCACTTCGCGGGCAAGTGGCCGTTCTGGCTGAGCCCGCGGCAGATCCTCGTCATCCCCGTCGGCGTCGGCTTCTATCCGTACGCCCAGGAGGTGCAGGCCATCTTCCACCGGGAGAAGATGTTCGTCGACGTCGACCTCAGCGGCAACACCCTCCAGAAGAAGATCCGCAACGGCCAGCTTGCCCAGTATAACTTCATCTTCGGTAAGCCCCTTTCCCCAAATCCCCTTATACTAGCCCTCTTGAGTTGCTTTGTCCCCCAATTCTTTCGTAGCTTTCTTCAACATCACCCAACTAATACGTTTTCAATTGCCAGTCGTCGGAGACGAGGAGGTCAAGGGCAGGCAGGTCAACGTCCGGTATCGCGACGACACGTCGGCCCAGGACCGCGGCAAGCCCATCACGCTGGACGAGGCGGTCGAGAAGATCACGAAGCTGCGCGACGAACGCGGTACCTACAACCCGTTCCCGTCCATCGTCAAGGAGAAGAAGGAACCAGCGCCCGCACCAGCCAAATAAGGCGAGGCGGCATGACGTAAAGTAAAGAGGAGTGAAGAGGAGTTCATACATATATCTACCTGTTCGGCGACACGTAGTGCTAGCTATATAGAACGCGTGTGAATGTAAGCTGTGTTCTGCCTGCCTACTTAGTCGAATGCTGTACCTCGATGGCGATGGGACAGGAAAAGAAGCACAGGTCCGGAAGTTTCGGATGATAAAAGCCTTATTGTGAAGATACGACTGGTAGGTAACCCAGTACCTAGACTAGACGACATACGGTGGTGCGGCAGGCTCCTCGAACCCACGAAATGGATGTACTCTTTATTGCAACCCGCCCTCGCTAGTGTCTGAATATTCTAGAACTTGTGGAGGTGGGTTGACTACCTACTTACCTTGGCCCTTGATAGTAGTAAGATGTTACACTATTTGATAGTAATTAGGCTGTCTCGAATAAGTACTCCAGCAACCCGCGGGATAGATAGATATCTATGGATTCTTGATATAGCTAGCTGACTGGAAATTTCCGCATATGTGGGCGTTAGATTTCGCAATTGTCAGTATGATCAATGTCGTGATAGATTCTGAGATTCATAAGCGTAAGGGTAAGTTTTGTTAGGATTAGCGGTAGTAAACGTAGTTACCCTCCCCCTTTCTTCATATCTTGTAACCATATTGATGATACCTTCTCTTATAAAGTGAGCTGGCCATCATGGACACAATCTTGGTGTGACTTTTGTCTATATCACGATGGCTAGCCCCAGGGGGCGAGGTTCCAAGGGGGGTGCGGGAGAAGGGGAGGGCAGGGGGCCAGCTCACCAGGCCATCAGAACATACACTTTCTGGACAAACAGTTCCAATGTATACCTTGAACGGCCATGTCCAAGATCATCTTGTTTAGGTGGTCCATATCACGGTCGTAAATTCACTGGGTAACTCGGACCGTTCAAATCATCAGGCTATTAGTATGTGAAGCTCAATGATACATAAACAATTGACCTAGCCAGGAGTCACCTAGAGCATATCACGGCTTATCCATTTAAAAGTTGTGGCATATATTGATATGAGCATTCGGTTTGCATACGGCGACCGAATATAGACACGGCCTATGACAACAGACGATCTATCTCATCAGCTCCGATAAAACAGGCGGATGACAACATAAAACAGACCTGATAGCCAGCTGCGCAGCTCGTTACCATGTCGCCTGGCCCGAGGGAGCATAGGGCCCTGCCGTTTTCTGACACTCCCTATCCCCATAACCTTCGAAGACTAGGTAGATACCAGTCTTCCAACCAACTCGAACGCTGCAGTACTTTGTATTTATGGGATGGGGGGGTTCCCCATGCCAGTTAACAGAGCAATATCCCAGATTCCTTCCGTTGGCCTGAACGCCAAATGCCGTAGTGGGGAGTTTCAATGGATAGAACACCCTGACCCTGTTCCTTGACTCCTATAACCCATGCTGTGCGCTATGTGCTAGCTAGCGAGAGTGAATCTCGCGGATTTCCAGTTGGAAGATAAATGCAACCTGGTATAAAGGCCGCCGGTATGTCGCATAAATAAATGTGTGAGAGAAGTCTTACAACCGAACCCTCGAAACTGGGATGAAAGCTATTGGGGGCTATTGAAGGCACGGCACGGCACGGCACGGCACGCGGTGCCATGCATGCGAATGGCACCGCTTATGTACCATGTCTTGTGTACCGCTTGGCCCATCATCCTGTCTTGGTATTGGTCTCACGGCTCGGGGGGTTACTTTCCCCCCACCCTCTTTTTCTTCCGGTGAAAAGGGGTGTTGAGGCTGCTCAGCCGCCAGCAGCGCCCACAACCCACAGCTCGACGCCCAGGATGTCGAACTTCTCGCCCTCCTCGCTGAGGCCCTGGTTGGCGAAGGTGTCGCAGGGGGCGCTGTGGCCGCGGCTGAGCGAGTCGTTGAGCCACAGGCCGAACCGGCCGCCGCCGCCGCCGCCCACCGACAGGAACCCCGTCTCGCAGAACATGCAGTAGTCGTTGGCGCCGCTGTACGCGAAGTTCTGGAACCGGATGCTATGCGGCTGCTGATGCTGCGAGACCGGCGTGTGGGATAGCGATGTTGACGACGGGTGCCCGTCGGCGTCGTCGGCGGGGAAGTCGTCTAGGATGGTCGTCGAGCGCGTGTTCAGGTTCGTCGTGTCGGCCGACGGGGGCGGCGGGAGGAGGGGGGCGTGCACGCTGGCCCGCCAGAGGAAGCACTCGCCTGTCCCGAAGTAGGAGGAGGCCGGGTGCGGCGCCTCGGTCAGGTATGCGCCGAAGGTCTATTGTGGGCGGGAGCGTTTGACCGCGTCAGCTTAGTTTTTCTTTCTTTCTTCATTCGAGTCAAGTGAAAGTCAGGTCAGACTTACCCCTTCCTTCCCGTCGCGCACGACGAGCACGAACCCCACCCGCCGGCCGCGGTACTCGTCGCACAGCTTGTAGAGCGTGCCGAGGCTGCTGCCGTTCTGGTACAGGCTGTAGACGAGGCGCCACTCCTCGCCGATCTTCAGGCGCTCGGGCAGGAATGTGCGGATCTCCTCGGCGATGCCCCGCGACAGCAGGCGCTCGTCCTGCTCCGTGTCCGGCCGGTAGCCCGTCAGCGTCAGCGGCTCCAGGGTCGGCAGGAGGCGGGGCGAGACGGCGCGGCGCGGCGGCGTGAAGGCCCCGTGGATCCCGTCGCCGTTGCTGCTTCCCGCGGGCGTGGTCGGGGACAGGTGCGAGCGCGGCGAGTGCGAGTGCGGCGGTGGCTGGCCGTGGTGTTGCTGGTAGAAGCTGGCGCTGTCAGCGGAGGAGAACCGGCGCCAGAGGCCGGTTAGGGCAGAGCCGATGCCGTAGTTCGAACCGCCGCCGCCGCCGCCGCTCGTGTTCGTGTTCGTACGCTCGTGGTGCTCGTGGTGAAGTCCATGTTGAGGCTGATACTGTTGCTGTTGCCGAGGTTCTGGGGACGCGTACCGGATCGGTGTGGTGGTCCCGGATGAGGGCGGGGAGAGGTCTATCAGGTTGCCTTCTTGGGTCATAGTCTAGTATCTACTACCAACACTGCTTCTCAAGAACAACACAAATACCAGGTACCTAGACGCCTAGGTAGGGGGAAGCTAGATCTGGCTGAGGGTGGTGGCGGTGATCTACCCTTCGTGATCTTATACAGAGTTGGAGAATGGTGTGGTGCGGTAGCCCTGGGCTGGGTTACGCAGGCGGATAGTTACCGACTACCTACTATACCTATAGGTATTTAACTTGGCTATTGGCTATACTATAGGTACTTATTTAGTGAGTTGTGAGCTGTGAGAAGTGCGCGGGCGGGGTGTGGAGACTGCGGTAGACGTTGTTGTAGTTGACAGGTTGATCAACGGCTCTCGGGAAGCCAAGCAGCGGGGGTTGGCGGTAATTTGGACACAGTTACTTCGTACAAGACAGAAGACAGAAGAGAGGTTTGGGGTATCATGAACTGAAATGAAGCTTATGAAACAGTTGTAAATGGATATATCGACGTTGCTTGATGGTGGGATGTGAAGCTCAAAGTTTACGAAGTAGTTTACGAAGTACAGGCGGTGTGGTTTGTTCCCAAGACGAGTGAGTAAGTCTACACACCTGTAGGCTGTAGCGGATCAAAGAAACAACAACAAACAGCAAAGGTAGGTAAGCTAAGTAGTTAGGTAATAAACAATATACCTTAACTACCGGTATGGCTAACATGAAACCTGAAATTCACACTTTGTCAGCCTGTCAATCACTTGACTATTCAGGCATTGTTGCCGTTGCCTGCGACAGCCCAACAAATTGTCTCGTCTAGGTACATTGTATTGTATAATTTGTATTGTATAATTTGTATTGTATTGTACATACCTACGGGGGAGAACCGAATGGTCTGACAAGCTGGTCTTGCCCCACCTCCATTGCCGATGATGTAACGCCTAACTCTTTATCTTAGTGCCCGCGACCTTCCCAGATGGACTGGTGGACAAGATGATAATCAGGGCTCGGTAGGCAGTCGGGAGGGTGTTTACGGGTTGGGCAGGTGCCCTAGGTAACTAGAGGTGGGAAAGGTAGGAAACAAGAACTTCAATGGATATAGCCTCATATACATAGGCAGTAATGACTATATCTACTACTTGGGTTCATCAATGACTCCGCATCTACAATTTCTGACGATAGCTCCCGATAGCCTCCAAGACGCCCTCGGGACTTGGTTTCTCGGCACAGACATCCGGCTCATACTCGAACGTCTTCTTCAGGTGGTTCCTTGTCGTAGGCCCGATAGTCGCGATGTGAGTAGTCGTACCGTGGGACCGATCGGTCGTTATTGCGCCTGTCTCTCCATCCAATATGCCCAAACCTCGAAGCATGCTATCGCAGCCCGTGGGCGAGAAGACCACTACCCACCTCGTCGGCCTGTCAGATGTCTCTTGGAGCACAGTCTTAAAATCCGCAGCAAAAGACTCCATGACCCCGGTGCCATAAACAACCACCTCGGTCACTTCTATCCTCTTGTCGCTGGGCAGAGTCTCGTCCATCAGCGTCTTTGGTATGATATCCCGCCGCTGCTCTCCCACCATGAAGAGCAATGGCGGCTTAGTACTTCGGTCTTGGTACCACTCGCCATAATGCCCCAGTATGAACTGTGCAAGCGCATCACCGTTCCCGGTGTGCTCGCCGAATATCTGGAGCGGCGGGTCTTGGTGTATCGCTCGTAGGGCCCGGGTCGTGGCGGGCCCGACGCTGTAAAGCGGTATATCTTGGAGATGAGGCCATCCTGCATCACCTATCGTTGAATCGTTAGAGCATCAAGCGCGTGCATATACGAAAATGAACATACGACCACGTGTGGGGCATCCCACCTTTGCCGCTGTCTCCCACAAGTTTCGCAAAAGCTTCTACAGCTCGCTGCGAAGTAAATACAAGTCCGCCATAGGCGCAACCGGGGGATTTGCCAATTTTTCTTCCTTGTAGCAATGCATCGACTTGTCGCAAGCCATCATCCACGAACTGGTGTTGGAGCACGGGCACGAAGATGGGCTGGAAGTTCAAGCCACCGTCTCGCGGGGCAGAGAAGAGATCTTCGTACGCATCAGTGGGGGTTGACTTCGTTTTCAGAAGCAACACGGGAATGTTCTGGGGGTTTGACCCTGGGTCCAAAGCCATGATATCCTCCCTATCTTAAACAAGTAGAGACCCTTTCTATGTCTAGCCGAGTATAAAGTAGTATAGTAAGTACGGCGGGCAGGATTCAATGGAGTCTCATTCAACTCCAATTATACGCCGAGGACCACTGAGCACTCATTCCGAAGCCTGCCAAGCCCCATCCATCAGAGCTTTTATCGATAAAGCTAGCCCGGGATGAGCTCCCGCCGATAAAAAAGATACAGCCTGGAATGGAATACAGTAACCGGACCAAGCCGCTAAATTAACCTGGATTTCATACCTATAGGCATGGAACATTCGGGCTGTCGGCGCAAGTTGTGACGGTGCTTACAAATGTCGATATCTTCATGGATCCCTGACTTTGACTTTACTTAATATTTGGGCAACTTTCTGCGAGTCTTCGTCGATCTTTTCGTGGAGCGTTCAGATTTTGGTCTTTTTTATTCGACAGTCGAGACCCCTCTAGACCATCATGGCAGTCGACGCATCAGAGCCCCGGCCGGGCAACTCCGACCCCCACAAGAAGCTGCCGCCGGGCATGGTCCTGGGCAAAGACGGAAAGCCGTAGGTTCATCATGACTTCACTCACCTTGTACTTGTGCGCCAAAGGACCGCCCGCCCGCCCGCGCAAGCCGCCGCATGCAAGCAAGCAAGCGATATTTGGTTAGCCAGTCCTTGTGATTGTGTGCACTAACAAGTATATACCACCGAAAATATAGATGTCGAACGTGCTCTTCCCTCGCCTCCTTCACATCGCAGACGAAAAACCTACGAGCGTCATCGGCAACGGCAGGTAGCGCCGCCTCGGGTGCCGCGGCGGCAGCAGCAGCAGCAGGAGCAGGAGCAGGAGCAAGTACAGCGACGGCGAAACTACCAGATGACTGCCCCGCGGACGTAGAGACGCTCGGGCGCAGCACGTGGACGCTCCTGCACTCGATCGCGGCGACGTACCCGCAGCGGCCCACGACGGCCGAGCAGTCGGACCTGCGCACCTTCATGGGCGTGTTCTCGCGGCTGTACCCGTGCTGGGTGTGCGCCGAGGACTTCCAGGCGTACCTGCAGCAGCAGCAGATCCGGGTCGGGTCGCGCGACGAGTTCGGCCGCTGGCTGTGCGAGGCCCACAACGCCGTCAATGCGAAGCTCGGCAAGGACGCCTTCGACTGCGCCCGCTGGGAAGAGCGGTGGCGGACCGGGTGGAAGGATGGGAGGTGCGGTTGAGTTTTCGGGCTGTGGTTGAGAGTCGAGCTGGGACGAGTGAAGTTGGGCGAGAAGAGAGGGGGAGAGAGATAGGTATGTGTGTAATGTAGGCTATGGCTGGCCTGTTAGTTGGGTTTTCATGTTTGCCAGTACCTCGATATCCTCTCCTGTCCTCTACCCCTTATTCGCTTCTCGGTATAGGGAAAACCGCGGAGGAGAGCTACTGACGTCTCGTAGGCCAGACGATGATTGTACGAATATTTCACTGTGACGATACATGCCATGATGCAAGATAACTGACGAGCTATGCGTACGACGAAGGCATTGGGCGTTTCTCGGCCTAGAATCTAACTATCGTCTAAATGAAGTATATACTGAAATAAATCACCACTCATAGAGAATAAAGCCACGGTTTCGAGAACCATGCAGGCGTCAACTCAAGACATAACTAGATATAAGTTTGAAACATCAAGTTGGTCAATAGCAAACCAAATAATGAGATCTCCAAATAATACCCACTTTTGGCTTCTGAACTTCCGATGCATATCGGCCGGCGCTCGCCGCATCAGCCGCTGCATTGCGTCGCTACCTAGGATTGTTCAAGGTTGGATCTAGAAATTTTCGCCTGTCCGCGCCTCACACCACCCGAATATCAGGCGGAGCTGGCCTTCCCGAGCTGAGCTCCTGCTACTACATTACCTACATACCTGCCTACCTGGAGTCCGGAACCGGCATTGATGGAAGCTAACGAAAAAGCTTGTTCCGTTTTGCTCGTTCATGGGCAGACGGCGAATTGCCAACTGCACTTTAAGTGGAGCCGAAGCCGGGTCTTGCCGTGGCTCAGGCAAGCGCAGAAGGCCTGGAGGGACCTGGAAGACCTGGAAGACCTGGAAGCCCAGAAGCTCCAGGAAGGCTTGGAAGGCGTGCAGAAGTGGAACGACGGGATTAACAGGACATTGCATCATACTATGTACATAATGCAAGAGCTACCTAACCTATGATATCAGGACCACCATATCAGGACCACCTGCACCGTGGGAGAAGGCCCGACAGGCAGCGCCCGGCCGAGTTGGACCGGTCGAGGTCGATTGATGCGTGAAAAGCTAATTGCCTAGGCCGGTGCATCGCCTGATGTGGGATTGCCAGGCTGCCAGGCTGCCAGGCTGCCAGGCTGCCAGGTTGCCAGGTTGCCAGGTTGCCAGGTAGCTTGACAACCCTCGACAGCCCTTGACAACCCTTGACTGCCACCCGGAGCTCGCGGCTTTCGCGACAAACCGGCTTGATCTAGCTGCCCAGATGCGAAGTATAGCGATTCCGAACTCGTTACACTCACGTTTCTATTAGTTACCTAGGTACCTAAGTCTGTGCCACTCACTACCTACACGCCACCACCTGCAAGATTACCGTCACCACTCATCTCGTGCGTTGCTATCCATAATAAAGTCTCCAAACTCAAGAGCCGCCGAGCTCGGCCCCTGGATGCACGTAGCAAATACTATTAATATTAAACCCCTCCATTGCTCCAAGGACAAAGAGAGAGACATCCAACTCAACAACATTGTTCACATACATCTAGATATACATCTAGATTAGATTTACTGATCTACACACCATCCACACAAAACCAATCATGACGACAACACCACCAGACATCAGGACCGTGAGCCTGCAGGAGCCCGTAGATGTGACCCAGTACTTGTTCACCCGGCTGCATCAACTGGGTATACGATCAGTTCACGGTGTCCCGGGCGACTTCAACCTCGTCGCATTAGATTATCTCCCCAAGGCCGGGCTCAAATGGGTCGGCAACTGTAACGAGCTCAATGGAGGTGAGTGGAAAAGAGGAATGAGCAGGCACATCTCGTGCAACTAATTGCTGACACATTCGAATTTACAGCCTACGCCGCCGATGGCTACGCCCGAGTCAAGGGCATGTCGGCCATCATCACGACATTCGGAGTAGGCGAGCTATCAGCGATCAATGGGCTCGCGGGAGCCTACAGCGAAATGGTACCCGTGGTGCACATTGTGGGTTGCCCGTCGACCATCTCGCAGCGCCGCAACATGCTGCTGCACCACACGCTCGGCAACGGCGATTTCCAGGTGTTCGCCAACATGAGCGCGGGCGTGTCGTGCGTAGTGGCGCGGCTCAACGACGCCGCCGAGGTGGCCGCCCAGATCGACCACGCCCTGCGGGAGTGCTACATCCGCAGCCGGCCCGTGTACCTGATGCTGCCGACCGACGTGGTGGGCAAGAAGGTCGAGGGCGCGCGCCTGCAGACGCCGATCGACCTGTCCGAGACGCCCAACGACCCGGACCGCGAGGACTACGTGGTCGACGTGATCCTCAAGTCGCTGCACGCCGCCAAGAAGCCCGTCGTGCTCGTTGACGCCTGCGCCATCCGCCACCGCGTGCTGCCCGAGATGCGCGCCCTGCTGGACCGCACCGGCCTGCCCGCCTACGTCACGCCCATGGGCAAGGGCGGCGTCGATGAGACCCACCCGAGCTACGGCGGCGTGTACGCCGGCGACGCGTCGGCGCCTGCCATCAAGGAGGCGGTCGAGGGCTCCGACCTGGTGCTGAACATCGGCGGCCTCCAGAGCGATTTCAACACGGCCGGCTTCTCGTTCCGGCTCAGCGCCCTCCGCACCGTCGACCTGCACAGCGACCACTGCGTCGTCCGGTACTCGGAGTACCCCGGGGTCAAGATGCGCGGCGTCCTGCGCAAGCTGACCGAGCGCGTCGACCTGGCCCAGCTGACGGCCAACCCGCCGGCCTCCATCCCGGTGGACCTGCTGGAGCCCGCCGGCGGCGAGGCCGACCCCGACCAGGTCATCCGCCAGGAGTGGTTCTGGCACCGCATCAACCGCTTCTTCCGCCCCGACGACGTCATCGTCACCGAGACCGGCACCGCCAACTTCGGCATCTGGGACACCAAGTTCCCCACCGGCGTCACCGCCCTCAATCAGACCCTGTGGGGCAGCATCGGCTGGGCCGTCGGCGCCACCCAGGGCGCCGCCCTCGCCGCCAAGGACGGCGCCGAGCAGGACGGCGCCAAGAAGCGCCGCACCGTCCTGTTCGAGGGCGATGGCAGCCTCCAGCTCACGGCCCAGGAGGTCAGCACTATGATCCGGCATAACCTGGATGTCATACTGTAAGTTGCCCCTTTCCCCCCCTTTTTCGTTAGGAAAAGACGTATACAAAGAAAGAAAAGAAAAGTAAGAAATGTCTCTAACACATCAATAACACAGCTTCGTCATCTGCAACGATGGCTACACCATTGAGCGGTTCATCCACGGCATGGACGCCGAGTACAACGACGTGGCCGAGTGGCGGTACAAGGACCTGGTGGCGGCCTTCGGCGGCAAGCTGGGCCAGGACTCCAACACGTACGTGGCCAAGACCAAGGCCGAGCTCTCGCGCCTGCTCGACGACGAGGACTTCAACACCCGCTCCGGCCTCCGCTTCGTCGAGGTTTACATGCCCCGCGATGACGCCCCCGCGGCCCTCAAGCTGACGGCGGCCGCTAGCGCGCGGAATAACGCCAAGATTGAGCCGTGAAGAGGGTAGAGCCGGGTAGTTAGTTAGGCTAGACTTGGTGGAGGGGTGCTTTGCTTTGCTTTTTTTCACGAAGATTATTCACTCTACTTACTGTTGATTGCTGTTCTGGAGTTACGAAATGGGCATCGCCACAGGGAAGGGGGTGGGAGGGGAGGTTTAGACCATGATGAAATATTAGAAAAAGGGGGGAAAGGGGGAGAGATAGGGGTGCTATGGTAATGATTGTACGAAAATAGTAATACCACAACTCATGAATTATTTATTGAACCTTCAATTACTGTAGTAATGCTAGTCGATAGCATCTTTATCTCCATCCAGTACCCTATTCTTCTTGATTTGGTACGATAGCAAGGAAATACGACAACGCCTGTACTCCTATGCCGGGTGGTGGGCCAGCACTTGGTCTTCGAACTGGCTTCTCCGGGCGGCATCTTCGGCTCTATCCCCATGATCACAAATGCCGAGTCAGCCTAAGGATCATGTTCGAACCATAGCGATTGAATACCACACAATCAACTCTGCCACATTCGTGTTAGGCATTACAACATCACCCCGGTACCCACAAGAGTATTCTTCCATGGATAACCATCGGTGCTCCAGATTCCCCTCCTTGTAGCCTGGCATGAGGTAGCCAAGTTGACATCCACCCATGATATATGTAGGAGGGTGGAGAACTTCCATCACAAGTTCTGCTCAACCCATCTGGGATGCCGGGGGCTGGGGTAGGTATAGCCTACAATAAAACTTCGTCCATACGAGAATCGTCCAAATCCACAACCATGGTTCAATCACGATGGATTCTTTTGAGATATTGAGTGTAACATCACGGTCGATATATGGACATGGACTTACACAATACGGTGATCCACATCTAGCCCCTATTTCCGATACGAGCCTCCTGCCCGTCACATATGCGGTTGGTTCTTCCAACCACAAAGGTCTCATGAATGTTTGTTCTTGCCGACATCTACCCCGCCCGACACCACCAATCAATGTCTTCAAATGTTCTGGTTTGAATTGTTGGCTGTACACATGAAATTTTAGTAAGCAAGGGTCTGCCAACCATAAACGAGGCAACTACTCTACGTAGTAATAGAGGACGTGTACGGTTGTTGGTTATTTTTTAAATCCGAGAAGAAAAAAACCGCACAGATGAGAGTTTGGGTTTGTCTCCTTGAAACATCTTGTTGAGCAGCATGCCTATGGTATGAAGTAATTAAGTCTTGATTACTACCACATTGACTACTTTGGCCACCATGCTGGTACTATATACGATTCTGCAATGGATTACGTCGGCTGTCGGTTTATATGTACGATTGGAATATCCCATCAACGATCAAACGTGAACCTAAGCTAATTCGATGCCATAAAGTATCTACTGTTGCTCAGCTACCGCATCCTCCTCCACCCGTTGCGCAAGTACCCAGGACCTTTTGTGGCAAAGCTTTCGGATCTCTACGGGGGTTATTACGCCCTCAGGCGAGATCTACACTTGCGAACCCATGAGAACTTCAAGAAATATGGTACGGGGCTGTAATATTACATCAGATGGACCAATGCCAGTTTTGCTAACCTACACCAAAGGCCCCGTCATGCGGTATGGGCCAAACAGGCTTATATTCAACTCTGTCACAGCCTTTCGCGGTGAGTAATAGGAAGCCAAGTACGTGAAATCTACCAGAGACTAAAGATAATAGACATATATATGAATGAGCGGCTTGTAAAGTCTCACGTATATCGAGCCACGCAGCAACATCCCAAGAAATTCAACGTCTTCAACGTGACTGACAAAGCAGCACATCGAGCGAAAAGGAAGTTGATGGGCCAGGTGGTCTCGGATCAGTCGATGCGATCGTTCGAACCTACGATGCAGAAAGAGGTCGACGTATTTATCAGTCAGCTCCTAGAGTCATCTCAAGCCTCGACGCCAGTCAACATGACCCCTATTTGTCGGTACCTCGGTTTAGATATTGTCGGGCATCTTGGCTTCGGGTTCGACCTACATTTGCAGACTTCCGATACCTATCGGTTCATTTCGGATGCGTTCAATCACACCAACTATCGCATCAACGTGGTTATGCAGTTCCCCTGGCTCCTGAAAATACGACCGGACTTGATAGCCCAGTATCTCCCTAACAGCCCACGCCGGAAGTTGCTGAATATGCTGGAGAAAATGATCATCCAGCGACTTTCGCAACCAATCGACGCCCACCACGATCTGATTTCTCATGCTGCTTCTTCCTTGAACGCCAACTCCAAGGACTCCAGTGGCTTGAGGCAGGGGGACTTATGGCCGGAGGCTGCATTCTTCTTTTCAGCCGGTTCGTGTTCCTCTCTCCTAAAGTAGAACCTACACAGTTTCTTCTGTTACTATAGTAGACCTGGGGAACTAATAATACATGAACCTTTGACTGTATAGCCGGTGAAACAACTGCAACGGCATTAACTGCAGCGTTCTTCTACTTGTCCCATTTTCCGACTGCCTATCAGAAGCTTGCCACGGAGGTACGATCTACCTTTAAGTCCGGCGATGAAATCCGGGGCGGACCCCAACTTGCTAGTTGTCGGTATTTGCGCGCTTGTATTGACGAATCTTTGCGCATGAGTCCATCAGTGGTTGCGCCTATGTGGCGTGAAGCAGCGGCATCGGATAATGACCCCATCATCATCGATGGACACGTCATCCCAGCTAACACGATGGTTGGAGTACACATCTACAGCCTACATCACAACGACCAGTATTTTCCCGATCCTTTCAACTACAACCCGGACCGGTGGTTGGAAGAGGCGCACACCCCGGAGCAGGAAGAAGCAAAGAAGGCGATGCAGACTGCCTTTGCCGCGTTTTCCCTCGGCTACCGTGGATGCGCTGGGAAACCCATGGCATACCTGGAGACTAGCCTCACCATTGCTAAAGCTATCTGGTACTTCGACTTTTACAAGGCTCCAGGGGATCTTGGTCGAGTTGGGGAAGGTGTTCAGGGGCTGTCTGGAGGGAGAGGCCGGGTGAATGAGTTTCAGATGCAGGATATATTCGCCGCGATGCATGATGGACCATACCTCATGTTCAAAGCCCGTGAAAATGCTCTCGGCACGCAAGGTTGAGTCGGTAGTTAACACTATACGCACAGATCTAAGTTATGCGTCGTGGGTAATGCTTATAGGAAGTGTTCTGTGCTTTCCCCACGAATTCTGCACATGGAAACACCCTAATGATCGTCATGGTATTAGCGGGGATATATCTAGAACCACTGTTCGAGCATGTACCTTCCTGTGGATAATACCTATTGCCCTCGTTATACTATTGACATCCGGTCCTTACATGCTCATGACATCTCGGCAGCTGCTAGCTATTCACCTGATTATGTGCAAACTTACCGCTCCAGCTGCAGAAGCTGGAAAAATCAAGATACGTACCTAGGTACCGATGACTGCTGCATATAGATATTCCGTCAATTGCCTTCGACGGCTCCACAAGAGAGAGCTGGCACTGATGGCTTTTGGTGTAGCCAAACCACAAGAGAAACCTAGCTATGTATTGCTATGTATTAGGGGAAGGGTCCTATCCCGGAACCCCTATACACCTAAGGAGGAAATTTATCAGCCAAGCTTAATCAGTGCCAGCCAGATCCCTGCCACCTAGAGCCCCAAGCCGGCTCAGGTTTGCCTAGGGCCGACCATCTGACACAACGTAAGCTGTCTATAATAGTTTCATTAGTATTCCTTCTCCAGAGTCCATCTTGGGGGAAGGGGGACAGGGTCTTGCGATGCAGAATGTGGAAAACACACCATTGAAAGGTTACCATCGGGGCCTTGGCGTTGGTCTATGCCTTCTGTTATAATTCTAGCACCGCCAAATGCCTCTGCAAGACATCCTACTGTAGGCTTACTGTTAGCATCAACGTACGTACTTTCAGCGGTGAGAAGAGCCGACAACGTAGTACATGGTTGAGATTCTTTGCTCTAAAAGTACTGCACATTAAACCAGAGTCAGACCCGCAATCCCGTACGATGCATTCGATCCAGGCCCATGCAACCACCTTCGTGGTGGGCTTCAATAGGCTGTAGTTAGCAGGTAGGCTGTAGCAGGTGGATGTATTGTACAGGTTTGATTTGGGTGCATTATACGGGGTTATGGGTTTGGCTTTGGCTTAACTAATGTGCAGTACTTTCGAAACGTGCGGTTTGATTGGCTGAAAAACGGAGCCAGCTCGACCAGTAGAGGAAACGTGATGGGTCTGACCAATTAGAAGCCAGAACGTTCGGGGGATCTGCTAAGCCGAACTACATGACGTAATACCTATAGGTATCTGAATACCATTACCTTTATATAAGGAACTGAATTGTAGGTACCATGAAGGAAAGAGGCTGTATATATAATGGGTTGAAGACATGAAGAAGCGGCATTTTGAATCTCTAGGCCTCTATTCTCTCCGGACAACAGCTCGTTACCAGCAACGATATTCATTACCAGTTAGCCTATTACCAGTCTCCTCGACCTTTAAACGAAAGTGCCTCCATATACTATCCGTGCATCATGAAGGCAGCCTCTGCTCTTTTTCTGGCGTACATTACCGGCCTTGCAGGAGCTCTGACTACAAACCCCGGTTCGGATTCAGCTCTTGTGTCGCGAGGACATGTACCCGATAAGGAGGTCATCCGGAATTGGGAGAAAAGTGGCATTTGTTTCTACTATTTCACGACCAAGGAAAATAAGGAAAAAGCCCTCTTGCCATGTGAGGCCTACTGTCAGAATTCTACTCCCGGCAATGTAAAAGTTTCAGTATGTCGTCCTATAAGTTCTTAACTCATATCTTATTTATATCTCATTTGTATTTTCTACGTTAAACATCGGTTGACTGTTATGTCCTATTAGTGTGATTCCAGTGCATATCAAGGTGTCGATATCCCAAATTCGGATTCAGCTATAATTTCCGAAGACGATGATGGCAACCCATACGTACCAGCCAAGTGCAAGTGTGAAACATTTTGAGGTTCTCGCCGGGTAGCTATTCAATATCGTAGTTGAAGCACTGTCATATTTGGATGATGTTATATGTGCAGTGATGTTGGAAGCTCTTAACACGATCTTTGACGTTGGCACCGACTCGATACCTTGGAAAGGGGGGATGGGGGGCGGTCTTAGCGCAGCTTCCTTCTTCGACAATTGGATCGGCAATGCTTGTGGTTTCGCATTCAGAAGGTCACAGACAGGGATGGATTTGGATACAGATTTAGTCATATAGAAGAAAAGAAGCGGTCTTTAGTCCAACAAGCGAAAGAGCTCTATATATAGAGTATGCTAAGCTGCTAGGTGCCGACCACATGGTTATGTAATCTTAGCTCTCCTATTGTAGCCCCTATATCGCGACATGTGGAATCCCCGAATGGAACTTTGAAATTATTCATCTCCTTAATTGGGCCTCCGGGCTCGATGAGCACCAATATTGGCTGTGAGAAGAAGAATAGGGTAGACTGAAAGAAGATCGACCTTGTACCAGACCCGACCAACAAGCCCACGCAAGGTAGCCACGACCATACACACAAACAAACCCTCACTAAGCCGACGGCCACCCACCGAATAATCACTGAACCTACTACCTTACAAAAGTCCATTACCGAAACTACCGCAACAGGCCGGATCAGGGTATTACGCAACGCAATCCACTGCAACCAGCCCCTTGGATTTGGTGGATTGCCGTTGCGCAATTGCAACCAAATTGCAATGGAGTTGCACGGTTGCAATACCCTAAAAGTAAAGGTATATATAAAGGTTATGTAATAAATTCTTGGTATTTAGGAATCCGTACGCGCCAGGATATACGTATTCGATGGGTATTTTTTATCTTTCCGATCCATACCACCCCTTAACGGCCGTCCCTTTCCGTACCCCCCTTCTTACCCTCCAGCGCCCGGACCCCTTATTCCAACCCCGGGCCCTATTAGTCCCGGCAATATAGCGGTGCCTGCGTATATACTAGCCACAAATCACCAGCCCGCTGCAACCGTTACGTAACGAGGAAGCTATCGTGGATTGCGTTGCAGGTTGCGCAATTTCGGGAAAATGCCGAATGGATGGATTGCAGAAGCTGGTGGCCACCAAATGGTGGCCATCGCGTTGCAGTGGTGGCGTTGCGTGACACCCTGGGCCGGACTAAATCACAGGGAACGAGCAAGACAGAGATCCTACCCCATCCGGAGTTTGCAAGTTGAAGCGAGCCGAGAATCCAGAACAAAAAAGCACGAATACTATCATCTCCACTGAGTGTCAGACAGGCGTGTCAACTACACACAAGTATATGATCATGTCGCTCTCATATGCCCAAAACGCCCAACCCACCCAGGTGAAAGCAACATGCAGCAGCTCGTGGGCGCAGGCTTGCTTTATTTAGGCATTGTATTTTTTATTTTTTTTAAAAAAATTCCCTCCCTTGTGTATCCTAATTCATCATAAAGTGACCGGTCTCGTCCTTGGTTATCTGTTGCAGCCTGCTATAGCCCAGAGCGATGCTCACAAAAAACAGTTTTACATGCACCCCGAACTAGCATCGCAAGCAATTGGGGCCATGTGTGAGTGATCATCCAGAAAGATTCACAAATAATCAACATAACCAAGGTAATGCTCCTCCAGCGGTTTCCTCACCGCCTCCAAACACCTCTCCTTCTTGTACGCATTCAGATCCGGCCACCCACAGTCCCTATAGATGCTCTGCAGCATCGGCACCAAACCCGCTTCCTCCTCGCTGAAGTATGCATACGTATCCAACGCGCTCTTCGAGTTGATCGGCACAAAATGCAGGGCGCTGAACTCATCCTTCAGCAGTTCGAAGAAGTCAGCGACTGACCATGCCGGTGCATCACTCCGCCACCCGACCTCGCTTTTTGGAGCATAGTCCTCGGGCTCATCAACAATCTGCTCCCGCGACGGGTGCGTCCTGGGCCCGTCAGGGCAACCGTTAGCCCAGTGCACGATGCCGAGCTGAGTGTCCAGCAGGAAGGTCGGGTTATCACGCCCGGATTTCGTGAGACCGACTACATGGGCGGGAACCTGCTCGTAGTCCGGACCCTCGGCCAGGATCCTGACGTCGCCTCCGCGGCCCTCGCGCAGCGCCGGATCAAACCGACCGGACCGGTAGTCGGCGAAGTAGCAGTAAGGCGCGCCTTGCATCCTGTCAGAGTCGTCCGAAGGCTCGCAGATATATGGCAGGTGACGCAGTAGGGCGATAACCTCATCTGTTTTTCCGAGGGGACGCAGGCTGTCCGCGGTGATAGTCGGCCAGCCATCCGGCGGCGGCTCGATGATAGCTGATGTCGGAAGGTACATTTTGGTGAGGAAGTGATAATAGTCACGGATGGCCGCAATGGTGGCATCGCGAGCATAGGAGAGTTCGTGGAGGTGAGGCATCGTGTCCAAATGACAGTGGTTGACAAAGATCAAGTTAGAAGGAGTGATAGAAAGATGCTTTGCCCTTTGGCTTTAAGATATAATGGAGGTTTGATGCAGTCAGCATCAAATGTAACCAGGTGTCGTAACCAAAATCAGATAAAGTACTAATCCTATATTTTACATAAGCCCGATAAGACGTATGACCTTATAATTGCATATAATTTGGAATGCATTGAAAGATCAGGGAATGATTGCATGCAAAATCAAGAGTCATTACCGTATGTCATATTCTCTGCGACACTCCGCGCGAAGTGCGGAGCCAGCGCCAGCTAGTTATGACATAAGTTCTTTACGAAGTGACTTAAAACCCTTCAGTAGAACAAGGTCAGAAGCAAAGCCCCCTTCGAGGGCTTCTAGAGGTTCTTCCCATCCACGCATCTGCATTCCATGCACCAGACCCTTCAGCCTGGTCACATACCACACCCTCGTAGGAGAGCCTTGACTTGCAGCAATAGCGCCGATCATGAACTGGTACGACGTCAACTCCATGTAGGCGCATGGCCTTATCGGAAACCGACACCACGCTTCCTTCAGTTCATTTGCAAGACGTGCAAGATCCTGATCCTGATCGACACCTGGTTGGGGAGGCCAGGAGAGACGGATCACGAGCTCGATGGACCTGGAGGCCGCTTGAACGTTCGGGTTATCGTCAGCTTGGAGATCCCGCGCTTCTCGACACAATGCGGCCAGCGACTCCTCGATGTCTGTAGCCATGCTACTCGTGCTTAGCCGGGGGTTTCGATAGGCATCTATAGACCTCCGCAATTGGATGACCCTATCCGATATTGACACTACTCGTGCTAGAGCTGGGCCGGCGTGGTTCCCTAGTGCCTCGGTGATCTTCTTGTGGTACATGCGAGGAAAGCCGAAGATCTCGTTTACCGAATCACTTTAAACAGTCAGCTACGGTTCACCAAGAGGGATAAGCAGCAGTCGCGGACAAGACCTGGAGATCTAAGAACCACAATGGCATGTCGAATATGCCTTGGGCGTATCTCTCCCTGATAATCTGGGCTAGGCCATCGATGTGGATGTTCCAAGCGGTGTCGTTGCGAGCCAGGCGCTCCCCGAAAGCCAGTGTGATGACAGCGGCAAGGACCCCATCTGTTTGGGCCTGTCTGGACTGGATGCGTTGGATGACGGTGTTGACGGCTATGCTCAAGTGGACCTCGGCCCTCCGCTTGGAAGCTACATTTGGCGACCAGTTCTTCTCTCCTATAGCTACAGACGCCTCGATAAGGGCTGGCTCGGCGAAGAAGAGGTCGAACCAGAACCTTTCCCTTGGACTCGTAGCAGAGTGGAAACCTCTACTATCATAGTAAGAGAGCGACCAAAACCTGGGAACTGTGCTTGATCAGCACTAGTGTCACTGTGGGATGCAAGTAGAGAGTGCGTACAAAGCTGGGCGTAGTAACAGGGATCTGACACAGTCGGGAGGAGGGGCAGAGTTATGCTTATACCGCTCTCCTCGTTTTGGTCTTTCCATTCGGCCTTGGCCCTAGTCGAGGCTATTTCGGCCGCCCTCGCCTCAGCTTTCCGTTGGCGCCTATTCGCAAAATTGATCTTGGTAACATGGCCTCTCATGAGTTTTGCCGCCTGGTGAGATAAACCCGGTGTGTTGGTCGTGTTTACGAACGTGAAGCTCGCTGGTTCCATTGTGCCATCTGCTTTAGGAAAAAGAGGTTTGCATATGAGGAGTGAGAAGTCTTGTAATTCGGCGAGCTACGTATAGCTACTAGATACTACATGGTAATGAGGAAGAGGAATGTTGCAAGGTTGCATGTGACGGTGTCATTATATGCGCTTAGTTATAAACTTGTGGAGACTCGGATCTAGGGCGTGGAAACAAGGTTTACACTATACTCGAATAGGAGAATGAGTTAGGAGTAGACTGCATTAGTGGGAAAAGGTCTATCAAGCCGAGCCAATCCCATCCCTGCTCATGTAATATAGCCACTGCCTATACCAGCTTAGCTCACTATCATTAATTAGTAATATAGTATATGGGTGTAAGCTTATACCTAAGCACCCTAGACACCGCAAACCTCGAGACTTATTCTCGCAATTGCCACCAGCTTTTGAGCCTTAGTGTTGCAGAAATCCCATTTTCCTAACTAGGTACAGCTCGAAGGGCGTGTTGACTGTGAACCAATAGCAGCTTGAAGCTAGCTATTCAACTGGACTCCCCTGGCTACTGTAGGCTACTGGACTGCTGAACGATCATACGATGTAAATGATATCGCATACTGACAAGGTAGTTGATCGAGTCTATGGACTCAGTACTTACAAGGAACGACGTCACATTGCTATCCTGCGATGGATTTATAATCTACCTAAAGCGAAGATGCCATCGACCTTGGAGCTCTTCAGTGAAAGTACTGCCGTACCGAAGAAATATATAAAGCCCAAGTAAATCACCACATCATGGTTTCGATGTCCAGATCATTCTCTAAAACTCAGGCATTACTACGAGCTTCCTAACTTTACTGCCAAGGTTGATAAAATTTACTATTTGAATCGGCTAAGAACATGTCTAGACAATGGGTCTTGAAGAGCCAAGAGGGCTTTGAAATCTCGCTCAAGTATGAGGAGAACATCAAAGTGCCATCGGCCGCTGAGTTGGGCCCCCACGAGGTCCTGGTTAAGATGCACGCCGCCAGTATCAACCCTCGCGAGATCGCAATCGCCAGTCCATTGGTAATATGGAATCCTACATTCCAACAACGGGTCAATCTATCACTAACCCCTGGGTATTAGGGCATCAACGGTCCGATCACCCCGCCCATCATCCCCGGATGCGACGGCGCCGGCGTCGTGGAGGCGGTCGGCTCGTCGGTCCGGGAGTTCCGCGCCGGGGACCGCGTCGTCGCGCATGTCGCGCCCAAGGTCGTCGAGGAGCGCGGCGACGACGCCTTCTCCGGCATCGCGGACGTGCCCCTCATGCTCGGGCAGGGCACCGACGGGACGCTGCGGTCCTGCGGAGTCTTCGCGGAAACGGCCCTTGTGCCGGCCCCGAAGTCCCTCGGTTGGCTGCCCGCCGCGACCCTGACGTGCACCTGGACGACGGCGTGGAACGCGCTCTTCGGCCTCAAGGGGAAGGTCGCCGGGCCGGACAGCTGGGTCCTGGTCCAGGGCACCGGCGGCGTGAGCGTCGCCACCCTCCAGCTGGCGTCGGCGATCGGCGCGACTGTCGTCGCGACCACTTCCACGGATGAGAAAGCGGCGCGCCTGAAGGGGCTGGGGGCGAGCCACGTTATCAACTATCGCTCGAATCCCGACACCTGGGGCCAGCAGGCTCGAGATCTGACTCCGGGAAAGAGGGGCTTCGACATCGTCATCGATGTGGGAGGCAATGAGAGCCTTCCTCAGTCTCTGGGCGCCGTGCGGGTCGATGGGGTTGTGATGGTGGTGGGTGGTGTTGGACAAAATGCTGAGACGGTCCCTCTGTTCCAGACCCTTATGCATACTTGCATCACTCGTGGTATCTTCGGGGGGAGCAGGGGTCAGTTCAAAGAAATGGTGAAGTTCATTGATGAGAAGGGCATCACTCCCGCAATGGACGATGTTGTCTTCGAGCTGGCAGAGGCGAAGGATGCGTATCGGTATCTGAAAGAGAAGAAGCACTTCGCCAAGGTGGTGATCCGAATCGATCATGGCTCATCTTAAGACGATGACCCATCGGCGCATTTCTATTTGTCTGGTCGAAATCCATGAGGAGGGTCGAATGGCTTGTTTACGTGTGGTCGTTTCTTTGCTTTCGGGACTTTGCCCTTGTGTCAGCCTTACTTGGGTTTATGGTTTGTTTAAGTCATAACATCCGCCCATTGAAAAATACAGGTCGAAAAGTATTTTAAAACAATAGACACTGTGGCTACTCATATTTGGGCATCGGGCTTTCGACATCAGCCTGCTTCGACCCACATAAAAACTACCCCTTTCCTTGATACTGAGTTGTTCTGGCTACTACCCACCGAACCACACCATGAGTTGCTATATGAAGCCTGCCTCTCCATTCGCACCAAAGTATGTCTTTACATCCAGTATAATCGTATCTCCATAGCTTGGTGCTTTTCCTTGATTGTGTCGGCTGAGCAGCAGGCTGTAGCGCCACCGCTGACGCCGTGTTACCTACAACAATTGGTACTCTGTAATCTAGGACCAGTCGGGGGTTCACCCTTCTGAAGGATTCTCATGCCTTTATTTCTAGTGCCTCTATTGCAGATAATAACATGCAGACAAACATATCCTTGGATCTCTGTATGCCTGGCGACGTACCGCCGTCACCTAGCTTAGGCTTTTCGTCCTAGAGCCTTGCCAGTACTGAGGCGATGCACACGATCAGTCGTAGTGGCGACGGGCTCACTTGGATGAGTGTAGTCGAGCGCACCACCTTGCAGTGACAGCCGGCCTAAGAAGAGTCCAGTGGCTGGGCTACCGGTTGGGTCTCGCCCTGCTTCTAGCAGGATGACTGCCTTGTCGTTCTGACCGAGGCGTGAGTCTATAACGCATCCAGTCCTATGCTATTCCATGCTCTGCATCCCTTACACCGAATATATAGGTGCTTACTATTTGTACATATGCAGTTGCCATCTAATGTATTCCCCCTTGCGTACAAAGTATATTTCACGTGCAACAGTGTGTACATGTGCACTGCCCACCGTGACGTTTATCGACACTACGAGATATCCCTTGAATTGAACAGATGTGGTACCGATCAGTAACATCCGGCCCGAACCATCGGCGTATAGCGCCATGCCTTCTAACAATCATGCTAGTTGCCGGACTCCTATGTCGCCTAACCACCTCTCCAGGTCGGTCATGACCCGTTCTCCCAATGCCGCATCAACAACGCTGTCCTGCCAACTGCCCCCGACACATAGTCGCCCGCCCGCTGCGGTCACAGGCGAGATCATCAATGCCGCAGCAGGAACTTCCGCACTCAAGGCAAATTGAGCGCGCCGTAGACTCCATACATCTTTATGCCTTTCTTCACCGTCGTTCAAGGCGTCATAGTCATGCGCAGGTGGCGAATCCCCATCACCTAGAATGCCGAGCCCCGTGACCATCCAAGATGCCTGCCGCGGTTTTCGTGCAGCGTTTCTCAGTTGAGATCTCCAGTCATCAACGAATTTCAGCGTCCCAAGCACGTCGTTCTTGACACCGAGCTCTAGCTTGTCTACTATTTCGGCCCGGACCCTGGCGGCCGTGTCCCAGATCAGGTCTGCAAGCTCTCTGGATAGCATCACCTCTTCGGTTTGGGGCGCTGGTGATATATGAGAACGCACTCGAGCCACGAGCTCCGGGTTAAATGTGTGATGTAGTTGTGTCACAAAGTTACCCATAGTCCGCTCCGGCTCTAGCCAAGGATACCCTGGTGGCGCACGAGGGACAAATCGTCGAGCATTGATGGTCGTGGCGGCTTGAAATCCGCTTGCAGTCTTTTCTCCAAGATGCGAGGCGAGCGAGGCAAGTATTAAGCCATGGACAAGGCCGGTTAACGTGGTCTGGTGCTGGCCACAAGCGGTCAAGACCTTGGACAGGGTCTCATTTTCAACAGTGAAGGAACGGAAACGTGTCTTGTAAGGGGAGGGAGTAATCGGGGCCCAGTGTGCCAGCGTCGGGTCTCTACTTAACAATACTCGTGGTTTGTTGTCATCCAACAGCGCCTTGCAGAGATACTTCATCCCTAGGGGAAGTTCCATGATATCCTCGATAGGCGGAGGGAGTTTCGTCGGCGAGTTCGGAAGTTTGAGAGTGTATGTATCCAAATCTTGGGGCTGGCCATCCATAGTTGAGACATTGAGACTCTCGATTAAGCTTTGGTGGAAGAGCTTTCCACTCATGCCATCCGCATGCGGGTGGTTCCAAGTAAACAATATCTCTAGGAAGTCGGCTCCATGTTGATGCAAAACCACGATCCTCCAGCCTGGTTGTTTCTCAAGATTGGGATAAGTGGCATCCAGCTGCAGCGTAGTGAGCTCTTGCAATGTAGCCTCGAAATTTGTCGAAGCCTCGACGAATCTCCAGTCAATATGCAGGCGCAGGTCTAGACCGTCTAGCTGGACAAAGACAGGCCGTTTGGTGTCTGCATTCCCAATTCCAACTTGCAAGACGGGATGTTTGAGCACATTGTCAGAAATAGCAGCGTTGACGGTGTGTATGAGCTTTGTTCGCTTGGCTGGGTCTGTCAGACTTGGGGGTATCGCGTAGCGGCAAGACACGGAAGTACCGCGATACTGATCCAGGACATACATCGCTAGCTGGTAGGTCTCACTGCATTTCCTTTAGCTATTGCTAGTTGCTAACAGATAGGGTCACTGACTTGTTTCCGAGACTTCGGAGCCTTGGGTTCGCGCTAGATTCTTCCACACCTTTTCCCAGCCAAAGTTTGGGCATAGTTGCTGATGTGAGACAGTTGTTGTGAAGAAGAAAGGGCTTGAACAAAACGGCGATGTGATCAATGAGTAGAGAATGCTGCTCAAAGTAAATGAACTCAGTGGCGGAAGGGGAGATAGCACACGCATGGGTAGACCTCACCAGTGATTACTTGCCGCACCTGTACTGTTACTACGGTAGTTGGTGTGATTGTCCCGCCATTCCCATCAACTGCAATGATTTCTGTTGGGGTCTAGGGCAGGACTATGTACTACCCGACCCTGTCCAGGAGAGCCTGCGTGTTTCTGTATTATGCACGTACGTTTGTAAGATCCGAAGATCGTATAACCTCACACTGAGGGGTAGGTGCTCAAATGATAGATCATTCGAGAGAACCTGAACACGCCAATGCGACACAACGTCTTATCCCGTAAAGGACAAGATGGGAATATGAATCTGAGCCTTACCCCCTCTCTCCTCGTGAACTGATTTTACACAGCCATTTTCAGTGTTGCACTGAGGGTCAGGGCTGGAGTAGTTGTAAGTATACTCAGTATAGTATGAGATAGCCCCCGAGCCACTTGTGTATATAAGCAGAAGTTTCCTCTCTTCAGTATGGCAGTAGATACCTAGTTAAGTAAGCTCATTATCATAACTTTCAGTACTGAGCAGCCGTCGTGATACCTGATTTTTGCAATGACAATCGAACGTCAAGCCTCAAACCTAACAGCTATCCTCGAAGGCCCAGCCCTGGACCCTCCTCCCGGTGTTGTTCCCAACTTCGCCGACCCGGGAGGCAATCATTCACTCGGTTATGGAATCGTGATACTTACGAGCGTTCTATCGACTTTTGCCGTTCTAATTCGTCTAGCTTCCAGATATATCCTCAGAAAAGCAGTGATCGAGGATGCCTTTCTGGTCATCGCGCTTGTACGCCTAGAGCCCCTCACTGGTGTGTCCAATTTGTTGACTAACTTCCCGTAAGGGCTTTTTCTCAGGAGTAGCGTATACTACTTATGCTGGCGCAATCTCCCCAGGTGTTCCAGTCCATCAGTGGAACGTCCAGCTCGTACACCTTAAGCGTTGGCTCCATGTTAGTACCCGCCTAGTATTATTTCCAAGCGGACTAACCTTTGACAGCTCCTTTATTTTGCTTCTTCTTGCCACCACCACCACCACGGTTGCCGTCGGGGGCACCGGCACCGGCGGCAGCAGCGGGGGCGCTGCTCTCACCCTAAGGGGAAGGGGAGGAAGTCACATCCGCCACTAAAGGAAACGATAAGTTAACGCTGCTTTACCGCCTTCCATAATAAAGATCCTACCTGCCACGGCAAGCAAGGCCGAATTTAAAAACACCTTATTTATTAGCTATTATTATTATTATTATTATTATTAATATATTTATAAAATAATTAATTAATTAATAATTTTAAGTATTAATAACGAAACCGTATCGTTATTAATTATTATAAAAAGTGCATTATTTAAATCGCAAAGTAAAGAAAAATTAAATATAATTATAAAAACGATTTAAGAAATAATGCGATAATACGTAAGTAAAGAAAGAAGAATACGTATAATACGGGCCGCAAAGAAAAAAAAAAAGGAAAAAAAGAAAGGTTAAAATTACAAACGCCGAAAGCTTAGGTAATATATAAGGCCAAAAGGTCGATAAATACATATAAAAAGATAAAGCAATTCGAATAAAAAACGAAAAAATACCGAAAATTTACGCTTAATTTTTCCTTAGCGGTTTTTTCTTATCGGTTTTTCTTATCGAATTATTAAGTTAATATAATAAATTATATAATAAAACACTGCCGTATTTTAAGCGATTAAATGCAGCAATTAAAAAATGGCGTTTTATAAAAATATAAGTAATTAAGAGCTAATAACGTAATAACTAAGCGTAAGCAAAGCTATTTTAAGAAAAAGATATATAAGATTACTTTTAGCTATAATTCTTAAAAGTATACAAAGTTCTCCTTATGGGCGTTAGCCCTTAATACGGCGCTTGGACGCTGATTACGTGCCGCTTACGTGATAAGCCCCCTGAGTAAGAGCCATTCCTTTACACGTTTTATAAAAGAAATAGCAGGGATTTCCTTATTTTTATTTAAAATAAGCGGTAATTACCGCTAAATCGGCTAAATAAGTAAGCATTTAACAGGCTAACGATAAAACCGAGCAGTAATTGCCGTTATAACGCAGCGAATAAGCAACTCGTAGGTTTTATTCGTTTAACCGGTTTATTAAGTAAAATATAAATTATAAGTATATTACATGCCATATGCTTATATATATATAAGTAAGTAATCGACGTAAGAATATTAATAATAATAATAATAATAATATTTTACTTCTTATTGCATTTAAAAGATTATAAGTAAGAAAGAATTCGAATATAAATTTATTTATATATAAGAAAAGAAGCGATCTTTAATTTAAAAAGCGAAAGAACTTTTTATATACATATGTTAAAGGCAAAAAGAGCCGCCGTTTTATTCTTATTCGTCGTTAACGTATTATTAGTCTTTTATTTGCTTATTTATGTATTTATATTAATATTATACTATTATCTTTGCTCTTATAAAAGTGCCACGGTCTGTGATATAATGCGCATAGTATATTTATTAAGAATGATTAATTCCGAAGACGCGATATATAACCTGGGAATAGTTGGTCTTTGGGGCCTCGGCGAGATGGCTGCCGGCTTCCCGATTATTGGAATCCCCTCTGTTCCTATGACCGCGAAAGGTTTGCCTATCTCCACATCGGTTATATCGCTGCTTGGATCATGGACGCGACAACGAGCACCTCACAGATATGAATGGCCCAATGCGTCACCTCGGCGGAAGCCGCCATCACGGAACCGTCGCGGTCAATGGAGCATAACTGATTTGGAGACACATGATCTGGTCTAAGTGAATAGCGCGAATCGGGGGTAGAACCAGCTACCCGCCCAAATATCGTCACGATGGGATATATGTATTTCGGAATACGCCTTGCCGTGGGTAACCAATGGGTAACCACTGAAAAACCGTTATAGTTATTCCTACTAATAAATAACCACTAGTGATATAAGCTATTAGCCGGTTACTTATTAATTAAAATAATTAATTATTAATTACTTATTAATTAAAATAAATAACCATTAATTATATATTAATTAAAAATTTAATAAATAAATAACTAATAATTATTTATTTAAATAATTTATATATACGAACTTATTTTATTCGTATAATAAAACGTTTTATAAAATAAAATTAAAGCATTACAATTAAGCTAAAGTTTAAACGTAATGCTAAACGCGCGTATTAATCTGTATATTAATTTACGTATTAAACTTTATCAAAACGACGTAATTTCTTTTAAATGTAACGTTTATAATTTTTATTAAGCTTTTTTTTATATTTTTCTTTTTTTTTAAAGCCATTATAAGCTTTTTAAATTTGGCGTTTTAACTTACGGGTATTTGTTTCGCCCAATATTCAAAAAACTGTCGGTTTTTCTTATTATGTAACTTTTTAATTACCCAAATACGTATAGCATTTTTAGCTTTAGCATTTTGCTTATTTCGTTTATTCATAATTACGAAAGAATTCGTAAGTTTTGCCGTAAAACCAAACTAATTTAAATTAATAAAATCCATAATTCGGCGAACTTAATAAGCTAATTATATATCTTTCGTTTAAATAATAATACGCTTGCCATAAATAACGCATAAATTAATAGCTATAAGCGATTAATATGCGGATTAATACGCGGATTAATACGTAACTTATTAATTATAAAAATAATAATAATTTCTTTTGTAACTTTTTATAACGCTTTTAAGGTAACAATTTATATTCGAATATTTAAATACAAGTTTTAAGCAATATTTCGAACTAATCGTTAAAAAGGCGTTTTTAAAATTGCCGGCTTTTTATAAGTTCTTTTTTACTTAAAACGGATCTTTCGAAATGTAACGGTTATATTAAATTAACGTTTTTTTAATAAGTAAAATACGAAAATAATTTAATACTTATTATTAAGCTTAAAGCGGTAACGTTTTATATCTGGCTTTTTAAATGCTGCTTTATTTTTGGCCTTATTTTTGTTTTTGCTTATGCTTTTGTTTTTGCCTTTAGCTGCGTTTGGCTTAGTTATTAAGCGATTAATGCGTCGATTAATACGTTAATTAATACGCAAAAAAAGCAATAACATATCGATTCGTCTCGTACGCGCCATAATAGCCGCAAACCCCAGAAATCAGCCAAATAAGCGACTAAAACGAAAGGTATTAATTAATTTTAACCTAAATTGAGGGTTTTATAAAAACGCAACGAAGAGAAGATTTTGGCGGAATTAAAGATTAAAAAAGAAAATAATTACGATACGTATAGCTAGAATTACGTTAATATATATTTTAATTAATCCGTTAATTATAAAATATAAACCGCGGCTATTAACGACTAGCAATAGTTATAATGAATTAATTATAAAATCCTATATCGAAATATATATATATATATATATATATTATACTTATAATATTAGCTTTAAAAATTATAAAAGTTTAAAATTTGTAAATCGTTTAATATTTAAAATATTTTAAAATATTTTTATTATATATTACTTTTTTAATTATATAATAATAAATACTTTTTATAATATTTATTTTAATTTTAATATTATATTTTTTCATATTTTATAAATAAATTAAATAAAACTTTTTTTATATAATTAAAATATAATTAAAATAATATATATTATATTTTTTATATTTATATTTATATAATAAACTCTTTATTTAAAATCTTCATTATTAAGACTTAATTTAAATACTTATTAAATATTTAGTTTATAATATTTATTTTATATTTCAATTAATTAATATAATAAAAAGAAATAAATAATAAATACGTAAAAAATAATAATATTATTATAGAAAATATATTAATTTTAAAGAATTAATTAAATTACCGTTCGTTTAGTTTTTATTATAACATTCTTTTTAGGTTTCGGTTAATTTTAAATTATTATTATTATTATTATTATTTCGCTTATTTTTATTTCGAACGAAAAATATAACAAATTAATTAAACCTAATAATAAATCGAGTCCTATTAGTAATAACGGTTTTCGATTTTTACATCTCGATTATATCATAAACCTATTTAGCTGAAACGAATCCAAAAAAGGCTTATTCAAAACCAAAATTATGCCCAAATTCGGATATATAAGAACCACGTTTATTTCGAACCAATAACGAAAGCGCTATATCGGAAAATAAAAGTTTAAACGCGTCTTTAAATTCTTACTTTTTCCGAAATATGCTAGTTTCGTTGTTATTTTTATTTCTTTCGTTATAAAATATATTTTTAAAAAACGTAAATATTTCGTAACGAAAAAAGAAAATAACCAAAAAAACATTTTAAACGCATCCGAATTAATTAAAAATCCATTAAAATAATATGTTAATCGAATCCAGTTTTATATTCGTTTTATTATTATAATAACGAATTAAATATTAAAAATATTATAAATAAATATAGCAATATTAAGTAATAAACGTTTTAATTTTGCCTAAAATTAAAGAATAATTTAATTAAGTTTTAGATTTAATCGTATTAAGTAACGTATTAATCTTAAAATAGTAAGAAATTAATTAATACATTTTTAAATATTTATTAATAATAAAATCCGATGGCTTTAAAAATAATATTCCGTTTAATGCATAAAAAAAGGAAATATAAATGGCTATATAATATTAATAAGCTTTAAATTAATATTATAATTATAAAGGTACTTTTTAAGAACTTATCGATTAATAATCGGTTATTATTTCCGTTATGTCCGATTAATTTCGTTACCGGGCATATTAAATACGATTAAAAATAGCTAAATCGTTACCGTATTTAATATAATACGATTTGTAATATCTTTTAAAATAACGAATAATTTCGGTTTTAATATATTTATTATTTAATTCTTTCTTAAAATATTTTTGCCATTTATTAAAATGCTTAGGATTTGCTTTATAGTTAAATAAATATAAAAGTATAACAATAATAAAATATTCCTTATTATTAATAAAAGCCTTTTATTAATAATTCTTTAATGTTAAAAAAGCAAAATCGAAAATATAATTAATTTTTTCCAGTTACGTTAAATAGTTTTCGGCTTTAAGTTTTTCCGTAATATAATCTTTGCAAACGATTAAATAATAAGTTATTAATTTATATCCTTTAAATACGTAATTAATATTATATTTTTTATTAAAACCGAATAAATTTATTAAGTAAATAAAGACTTTAATAATGTTAATAATATAATTTAAGATTTGCAATGTCGCATTCGTAATTTAGATTTTTCTTTTTAAGTATTCTTTTAATATATATTCTTTAATTATTTTTATAGGACGTATATTTAAATTAGCATTAATATAATGGAATTTCGTTTTATGCGAACGTTACGAATAAGCTTTAAATAACGATTTAATTATAAGATTTTATTATTTATAAGCTTTTATTTAATAGCCGGAAATTTTATTTAATGCTTAGTATTAAGGTTAATATACGTTATTATTTATTATATTTAAAATTTAAATTAATACGTAAATTAATATATAAATTAATACGCAAAATAAGATTAAATACGTATCCTTTTTAAAGTATTAACTACGTTATTAAGAATAATCTTAAATATTTTAACTTTGCCGTTTTCGTTTTTCTTTGTTTTTTTTTCTGCATTTTTTACGGACCTTTTAGCCTGCTTAACGTTAAGCCCTTTATAAATGTTTTTATTAATTATTTATAATACATAAAAAAAGCAATAAAAATGTTTTATATTTTCGATTTATTTAAAATTTATATTTAATCGTTTACGATTTATAATTAAATAATTTTGCATATATTTAATTAAAAAGTTAAATCCGTTATTTGCCGTAATTGTTTAAAACCGTACGGCAAAATCGTATTTATTTAATATTTCATAAATCGTTTTAATACTTAATTTTGCTTTTTTGTTATTATATAAATACATATCGATAAAAACGTGCTTAAGATTTTACTTTTTATTAACGAAATATACGTATATATCTTAAAAAGTTCATATAAGCCCGGAATTAATTTATATATTATGCGTTACGCCAATATAAAAATCTTCGACAATATCTTTAAATTCTTTTTTAACGATCGCTTTGGCATATTTATTATAACGCCTTTATAATATACGTAATAAAAATAACGAAAAACCAGGATATAAATAATTAACAAAGGCCTTAAAATAAAAATCGATAATATAATTAAATAACAAACATATGAAAATCCATATATTTAAAATTAAACGGTTCTTAATTAATAATATCTTATCGAATCGTAAATTATCTTATTTTTTAATATATAATAATTAATATACGGATTAGTACGAAGTTTATTAATAATAAACATATTAATATATCGCTTGCCGGTATTTATTAAACGGCTTTTACGGCTTTTTTATATTTCGTTAATATTTAATAACTTTATAAAAAAATATGCCGTTATTTAAAATTATTATAACATTTTTGAAATTGTTTAAAATAATACGGTATTGCTTATATATAACTATAAGCCGTTCTTTTTTAATTATTACTTATTCGTCAATTTCCTTTATATATCAATTTGTTATTTAATTTTAAAAATGCGATTTATCGAATATATTTATTCGGTATTTTTAATCCGGCTTTTTCTTAATTAGTTTGAATTATTTCCTTTGCTTTTTTTATGCGTTCGTTTTTTTATTTTTATTGCCTTATATTTAAATATCGTTATTTATCATTTTTAAAACTTATTCTTTATAATTTTAATATATTAATAATATATTAAATTCCTTATTACGTTTAATATAAAACCGGTTCGTTTTAAATTATTCAGTAAAAATAAATTATTCATAATAGCTATATAAAATTTACTTTTTTCTTTAACGTTATAAGGTGCATTTTTTTCGTTCGAAATATTTAATTCGTAAAAGATATTAGCAATAAAATCGAAAATATTAATACGTTTTGGTATTATGTATTTTATTTCGGAACCGAATAACAAGCTTGTATTTCTTTTAAAAAGGGTTAATTCAAATTCGTTTAAAAAGTTCCGTTTTTGGTTTACTTTATTTTTTCGTTCGAAAAAGAAATCGTCGATATCTTAAAAAAGGCATTTATTATTAGGATTTGCCGACATAATGTTATAATATGAACTTATTAATAAGGTTTTTTTTAAATAATCTCGAAAATAATTTCAAAAATAAAAAACTATATAAAAAGTTATTTAATTAGGCATTTTCTTTTCCATTTTTTATACCAATAAAGTAAATAAAAAAGAAATACTTACGAAAATATTGCTTATTAGAATAAAGTTTATTTATTCGTATACGATTATATATTATTGGTTCGAAATAAAATTAATACGTTAATTCCGTTTAATGCAATATATTCGAAACGTTATTTTTTATTTTTAACATATTAAACCTTTTTTTATATATTTTATTTTAAAATGCCACCTGTTATTAAACCAAAAATACTATTATAAATAAACGAAAGAATAATCGAAAAAATATCCGAATTTTAATTTGCAATTACTTTATTTCGGCGATATATATATAATTAAGAAATTTAAAACACTTATGCCGATATTTAAATTTATAGAAAGAATAACCCATTTATAATGAAAGCTATTAAATTCGCTATTAAAACCTATATTTTACATTTTACCTACCGACGTCGAAAGTTATTTAATAAAATAAATAAACGTAAGCCTAATAAAACGCGTATTAAAACGAAGCCAAAAAAAGCTTTAATTATTAGACATAAAGTTTATGCCAAATCTAATAATTAATAGCGTCGATATCGTTTTAAGTTAAATAATAAATTTTAAATAATTAATACGTTAATTAATATAATTTAATAAATATTAATTATTGCTTTTCGCGAAATTAAGAATTTTTAACGTATAGTGGATTTTTATATTTTAAGGCTGCCTTTTTAAAAATTAATAAAAGAAATAATAATAGATATAAAAAGGATTTAATTTCGTATTTAAGCATTAATATTAATTGCTTTATAAAGAGCAATAAAAAAAGATTAATTTTAATATTTATATGTAATTAATTATGTATTATATATATAAAAAGAACTACGATTATATTTAAGGATTCTTATTTTATTAAAAGTTTATTTAAAATAATAAATATAAATTACTTTTTATAATTAATTATTAATTTTTATTTGTTATTAATTAATTTCTTAAATATTAAAACGTATTTATAAAATAAATGAATATGCAAGATTTAGCCGATGGATCCACTTTAATTCTATATTAATGCATTTCGTTTCGTAATAACCGCAACTTATTTTTTTTAATAATAAAGATTTCCGAAAATTCTTATATCGCTAATAATACGTTAACCTTTAATTTATAACATTAAAACAATTTATAAGCATTTTATTAATATTTATTTTAATAGGAATTTCTTTTTTTTTCGGATATAAAGATAAGGGTTTTAGGTTTTTTTAAAAACCTTATCTTTTTATAAGTTTTATTTAATGTTATGGTTTTTACGGTCGCATTAATTATTTTAATTAAATTTATTACTTTATTTAATGCATTTTGAAATATTTTCGTATTTATATTTTTCGCGAATTATTACGTAGTAATCCGCATATTAATTTGTTTTATAATAATATAGCGCTTTAATAAAAGCGAAACAATTCCGATCCTTTATTGGTTAATTAATTTAAGCGACATAAGCTTAATAGCGAGTTATTAAATAATCTTAATATTATAAAGGCGCATAAGGATAGGGTTAAATTAAACGAAAAATAAAAGATAATCGATAAGCGTAAAGTTATTATAAAGGCCAAGTAATAACATATTTAAAAAAATAAAAAAATATTAAACGTAAATAATAATAAACTATAACATTAAATAATAATTATTAACCAATAAATTAAAAACGATTTATAAATATAATTCTTTAACGTATTAATTGGTATATTAATTCTTTATAAAAAAGCGAAAAGCAAGCATTTATTATAAATAGCCCAAAAATATGAAATCGCATTTACGGTTCAATTTACGAATCAGAAAAACTAGAGATCCGTCGAATGAAATAAAAAAGAAAAAGATTATTATCTTTATTAAAATGTTATTCGCAAACGACAAATTATTATAAAAATTTTTAATCAGATTATTTTATTTATAAATAACGTTATTAAGTTATTTTTTAAAACACTAAAAGCAAATTAGCTTTTAAAATTAAGGAATACGGAATTTATTATATTACGTAAAAACGTTATAAAGGTATTTATTCGATTATATGTTTTATTGCTTTTTTATTAAATAAATTAATTTAATATTTAAACTGTATAATTCGAATATATTCTAATAAATGCGAATTTGAATAATATTTTATTTAGTTTTATAATTAATTTGCGCGGCAAATTATTAAGGTTATATATTAATAAATTCGTTTCCGGAAATACCTTAATTCTAAAAGGTTAAAAAAATGCGCCATTTAATTATATAAAATATATAAATAATTAATACGCCAATTAATACGTATATTAATCTTATATAAGCTATATCATTAAGCCGTTATCGATTTTGAATTAAAACATTATAACTTTTTATTTAAGGGTTTTTTTTAAGTTATAATTTTTTAAATATCGATTTTACGCTTTTTTATAGCTTCTTTAAAAAGCAATAGCTAAATATTACGACAATAAAAAATAAAACGCAGTATTAATTAAGATTAAATTAACCTTATAATATCCGAATATATTACCATAATTAACGACCGATGAAATTAATGTTTTGCATTTCTTATTGCAAATAAATCTTTTAACGTTTTACGGATAAAAAAACGTTTTCTAAGTTTAATGCTGCTTTAAAAAAACGAACATTTAAAATGCGATATATTACGTATTAATTCCCCGTATTAATCGTCGTATTAATTTCCGTATTAATTTTTGGCTTTATATTTATAATAAATTAATGCATTATTAACGTGGGTATTAAAACCGATATTTGCTACGTTATTTATATTTACTTATTCGTAATGCTATTTATCTTTTTATTATTATCGGAATAATTAAAAAACTAATTAATTAGGATTATATAATTCGGAATAAAAAATTTAATAAATAAAATAAAATCTTATTTTCTAATTATATTAAAAATTAATCGAATATTATAATTAGCTGAATTATCGATAATAAGGGCCGTTTTTACCAAAAAGGCGTAAATATGGCTATTATATTATTCGTAATGCTAAAATTAACCGTAATATTTAATTCTTATATGGATTCGAATTTATAGCTAAATATATTATTGCTTAAATTAAACTTAATTAAAGATATTAAAAAAAACGATAATACTAATTAAAATGTTATATTTCTTATGAATTTAAACAAAAAAAACATAATTATAGGATTTTAATTATTTAATTATTAAGTTTAATGGATTATAATAATTATATAACGAAATGCATCGTAATTAATACGTAAATTAATACGCATTATTATAATATAAGCTAATATAATTAATTTTATTTAATTTCGTATACGTTATAGCTATACGATATATATTAATAATCATTTATAAATAATTAACCATTCGTAAGTACTTATTTAATGATTTATAGCAATAACTAATAAATAATTATTAATAATAAATATTTATTAATTAATATTATAAACTAATAAGGAATTATTAATTTATAACATTAATTAATAATAAGAAATTACGTCTTAATAATTACCTATTAATTCATAATAAGTACTTACGGTTTAAAAAAACAAATAAATAAATAATATAAAGAAATGGCTTTTATTTAAGGGGCTTATTACGTAAACGGCACGTAATTGGCGTTTAAGCGCCGTATTAAGGGCTAACGCTTATAAAAAAAAATTCTATATACTTTTAAGAATTATAATTAAAAGTAATTTTATATATATATATTTAAAATAGTTTCGTTTACGTTTAGTTATTACGTTATTAATTTTTAATTACTTATATCTTTATAATGTTTTAATTTTCTATTCGAGATTTAACGTAATAATTAATACGAATAAAATTAATCGTAATTTCCGAAATAAAACGGCCATAACGAACGATATAAAAAGAAATCTTTAACGTTAAATCGTTACCGAATCGAATAAAAAACGGCGTATAAACGACGAAAACGAAAAAGCGATATCCGTTATTTTATAAAACGAAAAAAAACCGTTAGTAACCGTTTAGTATTAAAACGACAAAAAAAACCCGATACGCGAAAGCTTTTTAAGCTACGGAAATTCCGAAAGCATTTTCGTATATACGGTTAACAACTGATCGTTACCGGGTCGTATTATAAACGACTTTATTTCCGTTACGAATTAAAGAATTACCCGATTATTAATCGAATTAAAGGCGAAACATATTTAAAACGAAAAAGAAAAACGGAACTTATGCGTCGAATAAATCGCAAAAAACAAAATAAAACGAAAAGAATTAATTGCCTTCGTTACTGCATAATATACGAATAAAACCTTACGAAACGATAAACCTTCGAAATATTTAAGCCGAATATTTAACGAACGGTTTACGATAAAAAAAAAATTACTTTTATTATCGAAATTAATGCTATTAAAAAATTAAACCAAATTAAAATAATATATATATATTAAATTACGGGCCGCATAAAAAACGATTTTTAAATTAAATAATAATCGTATCGTAATAATATAAAAAAAAGCATTATTAAAACGATATTTAAAAATTTATGGTGTTTTATTAAAAAAAATATATAAATTCCGAATACGTAATACGTACATTTCGAAATACGTTTAAAATTTTATATTAAAACGATAAATTATCGATAACAATTTTTATTACGTAACGAATTTATTAAATTAACGTAAAAAAGCCAGAATTGGATTTTTAATAAAAAAATCCGCGTTTAACGTATTATTTTTATTACCGTTTATAATTTATATGAAAAACGAAAATATTAAAATAAAAGATTATATTAAAGCAGTTTTTTATTATAATAACGAATGCTAATCGGATTTAATAGGCTTAATGTAAAAATTAAATTTTAAAAATAAAGCAACGTAAAAATAAACGATTATATAATAGCGTTTTTTTAAAACCCGAAAAAAATAAAATACTTAACGCTAAAACGTTTAATGCTTAAAAAAAATGAAACAAAAGCGATTAATAAAGGAATTCCAAATGCCGAATAAATTCCGACCGTAATAAATCGATCCGGTAATAAAAACGAAAAGGGCTATTAATAATATATTAAAATTACGAAAAGAAAAGCATTAAATTACCGCTTATACAAAAAAGCATTCGGAGCTTTTATTTCGATTAAAAAATAAAAAAGCGTTATCGGGCGTATTTAAAGCTATTGTTTTCGTAACCGTTTAAAACTTTATTTAATACGATAATTTTAATATTAATTCGGAATTAAAAAATGGCTTATCGGAATAAACGCTTATATATAGCTTATTTCGGCGAAGCTTTTACGTACGGTCGGCATAAATCCGTCGTTTCGAAAGGCCGCAATTGTATTTCCGAAAAAAGAAAACGCGATATTTATTACGATAAGGATTAATTTAAATATAAAGATTTAAATTAATATAATAAGCCGGCGTTTTGTTTAAAAAAAGCTCCGATCGGTTGCCGTTATATAGCCGAAATTATTAAGAATTAATGACGTTTTTATTAAGTATTACGGAATATATAAATTCGACGTAAAAATAACGAACGCAATAAAGAAAAAGCAAAAGTTTTATTAGCTATTTTTTACAATTTGTCGTAATTATAAAGCATTTAATTTTTTTTATGTCGTTTAAATATAAAACGATTAAAAATGATATTAAAAACGGCTATTTATTAATAAACGTTCGGCGGTTTAAAAAAAATCGACGGCAAAAAATTAATCGACCTTGCTTTTATAAATAAGCCGGTTTATTAAATAAATTTAATCGGATTCGAAAACGATTAAAACATTTTTAAATTCGGCAAAAACAACGCCGAAAAAACGGTTATATTATTAAACTGCTTAAAAGATTTCGAAAATATATATTTCGAAAAAGAAAATAAAAGCCTATTTAATTTTAAAATAAACAAAATACGTCATTAACCTTGCATTAAAATAGCCATTTTTTATTACGGATCCGATTTATTTTATATCGAAACTTTAGCGAAAGAAATTCGAAACGTATTTAAAAAAGATACTTAATAATAAGGCGCATTTAAAGATTTAAATCCGAAATTATAACTTCGATATTATTCGTTTTAAAAAAAAGGCGCATTTCGTTTATACGTAAATTATAAAGCGTTAAATAAAATAACGATTAAAAACCGTTATTTTTTATTCTTAATTTCGGAAATTATAGGCCAATTAAGTTTCGGTAAGGTTTTTATTAAATTTAATTTAAAAAATGCTTATTATAAAATCCGCATTAAAAAAGGCAACGAATAAAAGATTATTTTTCATATGCGTTACGGATAATTTAAACATATTATTATATCGAATTTCGAAATTGCGATTTTATTTATAATTTTACGAATACCATTTAAAATCGAAATTTAATACTTAGAAATTGCTTTTCGGGTCGAAATTATTTGAACATTATGTCGGAAACGAATATAAATCGATACGCGCAACCTGGTAACGGCAAATCGAATCTGGCATCGTTTCGGTACGCGTCGAATTAACCACGAGGCCCGGTTATACCGGGCTTTAATCGATAAGAAAACGAAAAATTCCCTTAAACGCAAATAATTCAAAAAATAACCGATTTTCTTATTATAAAAACAAGTAATATTTAAAACGCAAAAGAATTAATTCGACTTTTGCTACAAATGTTTTAAGATATAGCTTTAAATATTTCCGTTTTATTGCCGATTAATTTTTTTTAAAAGCTTAATCGAATTAAAGCCGCTATCGAGAAATTAACGAAAATTAACTTTTCGAAGCTAACTTCTTTTTTTTCGACGTATTTAATAATAACGGTTATAAGCGTTTCGAAAATTCGGCAATCCTTTAATTATAATTTTATTACGGTTATTAAATCGACCATTAAAACAGCAAATACGAAAATATTTCGAACCGTTATTGAAAAACTAAATGCAATACATAAAACCAATGCCTTAAAAACGGCTACGAAATTATTTAGCGGCAACTAAAAAATCGTTTTCCGCAGTTCAAATTTCAAAAAAAATATACTTCAAAAAAGAATTAAGCCAATACCGCTTTCGGTTCGGCCGTTTATATTTATAAGGCTCGTTATATCGTAATAGCTATAGGACTTTTTATAGCCTTATTAAAAAAAATAACCCCGAAAGCATTTAAAAACGACATTAATGCAAAAAATAATACCCGAATTACGGAAATAATATATCCGAAAAAAGCGAACATTATATATAAAAATATAACGTCGATTTATTTTTTTATCGATACCGAGAATATAACGAATTAATTATGCCGCAAAAGCGTTACGTTAAATTATTAATATTATAAATACAGCCCATTTACGTCGAAGGCTTAAATTAAATAATGCTTTAAATGCTATAAATTCGAACATAAAACGGCTTATCATTATTTAAATAAAGTATATAACTAATATAATTCGAAAATATATAAAAAAATAAACTACCAATTAAAAGCGAATAATTATTTCCCGAAATGCCTAAATTATAAAATAAAATATCCATCGTAATTAAAAAACTACTCGAAAATAAAGAAAAACGCAAAAATACATACGAATTATATATTTTTAACGTTTAATTAAATTCGAAACGTTAATGCGGCCCCTTTTTTTAGCGTTTTAAGGAATTAACTTTATAACGCTTATATTAAATAATCCGATTAAACGATTATAAAAAACGTCGCAAATAAATCGATTCGTCGAACATATAAAAACGTTTAAAAATAACATTCGCATAAACGACTTTTTTCTTATTAATTTATAGCCTTTAATAATAATTTATCCGTAAAACGTTAATAGCAATTAAACCATACATAACATTTAATAAAACAATTAACCGTTTTCGTTTGGAATATTATAAATAAACCGCAAATTTTATAGGAATTATTTTACGGACCGAAACGTTACGATGTCTTAATAATCTCGAAACCGCCCATTGCAGCCCGAAACGTTTTTTAAATATCGATACCGAAAGATATGAAATATATAATTATATAACATAATAACGGAAATATATTTCGAATTATATTCGTAATAAATTCGAAAATACTTATAAAATAATACGAAGCCCATATTTTTTAATATCGGGCCATAATAAAAACGGAAAACGATTTAATCGATATCGTTTCGATATATAACTCATTTTCTAATAATAAAGCAATTACCGAATAAAACATTTTTATAAACGATTTGCTTTTTAAGACCCGAATTCGATTCATTTTCGTATTAAGCGACTTTAATTTGCATAATTCTATATAAATATTTATTAAGGAATTATATCGGAAAACTAAAAAATTAATCGAATTTGCCGCAAAATGAAACCTAAATCTATTAATTCCTTAAAATATCGGAACTTTTTATAATCGGAAAAAAGAAAATAATATAACCCTAAACTTCGTTTGGATTTTATTAAACCTTTCGGTCGGCTTCGTAAAAGTATTTAAATATATTAAAAATAATCATAAGCCGTTTATATATAAAATCCGTAACTTTAAATTTATAATTAACGCAATTAAATATAATTAAAAATTAATAAATAGAAATTAAATAAAAATCGAAACGCAATTTTTATTATATTCGCCCGAACTTTAAATCCCGAAAAACATAAATTAATATTTGGAAATATTTATTACAGCCTTATTATATATCGTTAAAAAAACCACCTTTTAAAATAAAGGCAGGATTTTCCGGTACAAATAATAAATCCTTAAAATCCGAAAAGCGATATAAATAAAACGCAAAGCCCATACGATTTAAAAGCAATATCGAACGAATAATATTTACGTTATATTAAAACAAAGCAATAAGGCCCGGAAACGCATATAAGCAACGGCCAAAAGGAATTCGTAACGACGTATATTTTACGAAGTAACGAAAACGCATAACTTTTCGGTTATATGGAAAATGGGAAAATAGGCACGTACGAAAAGCTTTAAGTTATCGGATTTTCCGATAATACCCTTTTTTCGGAAAATTTCGAATCGACTTAATTTAAAGGTTACAAATACGTTTAAATAAAAGCTGAACTTTTTAAGCGCAAAATTTTATCTTATTCTAACGGCCGATTTAATAAATATACGTAATTCCGATTTTAATTATATCTTTTTTTAAAACTTTTTTTATGTCCTAATTAATAACCTTTATAATAATGCATAAACATTTAATATCGAAAGGATTTTAAAAAATATCCGGTTCGAATATTATTTTTACGGCCTTTTTAAAAATATATAATCCAATGCTTAAACGTAACGATTTAAATCCGAAGTTATTTTTATTATATCGCTTTGCGCCGGTTTTCGAAGCTAATTGGCGTATAGGGTATTTCCTTCGTAAATTCCGGCGAATACGGATAGTAATTATTCCAAAATATGGGCCGGAAATAAATATAATAGGATTTTAAAGGCTTATAGCGCTTTTAAATACGATAAAAAAGGTTTTCGAATTTATAGCCGCCGTAAGTTTATTAAACGTCGCCGAAAGGCTTAATTTTATTTTCCCAGAATAAATGAATAATAAACCGAATAAATTTATTAAAACGGCATTATAATTATTAATAAATCAAATACGTACGGATTAATTAAAGGATATATCGACGTCGGTTCTTTTTTTAAATATAACCGAAGCTTTCGATTACGTTATATATTTGCGTTTTTTAAACGCCTTTTGCATTATGGATTATTTTTTTTAAATAATTATTTGGCTACGAAGCTATTTCGAAAAAAAAAGCGATTACATTTTGTTTCGATAACCGCGAATCTGGTTTTATATTTTTAAAGTTGGGGGTATTTTAGGGATTTTCTTTTTCGCCTATGCTATATTTGCTATATATTTCGTCGTTATATGCGATTTTCAGAAATACTTACGGTATCGATTCGATAGCATACGTAAATAATTTTTATTTCATATCGATTACGAAAAATTTCGCTATTTGTTATAAGCAGTTATAAAAAACGCATGCCGTTTGCTTAAAATAAGGCCGATTATACGGATTAAGTTTTAATATATTAAAATATAAATTTATATATTTCAGGAAAAACCCGAAATCGGATATACTTAAAAAAGGCATACGCCTAAATTCGATTTCGCTAAAATCGATTAATAGCCTAAAGATTTTAAGAGTTATAATCGATAACCGTTTAAATTAAAAGGCATAATATAAACAGCTTTAAGGCCGATTCGAAATATAATAATTATCGATTTAACGCATAATTAAGTTCATATAAGAGCTAAACTTAATTAAGTTTAAATTAATATATATAGCAGTTATTCGAATAATAATAAAATATGATTTTACGATATAATACGATATCGCTTTATCGAAAAAGCGCTTTAAAGAAGGCATTTATTTAATGCTATAAAAAACGCAAAACGCTTATATCCGGGCGATTATAAGGATATATAAAGTTATAAATATTATCGAATTAAAAACGAAGTCGTATTTATTTTTTATGAATCTTTAATTATTTTATAAATAAACGGTTTTTAAGAAAATAATAAAACGTATAAAAATTATAAGATACTTATAATAACGTATATATAAAATATAAAAATCAATTAAATAATTTAATAATATCCGTAGAATTAAAAATAAAAAAGCGAAAATCCCTTTTAAATATAAACAAAATAATTCGAAAGCTTATACGTAAATGCGGCGTTTATTCGAAAATAAGAAAACGGCATATCGATTATTATTTAAAATAATAAAGAAAAGACGTAAACGCCGCAAAATAAAGCTATATCTGGCGTTATTAATTGCTTAATAATTCCGATAAAAAATTAAAACGAATAATTCGATCCGATATAAAACGGGAATCCGACGTACGGCGATTTAAACCAAACCCGACGAAAACGTTTTTCGGTTATATTAAACGCTAGCGAAATTTTAAAACTTAATATTAATATAGGCTAAAACCGAAAAAATTAGCCTGTATAACTTTTTAATAAAACGACGTATTTCCGATATTATTTCGATATGCGCTTATAAGTAAAAAAAAAAAACGTTACTGCATTATTTAAATTATTGCTTAAACGTAATCCATTTTCGACCGGCATTATTAATAGGATTAAAGGATTTCCGATACGACGAGGCATTATTAATTATAGGTTTAACCGATTACGTAACGAAATAATTAATACGTTTTAATCGGTTTAAATAATATAAATTAATATTAAGGTTATTATTAAAATAAAACGCCAATTTTTTATCGAATAAGGCTTAATGCATACGAATTAACGACGTATCGAATATGAATAAATTACCGCGAAAGTAATTTTATTTATTAAAGCCGATTTCGAAAAAAAAAAAAAGTAAAACGACGTTTTGCCGAAAGCAAAAAGATTAATTACGATGCATAAATTAAGAAATAAACGGCTTAATGCCGATTCGAAAACGGCACGAAGGTTAATCGAAAGTATAACGAAATATACGCCGTATTAATATTATAATCTAATCGTTAACGTAATAAAAGACGACCGGCCCGAAAACCGGCCGAAAACGCTTCGGGGACGCATTTATTAAATACGAAAAAAGCTTTCGTTACCGCCGGTAAAAAACAAACGGCAACCGCCGGATAATTACGAATAGAATTAAAATTAAATAAAAAGGCCGAACTAAAATTATAACGATATATTTTAATAGATTTTAATAATTAAAAAATACCAATATTTAAAAATTTAAAACGTAAAGTCGATTTTATTTCGCCGCAAACTTAAGCGGAAAAAGTTGGAATATAAATATAAGCCGAAATATAAATAAAAATAAGCGTAATTATAGCGACGTCGCCGAAAGAATCGCCCGAAAGCGACGCATAAACGGGCAGCTTTTTAATGCGTTTATATACGACGAATCGGGCTTTATATATAACGTCGTATATTCGTTCGACGTTTTAAAACGAAATTAATACGAATCAATTAAAAGAAAACCTTAACTTATTTTTTATGCGTTTTTAATAAGGTTTGCTTAATATTTTATAATAAACGACCAGAATTTACGAAATTTGAACTTAAAAATATCGGCGAATTAGGTAAAATTAAAATAATCTCAAAAAAAAAACGAAAAACTTATTTCGAAATAATCGGAAATAATTTTTTTATAATGTTTATACATAATATATCGACGAAATTTATTAATTATATCGTTTAAATATCGGAATATAACAATACGAAAACGGGGCGATTTATAACGGTTATAATAAAACAAAAAAAGATTTTTCGTTATGCGATATATATAAAGTACGTATTTTATTTTTCTCGATAAAAAATCGGAATAAGTTAAAATGTCGAAAACGGGCTTTTTAAAAGGGCCCGATATCGTCGCAAAATCGAAACGGCTAAGCCGTAAAAACGGTAATAAAACGATAAAACGAAAAAAACGAAGCGAAATTAATTATAAAACGGACGAATAAATAAAATTAAACGGCTAAATAATATATTATCGAAATTAATAAATATTAAATCGACGTTAAAAATAATAAAGAACCGTACGAATTCGAACCGACTTTAAGCGTTCGGATTTCCGAACGCCTAAAAGTAATCCGAATTTGCGCATAATGCAAAAAATAAAAAAAATAATTGCAATAAATTAAAAAATAATAAGAAATCGATTCGAATTTTTATTTTTAAAAATCGAATCGACGGCGAAAGAAAATTACGTATCGGATTAGTTATTATTATTAAAAAAAAAAAAAAAGGAAAAAATTTCCGAACGAAAAGGAAATAAGATATTTATATCCTAAAGGTAGTATATAATTTATTCTGCCGGTTAAGTCGTCGTCGCGTCGACGCCGGCCGGGGCAAGTAATTTACTTATATTCGAAGCGATGCATCGGACGTACGGGCCATTTTATATCGCCCTTTTTTTCTTTATAACTTATTTTTACTTATTTAATATAACGGCATTATATTTAATAATACGTACGCCATACGTTTATAACGTAAAGCCGAATCGGCTTCGCGTTATATTTTTTTTAATTTAATAAATGGCTTTGGGCCTTTTTGTAATAAAAAGCGGGCAAAAACCGTTTTGGATATTTTTTATATATAACCAAAAAAGCGATTTCGATGCGAATTAATAGGTTTTTCTTTTCGATTTCGGTTTAAGGTTTCTTATTATGTTAAAACTAAACGTATACCGGCATGGCCCTTTAGGCCGTCGACCGCGTAATATTATATATATATATTATTATGTCGTTTAAATTCACGAATGCTTTGGTTATTTTTTAGGTTTATATATATAAGGCCTTAATTGAATTAATAAATAAGATTTATATAATATATTTAAATAATATTGTTATTTTTTCGGAAAATAAAAAAAATATACGACGCATTTCCGATTAGTTTACGAATGCTTACGAAAATATTAATTATTCGCAAAGCTATTTAAATACGAATTTTTTTAAAAGGAAATTTCGTTTTTAGGATTTATTATAAATACCGACAGAATTAAAATAAATCCGAGCAGAATTGCCGTTATATATTAATAGCCATATTTTAAGTCGGTTCGAAATATTTAAGTATTTATGGGATTTATTAATTTTTATAAGAAATTTATACTTAATTATTTTAAACTTACCGCGTCGATTATAACGCTTTTAAAAAAAACGTAATAACGAATCTTTTAATGGCTAAACGAAACGAAAGCGGCTTTTATAAAGCTATAAAGCGCCTTTTAATTGGCAATTATATTTCGATATTAAAACCATACTAAAAAAATAAAAATAAAAACGAATACATTCTTAAAGGCGATTTTCGGAATTTTATTTCAATTGCATAATAATAAATAAAAACCCGTCGCTTTTTAATTATAAAAGCTTATAAATATTAAAACGCAATAAAAAACGAATTAATAAGAATTTTTAATTATAATCGAAAATTTAAAACATTAACGCTATTTTTAAAAAAAACCGAATAGGAATTTTTCGTATTCATAAACCATAAAGCTTTATAAGAAATTATCGACGTTCCGATAAGGAATTTTCGAAACAGGTTGGCCCGTTAAATATATAAGTTATTTTAATTCGATTTTAATTTATAATATAAGCCGGAAATTACGAATCCAATTAACGGATTTAATCGATAACCGGATTATATATTTAAACCGATTTATTTCGGTAACGTATTATTTATTTTAATAAAAAAACTTTATTTTATGAAAAAGTTATTAAATCGAAATAAAACAAATATTAATAAATTAAAACTATAGCCATTTTAATTATTTCAAAATTAAATGAATATTTCGGATAATACAGAATTCGTTAGCCGTAAAATTTCCGGTTAAATATTAAATAACTGCCGTTTAAATAATAACCGTAAAAGCGAAAATCGAAGGAAATCCTTATTTAGTATTATAGCAAAAATGGGCCTTAAATGGTTAATAAATACCGGAAAAGTTCCATTATATGGCCGTTTTAATGCGTATTATAAAAAAAGCATAAAGGGCCGATAAAAATAAAACTTTTAAGCGCCTGGATTTCGAAAAATGGGAATTCGAAAACGATTATATAAATGCCGAAATATTACCGTAAAACGTTTTTTTCCCGTTAATGGAAGCCTTAACGAAAAAAAAAGGCGCATAAGTACTAAAGGCGTTTCAACGATTTTACGAATAAATTAAAAAGCTATAAAAAAAACTTAAACTTATAAACCTTAACGAAAATCGCTTATTAACGACTTAATATTTAAAACGGCTATTATATAAATAAATACGACGTTTTTTTTAAAAAAACAAATTAATAATTTCGGCGCAATTTATTTTTTAATAATAATTAATATATTAATATTACGACGATTTAAAAACGAATTATATAAAAGGCCAGCGAATTATAAAGCTTTTAAAACGGAAATTCCATTAAAAGAATATGGCGACCGACGTTTAAATATACGTCGAATCGTATCCGACGTATTAAAAAGCGATAAAGTCCAGGCATAAACCGTACGAAACGTTATAATTTTTGCCGTTACCGAATTAATCGTTTTAAAAAATTAACATAAATTCTATTACGAACCTTTTAATAAACTTAAAAAATAACGGAATTAATTATAACGCCATTTTAATTATTATAAACCGATTTACGAAAATAATATTATTTATATTTACGTTAAAAACGTTTATAACCGCCGAATTAACGGAAATTTTATATCGAAAAATGAAATACCGATTTAAATTATTCGAAAGCATTATTAATAATAAAAATAAATTATTAATTATTAAATTTTAAAAAAAACTTTACGACGTACGGAAAATTAAGCGCCGATTATTAACGGCGTATTATTTATAAACGAACGGCCAAATAAAGCGCATAAATGAAAGCTTAAAAAGGTATTTCCGAAAGTATTACGACGTAAAACAAAATAATTAAGCCAAAATTATTTACGAAGCCGAATTTAACCATAATAATTACCGTAATACATTTACGGAATATTTATCGTTTAAAGCATTATATGGTTATTATTTCCGCATAATAAAATAAATACTTAAACGGTTATAACTTTAAATATAAAAAATAAAGAAACGTTTAAATAAAACGGAAAAGATTCGACGACGAATGCGCGTTTATTAAAAACAAAACAACGGCGACTTAAAAAAAATATTACGATAAGCGTTATATATTTATGGAATTTAAGAAGGGCCAAATAATAGCTTTATTTACGAAGAACTTTAGATTTAAAAAAAGAATTAAATTAATACCGACGTATATTCGGATATATATTATCGAACGAATAAAAATATAAGCTTATCGAATTAAGTTATTTATAAAGTATTAACGCATTTATAATGTATTTTTTATGTCCTTTTTAAAGCCGTAACATAATTGCCGAAAAGATTCCGAATAATCGGCATTATTAAATTTAAAGAAAAAACGGAAAAAATAAATAATAAAGAATATTACTCGTTATCGTAATAACCGAAAACCGAAAAAATTCCTTATTAAATAAAAGAAATAATCCGTCGAATATAATACTTAAAAATTAAAAAGTATTTTATTAATGCTTAATAAATATTAATGCATTACGAAAAACAAAATATGTAAAACATATAAAGAATAAAACGATAAATAAAAATAATTCTTTTATTCGAATTATTAAGTATTTTAAATGGCTTATTCGTTATAAATCGATTAATAATCGTTTAAATATTTTAATGAAAAATTATTATATAAACCTTAAATATTTTAGCGGCTTAAATTTGTTATAAATCGAACGAAATTCGTTTAAATACTTATAAAATAAAATAAAATAAACGAAAAGAACCTTTAAGCATCTTAACGGCTTAAATCCGTTATAAATCGATTAAAAATCGTTTAAATATTTATAAAATAATTGCAAAATAAAAATTTCTTATTTTATCGAATTCTTTAATAACGACGCGTAAATATAAAGAAAAATACAGGAAAAAGAAAAAATAAAAACGAAAGTAAAACGTTTTTTATAAAAAAAAAGGCCTAAACGATATTTAAATAATAAACGAACGCTAATTAAAAGTTAATCGTAATAGAAATTAAATCTATTATTTCCGAATTTAAAATCCGGCGTTTTATTAATAAGCCATATAAAAAAAAATATTTATTCGAAATCGATTTTTATGTTTTTAATTTCCGTTAGCGTATTATCGAAAGTAATTTATGCATTATCGTTATTTGAAAAAGGCGATTAAAAAGCAATTAAGGCAATACGTAAACGAAATCGACTTTCGATTTATTATCGTTTTAAAAAAGCAATTAAGAATTAACGAAAAACGTAAAATCGGTTATAAATAAAAAATAAACGATTAATAAAAAAGCGTTAAAAAACGAAAACGCGGAAATAATTAAACGAATAACCGATAATTAATAAATCGAAAATAATATATATATATATAATATTACGCGGTCGACGGCCCAAAGGGCCATACCGGTATACGTCTAGTTCTAGCATAATAAAAAACCTCAAACCGAAATCGAAAAGAAAAACCTATTAATTCGTATCGAAATCGCTTTTTTGGTTACATACAAAAAATATCCAAAACGGTTTTTGCCCGCTTTTTATTATAAAAAAGCCTAAAGCTATTTATTAAATTAAAAGAAAGGTTATAACGCGAAGCCGATTCGGCCTTACGCCGTAAACGTACGGTATATGTATTATTAAATATAATGCCGATATATTAAATAAGCGAAGATAAGTTATAAAAGGAAAAAAGGCAATACGGAATAGCTCGTACGTCCGGTATATCGTTCCGGATATAAGTAAACCATTTATTCCGGCCGGCGTCGACGTAACGACGACCTAATCGGCAAAATAAATTATATACCGCCTTTAAAGTATAAATACCCTATCTTTTTTCCGTTCGAAAATTTTTTCCTTTTTTTTTTTTAATAATAATAACCAATCCGATACGTAATCTTTTTTTATTATCGATTCGACCTTTAAAGATAAGGATTCGAACCGATTTTTTATTATTTTTTAATTCATTGCAATTATTTTTTTTACTTTTTATATTATGCGCAAATTCGGGTCGCCTTTGGACGTTCGGAAATTCGGGCGTTTAGGATCGGTTTTAATTCGCGTAATTCTTTATTGCTTCCGACGTCGATCCGACGTTTATTAATTTCGATAATATATTATTTAGCCGTTTAATTTTATTTATTCGCCCGTTTTATAGCCGATTTCGCTTTGTTTTTTCCGCCTTATCGTTTTATTACCGTTTCCGCGGTTTAGCCGTTCCGATTTCGCAACGATATCGGGCCCCTTTAAGAAATCCGTTCCCGACATTTCGATTTATCCCGACCTTTTTTCGAAAAAAGTGGGATACGTATTTTGTACGTACCGCATAACGAAAGATCCCTTTTTGTTTTATTGCGACCGTTATAAGTCGTTCCGTTTTCGTATCGTTATTTCCCGATATTTAACCGACATAACTAATAAATCTCGTCGATGCATTACGTATAAGCATTATAAAAAAACCATTTCCGACTGTTACGAAATAAACTTCCCGTTTTTTCTTCGAGGTCGTTCTGATTTCGCTTAATTCGCCGATGGTTTTAAGAAATCGAAAATAATATAAAATAATTATAAAATAATTAAAAGGCGTAATTAAAAAAGCCAATTACGTTTTAACGAAAATGTTAACGTTATTTTTATAACGACGAAACGAAATTAACGAATTATTTCGATAATTAAGCGTTATTAAAACGAAACGATTACGGCTATTTTAAATCGTAAGGTTATAAAAAGTTATTTCGTTCGTAATTATAATAATAATAATTAAATCGCTTTTATCGAAACGACGTATTATCGTATATTTTTTTTAAATTTAAGTCGACGATTTTATATTAATCGAAAAGCAATAACGTTACGTATCGTTTTTAATTCGTTATAAAAATTTTTATAATTTAATATAAATCATTTAATAGTAATTATAAAACGATTAAATCGCGTTTAATCGATAACGAATAATAGTAAAATTTATAAATATTTTTACGTTAATATTTAATTAATATTCGAATTATAACGTTATTAATCGGCGTATAAATTAAGTTTCGATAATAATAATTCCCGATTATTTTTTTTTAAAAGCGTTAAAAACGACGCGTTTTTTTTTTAAAATACGTAATTCGAAAAACAAAACATATAATTTTTAATAAAACCATATAATAATTTATTTTATAAATCGCCTTTTAATCGGCTTTTAAACGAAAATTCACCGTCGAAATAATTAAGAAAATATCCGATTTAACGTTAATATTTTCGATAAAGTTAATAATAATTTAAGCCGTTTTTTATAAAGTAATCGATATTTAAGCATAAATTAATAAGCGTTTAAATAAACGAAAAATTAATATTTATAATTAAGCATTTTTTACGCTTTTATTTATAAAAAACGCAAATCGATTCGTTATTAATAATAAATAACGTAACGTAATAAATACGAACGTTTAAATAAAACGTAAAGCCTTTTTAATTTAAAGAAATATAAAAGCTTAAATATTAAATGTTAATTTTAAGTAATTAATATATATAACTTTTAATATTAATTAATTATAAATGCGAAAAATCTTTTAATAATAAGTAATAAATACGTAAAAACTTCGCATTATTAAATATTAAATGCTTAAAAGACTTTAAGGCTAGTTATTAACGGCTTTTTCTTTTTCTTTAACCTCTTTTTTTCTTCTTTTTCGAAAAAAAAAAAAGGGCTTTTTTATTCCGACAAACCCGTAATTCCGTATAATGCATTTAATTGTAATACCAGCTAATTGCATTGCAAGTGCGAAAAACCTTCTAGTGGCAGGTGGCAGGTGCCTGAAAGGTTCTAGTGCCAGTTGCTAACGGCCCCCCCTCCTCCCCCGAAAAAGGGGGGGAAAGGGGGGGCTTTTCCATTCCGGCAGATCCGTAATTCCGTACGATGCACCCAATTACAGCCCATAGCTTACGTACCTGGACCCGTAATTCCGTATAATACACCCAATCATAGCCCCTACAGCCTAGGTGGCTTACGTAAGCTAGGTGCCTTATACCACCTACCTGCTGCCACCTACTTGTTGCCACCTACCTGCTGCTACCTACCTGCTGCCACTTACTTGTTGCCACCTACCTGCTGCTACCTACCTACCTGCTGCCACTTACCTACCTATTGCACCTAGCTGCAAGTCCTAGCCTTCCGATTGGGTGCATTCTTTATATATGTGGATTACTTACCTATATCAGTACTAGTAACTGCTGGTACCTATAACTGCACCTACTGTTATAAGCCACTTAGCTGTTGCAAGTCCCCTAGCTATTGTAAGCCCCTAGCTAGTGGCAGCCACTTAGCTTACGTAATTCACCTGGCTATTGGCAGCTACCTACTTACTTGTTATTACTTAACTCCTGTTGCCACTTATTGCTGCCACTAAGCTGTAATCCTAGCCCCTTAATTAGGTGCATCTTGGTTTAAGTGGGCCACTTATTTATACTAATAGCTGCTAGCACTTATAATTGCACTTATAACCTGCACTTAATTGTTATAGCTGTTATAGCCCATTTAGCTTATATAACTTAGCTAGGTAAATTATAACAGCTAAGTAAGTAGGTGCAATTATAGGTGCAATTATAGGTGCAATTATAAGTGCCAGCAATTACAGGTCGGCGACTTACATAAATTAAGAATGCACCCAATCAGCGGGCCAGGATTGCAGCAGGTAAGTAAGTGGCAACAGGTAGGTAAGTAACAGTAGGTAAGTAAGTGGCAGCAGGTAGGTAGGTGGCAGTAAGTAGGTAAGTAGCAATAGGTAAGTAGGTGGCAGCAGGTAAGTAAGTGGCAGTAGGTAGGTAAGTAGCAGCAGGTAGGTAGATGGCAATAGGTAGGTAGGTACCAGCAGGTAGGTAGGTGGCAGTAGGTAAGTAGGTAGCAGCAGGTAAGTAAGTGGCAGTAAGTAGGTAGGTGGCAGCAGGTAGGTAGGTGGCAGCAGCAGTTCGGCCGCTTACGTAAGCTCGGTGGCTTGCAACAGCTAGGTGCAACAGTAGGTGCAATTGTAGGTGGCAGCAATTACAGGTCAGTGACCCACATAAATTGAGGATGCACCCAATTAGCGGGCCAGTATTGCAGCAAGTAGGTAGGTGGCAGCAAGTAGATAGGTGGCAGCAGGTAGGTAGGTGGCAGCAGGTAGGTAAGTGGCAGCAATTACAGGTCGGTAACCCACATAAACTGAAAGTGCATCCAATTAGCGGGCTAGGATTGCAGCAAGTAAGTAGGTAATAATAAAGCTAGTTTTAATTAAATGGCATTACGCTAAAAGCTAGCCATTTACGGTTTAAATTAGGCCATAGGCTAGCTGTATTAGGCCTAGCACGGGCCATTTATAGCTTAAAGCAAACGTTAAGCTAATTCGTTAAAGCTTAATTCGCATTAACATTAGCCGCTTTAAGCGTATACGGGCCGTTATATGCATATTAAATTACTTTTTTATTTAAAACAGCCGACTTTATTTAATTTTTATAAAAAAAAGTAATATAATAATTTTTCGTTTTATTATAATATAAATAAGTTTATAACTTATATTAATACTTAAGCATTAAAAATGTATTTAATTAACGAATTAAAATTATAATAAATAAATAAATAATAATAAATAAATAAATAATAATAAATAAATAAATAATATAAATAATAATAAGTAAATAAATAATAATAAGTAAATAAATAATAATAATAATTCGGCCGCTTATATAAACTTAATAACTTATAATAACTAAGTATAATTATAAGTATAATTATAAGTAATAATAATTATAAGTTAATAACTTATATAAATTAAAAATGCATTTAATTAACGAATTAATATTATAATAAATAAGTAAGTAATAATAAATAAATAAATAATAATAATTATAAGTTAATAACTTATATAAATTAAAAGTGCATTTAATTAATAAGTTAAAATTATAATAAATAAATAAGTAATAATAAAGCTAGTTTTAATTAAATAACATTATATTAAAAGTTAATTATTTACGATTTAAGTTAAGCCATAAGCTAGCTGTATTAAGCCTAGCGCGGGCTATTTATAGCTTAAAGTAAACGCTAAGCTAGTTCGTTAAAGCTTAATTCGCATTAATATTAACCGCTTTAAGCGTATACGAGCCGTTATACGCATATTAAATTACTTTTTTATTTAAAATAGCCGACTTTATTTAATTTTTATAAAAAAAAAAAGCGATATAATAATTCTTCGTTTTATTACGATATAAATAAGCTTATAATTTACTTTAATACTTAAGTATTAAGAATATATTTAATTAACGAATTAAAATTATAATAAATAAATAAATAATAATAAATAAATAAATAATAATAAATAAATAAATAATAATAAATAAATAATAATAAATAAATAATAATAAATAAATAAATAATAATAAATAAGTAAATAATAAAAGTAATAATAAGTAAATAAGTAATAATAAATAAATAAGTAATAATAATAATTCGGCCGCTTATATAAGCTCGGTGGCTTATAATAACTAGGTATAATAATAAATATAATTATAAGTAATAATAATTATAAGTTAATAACTTATATAAATTAAAAATGCACTTAATTAGCGAGTTAATATTATAATAAGTAAATAAGTAATAATAAGTAAATAAGTAACAATAATAGTTCGGCTGCTTACGTAAGCTCGGTGGCTTATAATAACTAGGTGCAATTATAAGTATAATTATAAGTGTTATTAATTTTAAATCGGCGACTTATATAAATAAAGAATATATTTAATTAATAAGTTAAAATTATAATAAGTAAGTAAATAATAATAAGGCCAGCTTTAATTAAATGGTATTATAATAAAAGCTAGCCATTTACGGTTTAAATTAAGCCGTAAGCTAGCTGCATCGGGCCTAGCGCGTATTATATATAGCTTAAACTAAACGCTAAGCTAGCTTAAAAAAGCTTAACGTATATTAATACTAGCCGCTTTAAGTATATACGGGCTATTATATATATATTAAGTTACTTTCTTATTTAAAATAATCGACTTTATTTAACTTTTATAAAAAAAATAATAATATAATAACTCTTTATTTTATTATAATATAAATAAGCTTATAAATTTATATTAATATTTAAGTAATATTAGTTTTAAATAATTAATATATATAACTTTTAATATTAATTAATTATATATAAAAAACCTTTTAATAATAAATATTAAATATATAAAAGCTTTATATTATTAAGTATTAAATGCTTAAAAGGCTTTAATGCTAATTATTAATAGTTTTTTTTCTTTTTTTAATTCTTTTTTTTCTTTTTTTTTCGGAAAAGAAAAAAGGGGTTTTTTTATTCCGATAAATCCGTAATTCCGTACGATATACTTAATTGCAATACTAGCTAGCTGCATTATAAGTGCAAAAAACCTTTCAGTGGCAAGTAATAAGTGCCTAAAAGGTTCTAGTGCCAGTTATTAACGGCCCCCCTTTTTCTTCCGAAAAAGAGGAAAGAGGGGGGGCTTTTTCACTTCGGCAAACCCGTAATTCCGTATAATACACCCAATTACGGCCCTTACAGCCTAGGTGGCTTACGTAAGCTAGGTGCCTTATACCAGCTAAGTGGCTTTCACTTAGCTGTTATAAGCCACTTACTTACTGCCACCTACCTACCAGCTGCCACTTACCTACCTGCTGCTACCTACCTACCTGCTGCCACCTACTTGCTGCCACTTACTTGCTGCTACCTACCTACCTGCTGCCACCTAGCCCTTCGATTGGGTGCATTCTTTATATATATGGGTCACTTACCTGTATTAGTACTAGTAGCTGCTGGCACCTATAACTGCACCTACAGTTGCAAGCCCCTTAGCTGTTGCAAGCCCCTAGCTGGTGGCAGCCACTTAGCTTACGTAATTCGCTAGGTGGCTACCATCCGCTAAGTGGCTTGCAACAGCTAGGTGCAACAGTAGGTGCAATTGCAGCTGCAATTATAGGTGCAATTGTAAGTGGCAGCAATTACAGGTCGGCGACCCACATAAACTGAAGATGCACCCAATCAGCGGGCCAGTATTGCAGCAGGTAGGTAAGTGGCAGCAGGTAGGTAGGTGGCAGCAGGTAGGTAGGTAGCAGCAGGTAGGTAGGTAGCAGTAGGTAGGTAGGTGGCAGCAGGTAGGTAGGTAGCAGTAGGTAGGTAGGTGGCAGTAGGTAGGTAGGTGGCAGTAGGTAAGTAGGTGGCAGCAGGTAGGTAGGTGGTAGCAGGTAAGTAGGTGGCAGCAGCAGTTCGGCCGCTTACGTAAGCTAAGTGGCTTGCAACAGCTAGGTGCAACAGTAGGTGCAATTGCAGGTGCAATTATAGGTGCAATTATAGGTGCCAGCAATTCCAGGTCGGCGACCCATATAAATAAAGGATGCACCCAATCAGCGGGCTAGGATTGCAGCAGGTAGGTAGGTGGCAGCAGGTAGGTAGGTGGCAGCCGCAGTTCGGCCGCTTACGTAAGCTAAGTGGCTTGCAACAGCTAGGTGCAACAGTAGGTGCAACAGTAGGTACAATTGTAGGTGGCAGCAATTACCGGTCGGCGACCCACATAAACTGAGGGTGCACCCAATCAGCGGGCTAGGATTACAACAGGTAGGTAGGTAATAACAGGGCCAGCTCTAATTAAGTGGCATTACGATAAAAGCTAGCCATTTACGGTTTGGGTTGGGCCATAGGCTAGCCGTATTAGGCCTAGCGCGGGCCATTTATAGCTTAAAGCAAACACTAAGCTAGCCCCTTAAAGCTTAGCCTGTACCGGCACTAGCCGCTTTAAGCGTATACGGGCCGTTATATATATATTAAATTACTTTTTTATTTAAAATAACCGATTTTATTTAATTCTTATAAAAAAAAAGCAATATAATAACTCTTTATTTTATTACGATATAAATAAGCTTATAAATTTATATTAATATTTAAATAAAAGCAATATAATAACTCTTTATTTTATTATAATATAAATAAGCTTATAAATTTACGTTAATACTTAAATAAAAATTAACGTAATATTAATAAAATTTCTCGAATTTATAATAATCGTAATTTGCGTCGTTATTATTAATATATATATAATTATTCTTTTAATCGAAAATTTTATTAAATAATTATAAAATTTAAATCTTTTTACGAAATAACATTTTTAATAATAAAAAAAAGTAATAAAAAAAATAATAAAACGATAATAAACGAAAAATAAAAACGTAATAATAAATAAAGTAAAAAATTAAATAATAAAAAGGCGATAATAATATTATAATTATTATAATATTACGGCTTAATAAAAAAACATATAAATAAAAAGAAATTATAAACTTATTAAAAATAAATTATTAAATAACCGGTAATTAAATATTTATCGAAATACGAATATTCGGTAATTTTAAAGGTAACTTATTAATAAATCGATATATACGCATTATTAAAGCGGCAATTAAATGCCATTAAATTTTAAAAATTATTAATTTACGAATTTAAATTAAAGATAAGCAATTAAAATAAATAAATAAGCTATTAAAAATTAATAATTAAAAAAAAAGTAATATAAAGAAATAACTTTTATTTAAAAAATATAAAAATATAAATAATTAAGAGTTAATAACGTAATAATTAAGTATAAGCGAAGTTATTTTAAAAAAAATATATATAAGATTATTTTTAATTATAATTCTTAAAAATGTATAAAGTTTTTCTTATAAGCCTTAATTCTTAATACGGCGCTTAGGCGCTAATTATGTGCCGTTTACGTAATAAGCCTTTTAAATAAAAGCCATTTCTTTATATTGTTTTTTTTTTCGATTATTAATTCTTAATAACTTATTTATTTATTTTAAATGCTTATTTTTAATTTAAATTCGTAAATCGGTAATTTTTAAGATTTAATAACGTTTAATCGCCGCTTTAATAATATGTATATATCGATTTATTAATAAGTTATTCTTAAGATTATTAAATATTCGCATTTCGATAAGTATTTAATCGCCGATTATTCGGTAATTTATTTTTAATAAGTTTATAATTTTCTTTTATTTATACATTTTTTTTATTAAGCCGTAATATTATAATAATTATAATATCGTTATCGTTTTTTTATTATTTGGTTTTTTATTTTATTTATTATTGCGTTTTTATTTTTTATCGTTATTTTTTTTCGTTTTTTTATTATTCGTTTATTGCCGTTTTATTACTTTTATATTTCTTTTTTTCGCTATCGAAAATGTTATTTCGTAAGAAAATCTTAGCCTTATGGCCGTTTAATAAGAATTTCGATTAAAAAAGCAATTATATATACGTCGATAATAACGACGCAAATTACGATTACCGCAAATTCGATAAGTTTTATTAATATTATATTAGCCTTTTTTATTTAAACGTTTATATTTATTACGTTACGTCGTTTATTATTAATAACGGATTAATTTGCGTTTTTTATAAATAAAATTATAAAACATATTTAATTATAAGTATTAATTTTTCGTTTATTCGAATATTTATTAATTTATATTTAAATATCGACCGTTTTATAAGAAACGGTTTAAATTATCGTTAATTTTACCGAAAATACCGACGTCGAATTAAATATTTTCTTAATTATTTCGACGGCCGATTTCCGTTTAAAAGCCGGCCAAAAGGCGACTCGTAAAATAAGTTGTCGCATGGTTTTATTAAAGATTATATATTTTATTTTTTAAATTGCGTACTTAAAAAAAAAACGTATCGTTTTCGGCGCTTTTAAGAAAAAGCGGTCGGCAATTACCGCTATCGAAATTTAATTTATGCGTCGATTAATAACGTTATAATTCGAATATTAATTAAATATCGATACGGAAATATTTATAAATCTTGCCGTTATTCGTTATTAATTAAATGCGATTTAATCGTTTTACGATTATTATTAAATAGTTTATATTAAATTATAAACGGCTTTATAACGAATTAAAAACGATATATAACGTTATTGCTTTTTGATTAATATAAAATCGTCGATTTAAATTTAAAAAAAACGTATAATAATACGTCGTTTTAATAAAAGCGATTTAATTATTGCTATTATAATTACGAATAAAATGGCCTTTTATAATTTTACGGTTCGAAATAGCCGCAATTATTTCGTTTCGGTAACGCTTAATTATTAAAACGATTCGTTAATTTCGTTTCGTTGTTATAAAAGCGGCGTTAATATTTTTATTAAAACGTAACCGATTTTTCCAATTATATGTTTTAATTATTTTGCGTCGTTTTTGGTTTATTAATTATCGATTATTCGTTTAATTATTTTTGCGTTTTCGTTTTTCGGCGCTTTTTCGTTAGTCGTTTATTTTTTGTTTATAACCGATTTTACGTTTTTTGCTAATTTTTAATTGCTTTTTTAAAACGGCAATAAATCGAAAATTAATTTCGTTTATATATTGCTTTAATTGTTTTTTAATCGCTTTTTTTAAACGATAATAACGCATAAGTCGATTTCGACGATGCGCCGACGAAAATCGAAAACATAAAGGTCGATTTTAAATAAATGCTAATTTTATTTCTTTTATATAACTTATTAATAAAACGCCGGATTTTAAATTCGGAAATAATAAGTTTAATTTTTATTATAATTAATTTTTAATTAATATTCGTTCGTTATTTAAACGTCGTTTGGGCTTTTTTTTCTTTATAAAAGGCGTTTTATTTTTGCTTTTTTTGTTTTTTTTATGTTTTTTTTATATTTATGCGTCGTTATTAAAGAATTTAATAAAGCAGTAAATTTTTGTTTTACGATTATTTTGCAAATATTTAAACGATTTCCGACCGATTTACGATAAATTTAAGCCGTTAAAATATTTAAGGCTTATATAATAATTTTTTATTAAGATATTTAAGCGATTATCGATTAATTTACAACGAATAAGTTAATTAAAATATTTAATAATTCGAATAAATTAATTGTTTTTATTTATCGTTTTATTTTTTATATGCTTTACGTATTTTTTTCGTAATGCATTAATATTTATTAAGCATTAATAAGGTATTTTTTCGGTTTTTAAATATTATATTCGACGGGTTATTTGTTTTATTTAATAAGGAATCTTTTCGGCTTTTAATTATTACGATAACGGATAATATTCTTTATTATTTATTCTTTTTGTTTTTTTTTAAGTTTAATAACGCCGATTATTCGGAACTTTTTCGATAATTATATTACGGCTTTAAAAAGGAAATAAAAAATATATCGTAAATGCGTTCATATTTTGCGGGCAATTTAATTCGGTAAGCTTATATTTTCATTTATTTAGCGATTTATATTTAAATATACGTCGGTATTAATTTAACTTTTTTTTAAATTTAAAGTTTTTCGTAAATAAAGCTATTATTTGGTTTTTCTTAAATTTTATAAAAATATAACGCTTGTTATAATGTTTTTTTTAAATCGCCGTCGTTTTTTTTAATAAGCGCATATTCGTTGCCGGATTTTTTTCGTTTTATTTAAAGGTTTTTTTTATTTTTTATATTTAAAGTTATAACCGTTTAAGTATTTATTTTATTATACGGAAATAATAATTATATAATATTTCGAATAATAAATATTTCGTAAATATATTGAGATAATTATTATAACTAAATTCGATTTCGTAAAGAATTTTGGCTTAATTGCTTTGCTTTATGTCGTAATATTTTTGGAAATACTTTTTTAAGCTTTGGTTTATGCATTTTATTTAGTCGTTCGTTTATGGATAATATATCGTTAATAATTGGCGCTTAATTTTCCGTATATTATAAAGTTTTTTTTAGAATTTATTAATTAATAACTTATTTTTATCGTTAACGATGTTTTTAAATAATTCGAATTGGCATTTTATTTTTCGATATAGGATTTTCGTTAATTCGACGGCCGTAAGCGTTTTTAACGTAAATATAAATAATGCCATTTTTATAAATCGATTTACGATAATTAAAATGGCATTATAATTAATTCCGTTATTATTTAAGCTTATTAAAAAGTTCGTAATAAAATTTATATTAATTTTTTAAAACGGTTAATTCGATAGCGGCAAGAATTATAACGTTTCGTACGGCTTATATTTAAACTTTATGGCTTTTTAATACGTCGGATACGATTCGACGTACGTTCGAATATCGGTCGTTATATTTCTTTAATGGAATTTCCGCTTTAAAAGCTTTATAATTCGTTAATTCTTTATATAATTCGCTTTTAAATCGTCGTAATATTAATATATTAGTTATTATTATAAAGCAAATTGCGCCGAAATTATTAGCTTATTTTTAAAGAAAAAAACGTCGTATTCGTTTATACGGTAACCGCTTCGAATATTAAGTCATTAACGAATAATTTCCGTTAAGATTTATAAGTTTAAATTTCTTTTTTGTAATTCCTTAATTTATTCGTAAAATTATTAAGATATCTTTAATATTTAAGCGCTTTTCTTTTTCGTTAAGGCTTTCGTTAACGGGAAAAAAACGTTTTATAATAATATTTCGGCATTTACGTAATCGTTTTCGGATTTCGATTTTTCGAAATCCGGGCGTTTAAGAATTTTGTTTTTATCGGCCTTTTATGCTTTTTTTGCGGCATATATTAAAACGATTACGTAATAGGATTTTCCCGATATTCGCTGGTTATTTAGGGCCCATTTTTATTATAATACTAAATAAGGGTTTTTTTCGATTTTCGCTTTTTGTTATAAACGTTTCGGATTTTCTGCTTCTAGCTAGAAGTGCCGGCGGCGTCGATAACGTCGACTGTATATAGGGGCATAGCACCGCTATGCAATGCTTAGTACTACTTATTACCAGTATAAGGGTAAAGTTATGAAGTAATAAAAGCATGAATTGCTATAAAGTACTAGGGACTTTAAGAACTTTTATATAATTCTTGGTAATACTAAATAGGGGTACGTAATACTGAGTAATCCTAGGGATTACTGTATTACGTAACACTTTTACGGTCGTTATTTAAGCAGTAATTATTTAATGCTTAATCGGAAATTTTGCGATTAACGAATTTTATGTTATTCGAAATATTTATTTAATTTTAAAATAATTAAAATGGTTATAATTTTAATTCGTTAATATTTATTTTATTTCGATTAATAGTTTTTTCGTAAAATAAAGCTTTTTCGTTAAAATAAATAATACATTACCGAAATAAATCGGCTTAAATATATAACCGGTCGTTAATTAAGTTCGTTAATTAAATTCGTAATTTCCGATTTATATTATAAATTAAAATCGAATTGAAATAATTTATATATTTAACGGGCTAATTTGTTTTAAAAGTTTTTCGCCGAAACGTCGATAATTTTTCGTTAAACTTTATGGTTTATAAATACGGAAAACCTTTATTCGGTTTTTTCCAAAAAATGGCGCTAATATTTTAAATTTTCGATTATAATTAAAAATTCTTATTAATTCGTTTTTTATTACGTTTCGGTATTTATAAGTTTTCGCAATTAAAAAGCGACGGATTTTTATTTATTATTATATAATTGGAATAAAATTTCGAAAATCGCTTTTAAAAATATATTCGTTTTTATTTTTATTTTTTGGTATAATTTTAATATTAAAACATAATTGCCGATTAAAAAGCGCCTTATAGCTTTATAAAAGCCGCTTTCGCTTCGTTTGGCCATTAAAAGATTCGCTATCGCGCCTTTTTCTTTAAAAGCGTTATAATCGGCGCGGTAATTTTGGAATAATTAGGTATAAATCTTTTATAAAAATTAATAAATCTCATAAATACCTAAATATTTCGAATCAATTTAAGGTACGGCTATTATTATATAACGGCGATTTTATTAGGATTTATTTTAATTTCGTCAGTATTTATAATAAACCCTAAAAACGAAATCTTTTTTTGAAAAAATTCATATTTAAATAGCTTTGCGAAGAATTAATATTTTCGTAAACGTTCGTAAATTAATCGAAAATACGTCGTATGTTCTTTTTTTTTCCGAAAAAATAATATTATTATTTAAATATATTACGTAAATTTTATTTCTTAATTCGGTTAGGACTTTATATATATAAGCCTAAAAAATAACCGGGACATTCGTTAATTTAAATGGCATAATAATATATTTAAACTGTCCGTAATATATACGGAAAGCGGTTTTTTATTTGTTGCGTTTTTTAATACGGATTTTATAATAAACATTTTTTAAATTAAATTTAATAAAAACCTTAACGGAATTTAATTAACTTATGATTTCCGAAATTAAGAATAAAAAATAACGGTTTTTAATTGTTATTTTATTTAACGCTTTATAATCGACGCATAAACGAAATGCGTTTTTTTAAAAACGAATAATACCGGGGCTGCAATTTCGGATTTAAAATTTTAAATACGCCCTATTATTAAGTATTTTTTTAAATACGTTTCGAGTTTTTTTCGTTAAAGTTTCGATATAAAATAAATCGGGTCCGTAATAAAAAATAGCTATTTTAATATAAAGTTAATGGCGTATTTTGTTTATTTTAAAATTAAATAAGCTTTCGTTTTTTTTTTCGAAATATATATTTTCGAAATCTTTTAAGCAATTTGGCAATACGACCGTTTTTTCGGCGTTATTTTCGCCGAATTCAGGAATGTTTCGATCGTTTTCGAATCCGATTAAATTTATTTAATAAATCGGTTTACTTATAAAGGTAAATTCGATTAATTCTTTGCCGTCGATTTCTTTTAAATCGCCGAACGTTTATTAATAAGTAATCGTTTTTAATATTATTCTTAATCGCTTTATATTAAAACGGAATAAAAGGAAATTAAACGCTTTACGGTTATAACGAATCGTAAAAATAATTAATAAAACTTTCGTTTTTTTATTGCGTTTATTATTTTTATATCGAATTCGTATATTTCGTAACATTTAATAAAAGCGTTATTAATTCTTAATAATTTCGGTTACGTAACGGCAATCGGTTGGGGCTTTTTTTTCTTAACGAAATGCCGGCTTATTATATTAATTTAAACCTTTATATTTAAATTAATTCTTACCGTAATAAGCGTTGCGCTTTTTTTCGGAAAGACGGTTGCGGCTTTTCGAAATAACGGATTTATATTAATTATACGTAAAAGCTTCGCGGAAATAAGTTATACGTAAGCGTTTATTTCGGTAGGCCATTTTTTTATTTCAAATTAATATTGGAATCGTCGTATTAAATAAGATTTTAAACGGTTACGGAAAAAATAACTTTAAATACGCCCGATAACGATTTTTCGCTTTTTAATCGAAATAAAAATTCCGAACGCTTTTTTTTTATAAGCGATAATTCGATATTCTTTTTTATAATTTTAATACGTTATTAGTAATTCCTTTCGTTTTTATTATCGGATCGATTTATTACGATCGAAATTCTTTCGGTATTCGGAATTTCCTTATTAGTCGCTTTTGTTTCGTTTTTTTTAGGCGTTAGGCGTTTTAGCGTTAAATATTTTGTTTTTCTCGAACTTTAAAAAAGCGCTATTATATGGCCGTTTATTTTTACGTTATTTTATTTTTAGAATTTGGCTTTTGCATTAAGCTTATTAAATTTAATTAATATCCGTTATTACGGCAAAAAATTGCTTTAATGTAATTTTTTATTTTAATATTTTCGTTTTTAATGTAAATTATAAACGATAATAAAAATGATACGTTAAGCGCGGGTTTTTTTATTAGAAATTTAATTCCGGCCTTTTTATATTGGCTTAATGGATTTATTATGTAATAAAGAATTTTATCGGTAATTCGTTATTTTAATATAAGTTTTCGAACGTATTTCGAAACGTACGTATTATGTATTTGGAATTTATATATTTTTTTAATAAAAATTTATAAATTTTCGAATATTATTTTAATAATGTTTTTTTTATATTATTATAATACGATTATTATTTAATTTAAAATTTATTTTTATACGGCCCGTAATTTAATATATATATATTGCTTTAATTTATTTTAATTTTTTAATAACGTTAATTTCGATAATAAATTCCTTTTTTTTTTGAATCGTAAATCGTTCGTTAAATATTCGGCTTAGGTATTTCGGAAATTTATCGTTTCGTAAGGTTTTATTCGTATGTTATATAATAACGAAAGCGATTAATTTTTTTCGTTTTATTTTGTTTTTTGCGATTTATTCGGTACGTATATTTCGTTTTTTTTGGTTTTAAATACGTTTCGCCTTTAATTCGATTAATAATCGGGCAATTCTTTGGTTCGTAACGAAAATAAGGTCGCTTATAATGCGATCCGATAACGACTAATTATCGACCGTACGTACGAAAGTGCTTTTGGAATTTCCGTAATTTGAAAAGTTTTCGCATATCGAATTTTTTTCGTCGTTTTAATGCTAAACGGTCGTTAATGGTTTTTTTTTCGTTTTATAAAATAACGGATATTGCTTTTTCGTTTTCGTTATTCGTATGCCGTTTTTTGCCCGATTCGGCGGCGATTTAACGCTAAGTATTTTCTTTTATATCGTTCGTTATAACCGTTTTGTTTTAAAAGTTACGATTAATTTTGTTTATATTAATTATTGCGTTAAATATCGAATAAAAAGTTAATAAATTATAAAAATATAAATAATTAAGAATTAATAACGTAATATTTAAACGTAAACGAAATTATTTTAAGAAAAAAATATATAAAATTACCTTTAATTATAATTCTTAAAAATATATAAAATATTTTTTATAGGCTTTAATTTTTAATACGGCGTTTAGGCGTTAATTACGTGCCGCTTACGTAATAAGCCCCTTAAGTAAGAGCTATTTTTTATAAGGAGCTTATTACGTAAGCGATACGTAATTAGCGTTTAAGCGCCGTATTAAGGGCTAACGCTTATAAAAAGAACTTTACATATTTTTAAAAATTATAATTAAAAATAATCTTATATATCTTTTTTTTTTAAATAGCTTTGTTTACGTTTAATTATTACGTTATTAACTCTTAGTTACTTATATTTTTATAAATAATTATAGCAAACCTTATTTCGAAAAAGGCCAAACTAAATAAGTCCGTATATATATTATTATATAGCTACATATTAAGACGACATAAGGTAAAATATAAAACGATAAAATCCTTAATTACTTAAATTCGCGTTTATTAAATCCCTAGCTACTAACGTAGATAGATATGTAGATACCTGCTGGCGAGCAAATTAATGGTTGATTACTGGTAAGGATGCAAGAGGCAAAGAAGTCACCACTCAAAGGTATTATGTACAACAGGTACTGTATCGTACAGTACCCTGGCGGGAGTGATAGTCTAAGGTGTGCTGTAATGCCTTGTCTTTGTAGTTAGGTAATTAGACAAGGCTCGCACCCCAGACATGTACTGTTCTCGATTTCATGGCCTGATTATGCGCTGGCTTCGTTACATTGGAGTGCTGTCGCAATGATCAGTCCCAATTGCATCAAGGTGGCGGTAATTCTGTCAGCATCACTTGGCTACCGTATCAAAATGCGACTGTGGCACCACACAGTCACAGGTGTAAAAGTATTTGTGAAATTCTTGGCAAGGCAGGCTGGCAACTACCCATTTTGTTTTACTGGCACAGAGAACAGTTAACCCACGGTAAGTACGGACTCTGCTAAAGGGGGCCCGCAGGGACCCCTTTTTGGTTTCTCAGTGAATTGGATTGGTAGATGAACCCGTAAGGGAAAGCCTTCGGCTCTACCGGGGGAGCCCGAAGTATATAATAATGATAATAATCCACACTGAGTTCTTGAACTCTTCCATCCAAGTCTTGCTCACTTATTGCCCTGTTTTCCCCATATCTTGTCATGATGGACGATGTTAGTAGCGGGATTCTTTCTCCCACGGGACCTTTAGTAGTTCGCATCAAAGCCCACGAGCTTCGCGCGAGCTCCGACGAATCGCTCCCTACTTTCTTCCGACACCTGGAAGAAGCGTTGGATGAGCGCCGCGCCGCTCATAAATTCTACACCATCGTGCAGAATACCTGGCAGACGAGCGGTCACGTTGACTTCTGTTCCGGTGACATACTTGGGCAACGTGCCAGCGACGCCCGCCGCGCCGAGTTCTTCTCTGAGCTAGAGCGCCATGCTTCCGAATTCAGCACAGGATCAAGTGGTGTGCGGCTTGTGGACGGCAACTACCCCTACATAGAGCAGGCGGAGCGGCAGATTGCCGCCTTCCATGGCGCCGAGGCCGGCTTGATTCTCGGTTCCGGCTCTGAAGCTAACGTTGCCGTATGGACTGCCATTCCGCGGCCAGGTGACGTTATTGTCTACGACGAGTTGGTCCACGCTAGTAGCCACGAAGGCTCTAAGCGAAGCCTAGCGGTAGACAAAGTTATGTTCCCGCATAACGACGTCGATGTCAGGGGTTAGGGGCGTTATACAGGGGTTCTCCGGTTACATCGGACGTAACCAAGGGATATACGGATACGAATACGAAAGAAATACGCAACATTACCTCTACGAAGTCGCTAAAAAATAACGAATTATATAAGTAATCGGTTAGTTCCTCCCTTTTTAAGGGCTAGCCAGGTTTTAAATTAATTCAATATATATTTTATATTGCTTCCGCACTTTAATTTTTTCCTAAAAACTAATAAATTAAAACCTTTCCGTATCGATTAAATCGCAAAAAAGCCGATATAATAACGATTATTATTAACGATAACGCTAAAAATAAGGCCCAGGTTTTTACTTAAACCTTCGAATAGTAATAAAATAAAAACCTTAAGAATCCTTTATCGCCCGGCAGCGATACCGAAAAAACGTTCCGGAAATTAAACGAATAACTTAGGCTTTTAAAGAATAAACGTGCCGCTTTTACCGCCGACCTTTGCAAAAAAATGGAAATTAAGCGCCTAAATCTCGAATATAAACGCTTATAAACTGAACTCGATTTTCCAAAGCCTAGCGGATTCGCGGTAATTACGAACCTAAACTTTTTCGATCTTGGAGCCGCCCTTTTAATACCCTTTAAATAACCGGAATTAACAAAAGGCATTCCAATGCCAAAATTTCGTAACGGGCTTTATAATAACCAAATAACCCTTTTGGAATATTAGGCTAATAAATCCGTTATAAGCGTAATATAATCCGTTACGGCAAATTAATTCTTTCGACTTATTGCCCATTTGCTTTATAAAGGGAACAATTATTCGGAATATATCCATTTCGTAATTTAAATAAAGGCCATTTTTAGGAATTAAAAGCCTTCGCTAAGCCATTTTAAGGCGAGCTACGTAATAAATTATTTTAAAAATCTTTTTGTTGCGTTGTTTTATTGGTAACTTTTCGAAACTAAAAAAAGATCGAAATACATTTAGGAAAAACAAGAATATATTCGTATCGAGTCTTGGAAAACAATAAAACGCGCTTTCGTCGAACCATTCGAAAATAATACTACCCGATTAACAAAAGCCGAGCGAAAATTCGACGGCCTTTATTAAAAAGCTAACGAATTCGTTATTAAGTATTATTTGCAATATAAAAGGGCATTTATTAATTATTTGCTTATCGGTAATACGATTCTTCCGATTAACCGTTTCGTATAAAGATTATTCCTTTAATTTAGTTATTTAATAATAATGTTTTCGAAAAACAGCAATTTCGAAATTGCTTATTAAAAAGCCTTTAAAATGCAAAACATAATATATTATATTGCCGTATCGAATATACCGAATATGCCGCAACCGAATTGCTATTAGCCTGTTATTTTTTTATAGCCGGCAATTTCTCCGTTAATACAGCCATCGATTCCGATAATTCCGGACACGCTAACGCCTAATAAAACGTATTATTCGAACATTTCGAAAGGTTCCTATTATGGATATAAATAATATAGCCATTTTAAAAATGCCTACCTTACTAAAAGCAAAAATTCGTTTGCGTTTTTTAGGAAAATAACTTGCGGCAAATACTTAAAAAAAGGGCATATATTTAATAAATGCCCCGAAACGAAATGTTATAAATGCGGACAAATGGGCCATTTCCGTATAATATGCCCGAATAAGCAATACGTTATTAAATCGAATTTGCAGCCTTTAGGCGCCGCAACTTAAAGCTAAGAAAATGCCCTTTTTTAGCGGATTTATTACGTTATTAAGATCCGCCGGAAAAAAACATGGCGGCCTTATATGTTATAAATAAACTTAAAAGCCGATTTTAATATAATGCGTCATAAGGTTATCGAAAAAAACGAATAGTTGTTATTATTAAAACCCGCCGAAAACTTAATCGATATAAATAACGACTTTATTAAGGTTTACGGATTTATTATTCGCTTTATTAAAATTATTAATTCATTTGGCTATACGAAAAGGCAAAAATATCGCTTTATAATAATTAATGCTATCGGATTAAACATTATGTTAGAATTGCCGTAATTAAAAAACGTCGATTTCGTTATTAACTAAAAAACGCATAAATAGAAATATCGAATCGAATACGTTAATATACGCCTTACAAGTTCGGCGAAAGAATTTATCGGCAATAAAATGGCGATATTCGTCGCTGCAATTATTCCGATTAACCCGAATGCCCTAAAAAAAAATTCCAAAAGCCCCAAAAATTACGACGAATACAAAAAGCGATATAATAACGATTACGTAAATGTTTTTTTAAAAAAATAAATAAAAAAGTTAATAAATTATTTAATATACGAATATAAAATCGAGCTTATTAATAACGAAAAGCTACCGTAAGAACCACTTTATTCCCTTTCGAAAAAAAAACTGGAAATCCTTAAAGAATACTTTAATTCGGCAAAACGAAAGAATTAAATTAAACGCAGCAACAGTTCCGCCGAAGCCCCGATTTTTTTTGTCCCGAAAAAAAAAAAGCGCTACGATTTTACGTAAATTACAAAGGGCTAAATCGAATAATTCGCAAAAACCGCATTTCGTTGCCTTTAATATAAGAAATTCTAAACCGGCTAATATTAGCTCGCATATATATAAAAATCGACTTAAAAAACGTATATTACAAAATACGCATTAAAAAAGGCGACAAATGGAAAACTGCCTTTTATACGAAATACGGTTATTTCGAATATTTAGTAATGCCTTTCGGCTTAATTAATGCTTTAGCGACATTCCAAACGTATATTAATCGAACATTTAAAGGCCTTATCGATAATATTTGCATAATTTATTTAAACGATATCTTAATATATAACAAAAACCCCATAAAATATAAGCAATACGTACGCAAAATTTTCGACAAATTACGAAAATAAAAGCTATATATAAATATAAATAAATATGAATTTTATATTATTTCCGGTTTTTTTTTCGGTTTCGAAATATCGCTTAAGAATATCGGAATGGAACAAAGTTATATCGAGGCCATTTCTTAATAAAGGCTGTTTCGAAGCATTTACGATATATAAATTTTTTTAGGCTTTATTGGATTTTATCGCAGATTTATTAAGAATTATGCGAAAATTATTGTTTTGTTTACAAATTGCTTACGCGGAAACGTTAAAGGTACCATTTAGTTAAATTTTAAAGAGCGAATTATTTTTAAGACCTTATAAAAATATTCCAAATAAGCGGCATTTTAAAATATTTCGATTTTTCGTTATTTATTAAAATCGAGATAAATGCGTTTAAAAAAACCATCGGCGCAGTTATTTTATAATTACATAAAAACCGCTAGTACTTAATGGCTTTTAAATTCCGGAAAATAATTCCGGAAAAAACCAAATACGCAATCGGTAATGGCGAATTGCTAACTATCGTTAATGCATTCGAAATTTAGAAATACTTTATTAGTTATATTTAATTTTTTATATAAGTTATTACGAATTATTTTAATTTTAAATATTTGGAATTAAAGCAAAAACCAAATACGAAATAATTAAAATGGCTTAATAATTTCGTTACTGTTAATTTTACGATTATTTTTCGTTTTAGCAAATAAAACCTAACGAATGGCTTATTTAAAAGGCCAAATTTCGTTTTTTTTAATAAAGACGATAAGGCGAAAAAACAAGATAATATAAAAGCTTTAAAATAAACGTTATAAATAAAAATGCTTATAATAAGGCTAAAAAATGCAAACGTATGTCGCTTAATTAAAAAAATCGAAGGCACGACGTTAAGAAAAAAGCCTAAAAATATAAGGCAAACCGTTAAGAACGAATTCGAAAAAATAAAACGCGTATTAACTAAAACTATAGGTTGCGAATTATTTATTTTACGGCAACCGAATATTAACGAAGCTATTAAAACGGCATTTATGTCGAATAAGTAATTCTTAATAAAATATATTAAGAAGCTTTAATAAAAGAACCCCTTCGTATTAAGCGGATGCTAAAAGTTTAAAAAATCCCGAGGCGCTTATGTAAAATAATTTTATTAAAGCCGCAACGACGTTAACGAATTGCTGAAATATAAAACGGCAATATACGTATCCCTTAATGCCGATATTAAAAAGAAATTAATAAAGCAATACTACAATTATTCGATAACCGGGCATTTCGGAATTACAAAAACGCATAAGCTATTGGTTAGCAATTATTTCTAAAAAGGCCAAAAGCGAAATATTAAGTTATACATAAAGACTTATCCAAAATGCTAGCAAACGAAAGCCTTTTATTATTTACCTTACGGCTATTTAAGAAATCTCTTAGCGCCGATTAAGCCGTTTAAAGAAATTAATATAAATTTCGTTACAGGATTGCCTTATTCGTTAAAACCTTACGGCGCCAAAAAATGTAACGCGATTTTTATTATTATAAACAAGCTAACGAAATATAGGTATTATATCGTTACGACGTTCCGTTTAATAATAAGCGGATTAATAAAAATCTTATTTTATTACATTTTTAATTAACATAAAATATTAAAAGGCATCGTTTTAAATAAAGGATCATTTTTTATAAGCCATTTTTGGAAAACGTTTTGTCATTTCTTTTCGATAAAGCGACGATTTAATACAGCTTTTTATTTTCAAACCGACGGCTAAACAAAACGTTTAAACTAAATGCTTAAGCATTATTTAAAAACATACTGCGACCTAAAATAAACAAATTAAGCAATATATTTATTTTTTATTCAATTTACGTATAATAATACATAACATTTAGCGATATAAATAATACCGGCCCAGGCCCTTTTCGGTTATATATCGAAAGCATCCGGAAATGCATCCTTATTGCCGTAAACGCCGAAACCGTTTTCCGTAACCAAAGCAGCCGTTAAAAGAATCGAGCAAATCGAAAAAAACAAAACCGTAATACAGCAGCAACTTCGCAAAACGTAAAATACGTACGAAAAGTTTTATAATAAAAGCCGTTTATTAAAACAATTTATTTTCGACTAATGGATTAAAATCTTTACGAAGCATATTAATTAACGCCAATCCAATAGGAAACTTTTAAATAAATATATTAGCCCTTTTTAAATTACGAAAATAATAAATTCTCGCCTAGCTTACGAAATCGATTTACCTGCTCTTTATAATAAAATTCATAACGTTTTTTCCGTTTTCTTATTAAAGCCATAAAACAATAAAGGCGACCCTACAACCGAAAGAAAAACAGGCCTCGACTTAAAAGCGGAAAAGCTTTGGATAATCGAAGCCATAATTGGCTATAAAGATTCGGAACGCCAAAAATAATACCTTATAAAATGAAAAAACTTTCCGGACGAAAAAAATACGTAAGAATCTCGAAAGTATCTTTTTAATAACCTAATTAAAGCCTACGAAAATATATTAAACAGAAAAAAGCAAAAAACATCGTTACGAATTTATAAAAAAAACGATAAAACGTAATTACGGATTATTAAAAAAGTCCTTATTTGATTATTATAAAGTATTATTTCGGCCGGAATTTATTTAGTTACGAAATAATATCGAGGCTTTAATTATAACTTATTAAAAAAATTCCAAGTTTATAAATCGTAATTTCGTTTTAACGTTTTAAAAAGTCCGTAACGCGGTTTAATTTTCCGTATTACGATATTTTTCGGCCAAAGCCATTATCGCGATTTCGGCGGCTTCGCTTTTAGCTCGCAAACGCTATATCCAGGCGATATTCGCCTATAAAAAGAAAAAAAGCAAAATATCAAATTGCAAAGCCTTAACGACCGAGCCGTTATTATTAAACAAAACGGGATATACGCGTTTTATTTATTCCTTACTTATCGTAAAAGGATTATAATCGAATTAATTAATAATTAATAAAAAGCCAAATAATAAGTAACAAAATTATGGCGGCTTATTTTTTCCTTAAATTAATCATATTAGGTTTTTTAATTAAGTCGAACGTCGAATTAGGTTTTTTGGATTTATGATAAATATTAGCAGGATTTTCGCTAAGGGATTATCGAAAACGACTTATGGATTTGCGGGCAACTTAGGCGATAACTTAGACGGCCTTAATATCTTTTTTGATCGAAATAACGAACATAACGGCGTATTTTTTATAAACGGTACGGAACGTAATAGCGATTTCGATAAGGATTTTAAGGATTTAATAAAGAATTAACAAAAAGACTCGATAAGAATTAACGGAAATATATTAACTTTAATTATAATCTTATTACCTTTACGAAATTCGAAATATTTGTCTTGGTTTTTTAAGGCTTTATCGATTTCGCAACGGTACTTGGCGTTACGGATAAAAACGACGGTATATCGGAAATAAAACGGATTACGTTTTGTATTAATTACGAATTAACTAAAGGCTTATTAATAACCGAAATACCTATTATTTATAATACCTAAATGCGGATTTAATCGGGCGTTATAATAATTCCTTTAAAAAAACGCAACGTAAGCGAAAAAAGTATTAATAAAAAAAATACCAAAAAAATGTAATTATTTTGCAAAAAGTTAATAACGATTTCCGGATTTATAGTCGTATCGAAATCTTTAATAAGAATTCGTCGCGAATAAGGAATAATAATAGCTTATTTGGCGTTATTAAAGAATATTTAAAAAAGAAGGTTTTAAAAATGGAGTAACGCGGTATTTATATGGTTAAAGGCGGTATAGCATTAACGTAAGCGGTTAGCAATTTTGCTATTCGGCAAAATTACGAGTTCTTAACGCTTTCGCCGAAACCCCTTTATTTAATAATCCATTTTACGATAACCTTACTTTGGCCTTTAAAAATAAAGGCCCTGGAAAAAAAGGGCTTTATTAGGGATTAGGGACGTTATATAAGGGTTTTCCGGTTGTATCGGATATAACTAAGGGATATACGGATACGAATACGAAAGGAATACGTAACGTTACCTTTACGAGATCGCTAAGGAATAACGAGTTATATAGGTAATCGGCTAGTCCCTCCCTTTTTAAGGGCTGGCCAGGTTTTAGATTAATCCAATACATACCTTATACTGCTTCCGCACTTTGATTTCCCCCCAAAAACTGACAGTCGAAGCCTTTTGCTCTGCTCTCCAATCTGTTATGAACGCGTATTCGCTAGTAAAGCAAATCAAAAGGTCTATAATCGTCGCTGTGGAATCTATTTACAGTATGGATGGCGATGTGTGCCCGCTAAAGGAACTGGTTGATGTTGCCAAGGAAGTGTCACACGGCCGGGGAAACATTCAATTCGTAGTAGACGAGGCGCATAGCATCGGAGTTATTGGGCAGGACGGTGCAGGGCTTGTCTGTGAGCTCGACCTCCAGGAGGAGATCGCGGTCGTAATGCATTCATTTGGCAAGGCTCTGGGAGCGACTGGAGGTACGTTTGCGGAGCTTCGATGCCACCTGGAAATTTACCACTTCGTCCCGAATGCAGAAGCTAACATCTCTACTTTGTGTCTATTTAAACAGCGGTTGTGCTCGGCAAACAAACGATCAAAGACGCAATGATCAACTTTGGCGGTTCTGTCATATACTCGACGTCCCCGTCATTCCCCTTTGTTGCCGCCATCAAGTCAGGGTATGCGCTATTAGCGGGCGGCCACACACGACAGGTAAGACTATCTTGCCCAACCACCCTAATCTACGAGCAAGCTTTTCAACTCGACTAGGCGCAAGAGAAGATCCAAGATCTAGCTGCGGTTTTCTTTGAATCTGTTACACTGCATCCTCTCTGGCCAGTAGTGTCGAAAAAGGGCCTCCTATCTGTTCCACTAGCTCACGGCTGGGAAGACCGTGCCTTCCTGACGCATATTATTACGGTGTCAACGCACCAGAGCTACGTATATTGGCTATACTTCCATCTACTATACAAGTCATTCTCGGTCTTCCCTATCGAGTATCCTGTTGTGCCACTCGGACAAGGCAGGCTGAGAGTCACATTGCACGCCAGCAACACAGAAGAGCAGGTCAAGTCCCTCGTTGGCGCTATCTATGCATGGGTGGAGGAGATGTTGGAGCTCGGAAAGGGGGGCACCGTAAAAACCGCATCGGAGGCTGCCAAGCAAGTCTACTCGTGGATGGCACAAGAAGGACTGACTGGGTTTGGAATGCCGTGAGACCATTGTATAGCGTGGAGTTTCTAGATACACAAATACGGTCCAATCATCATACCGCACTCCCTATATTCTGCATATTAGCAGCTTGACTGGTTACTGTAGTAGTCAGAGATCCCTTACTCCCGCCGATGGCGTGCCGCGCCATCCAACAACAGATGCAGGTGGTAGAAAGAAACAAGTGATCAACCGTCTAGTAATCCTCCCAAAGACAAAACTCTGCAATGGTCAGCATGGTAGGATCATGCATGATTGTGATTGGACTTGCATATTGTATGAAGAATAGAAGCAGGCTGTTAGATATTCGGTAGGTTTCGGTAGGATCATGCATGATTATGATCAGGGTGTCAAGCAACGCAACCTGCAACACAATTCACGAGATCCTTCCTCACTTCGTTGCGCAACTGGTTGCATAGTTGCAGTAGCTGTGCTTTGTGGCTAGTATTCAGGGGTTAAAGGGGGGGGAAGGGGGGGGGTTGTTTATGGGTCAAGTGGGGTATGGGTAGGTAGGTAGGTATGCCCTCGAAAATCGATCAAGTAGGCCAGGCTGCAGATACGGCTGGAACACTCCGGATTAGACACCGAAAACTGTTTGTGCACATATATACACTCTTACTTTATCCCATTTGGGGTACTGCAACCAATGCAGCGCCATTGTAATTGGGTTATAGTTATAAATTAGTCTACGGGTTTAGAAGGGTTTTATACCGTAATTTGCCATTTATAATAATAATAATTAATAATTCAATTAGCTTTATAACCGCGCCGCCGCTTTTATTTCGAATTTTAATTCGAAATCTTTATAAATATTTCTTAAATTCGATTTATTAATTAATTATTATTTATTTATAAATTCCGATATAATAAATCCTAACGATATTTTTATATTTATTTTTATTATTTAAAACGCGTTTTTAAAAATCGTTATTGCCAATATTAAAAAACGCATAATGCAATCCTTATTAAAGGCGCCGGCGGCTTTTAATATAATATTAAAAACCGATATCGTCGGTTTTTTACCGCCGGCCGTAAGGCTTATAAAAAGATTACGCATAAATACGGCTGGCGAATTTTTCGAATCCGTTTTTTCGGCCGAAAAACTCGATTTTCGTAAATGCCGGCTTAAAGCACGTAAAATCGAATTAAAAAAACAAAAGCTATAAAACAAAATAATCCGCCGATATTACGAAAAAAAAAACCCGAAAGCATAATCCGAATTTAAATGACGAAATTAATAAATATCTTAATATCGTAATAAATATTGCAAATATATTTCCGAATATAAAAATACGTTACGTAATATAAATATTCGAATTTAAATTTAAGCCTTTAAACTTAATTAAGTTCTAAATTAACGTTTATTCGGAAATACAAAACGAAATTTCGAATGTTCGTATCGTTAATTCCGAATTTCGATTCGTTTTTAATATCGGGAAAATCCCTTATTACGGTTCCGATTTCTATATTTTCTTTTAATATTTCGTTCGATATATGGAAATTTATGTCCGCTTCTTTTTAATATATTTAAACGTATAAATAAATATAATACGCTTCGCCGGATATATAATAAAATACAAATAAGCTTATTAAATAAAGCATATATTTATATACGTAATGGTTTATATAATTTCGGCAATAAATTTCGGCTATAACGTAACGGAATAAAAAAACGAAAAGCCGAATTAAATTAACGAATCCTTTTTTTAACGCCTTTAAAATATACAGCAAAAACGTTTCGGCGCTGCTTAAAGCCCGAAAAACCTTTTAAAAAAACATTCATCGCAATTAAAATAAAAACAAATACATTCGAAAAAACCCCGATAATAAATGCAAAAGATTTCAAAAATGCCTTAATTATAACGGAAATTATAAAATAACGAAATGCAATAATAAATCCGAATAAAATTCGAATATTATTACATCCGGTTTTAATAATTCGCCCGTAATACCGAAAAATCCGGAAATAATTTAGCTATTCGTTTAAATACGTAACTTTTTCCCGATTAAGCCGGATATTAATATATTCCCCCTTTTCGAAATCTTTTTTATAAATAAAAGTCCTTCTCGGAACTTTTCGTTCCTTTTAATTGCCGAAAAATAAAGGGCTACCTTTAAGCGTTATTTCGGAAAACTTTTCATTTTAATCGATGGCATATTTATATACGGCGCTTAATTCGGTTATACGGAATAACTTTTACCGATAATTTCCGAAAATTTCGTAACAGCTTACGAAAATCCGACAATAATTTAATAATAATTAAAAAACGACCTTATATTCGGCCGCGTCGCCTTTATTCCGTTCTTTTTATCGCCCGGCTTCGTTTCTTTTTCCGTTCGGCCTTATATTAAAACCGGACGAAAAATAATGCAGAATATACCTGTTACAGGAAGGTTTAATCGTACCTTTCAGTTAAAGGATATCTCTAGCTAAAAAATAGGTGGCCTGTCTTTATTATTGTTTTAATAATTGTTTCCAGCTATAGCATTAATTAGTTTTTCCTAAAAGAATTATTATCGTCTTTTACTTAAAGTTTATCTTTATAACTTAATAGTATTTCCTTATATATCATTAGAACCATATATTATATCGGTTTTTTAACCTATATAAAACAATATTATGTTTTTATATTATTAAGTTATAAACCTTAATAATCTTTTTTCGAGCTTAATTAATTATAATGGCATATACCGGCCTTAAAACCGACCGACCAGGCCCTCTAAGTCCCATTTATTTACCCTTCTGTTATCAATTAATTAACGCGACAACCACTTTTTATCTATTTATCTTTATTTTCGTTTTCGGAAAACAAAAACGTTTACTTTAATACCCATTTTATTTATCTTTTTTCGAAACTCGATTGCCTATTTTAGGCGTTATTATTTATAAGGCAACTTAAGTTATCGAAAATAGCCCCATATTAACCGGTTCCATCCCTAAAACCATCAGATCTGTTTTTTCTTCATCAAGACGATCAAAAAAACCCCTATCTTACGTTATTTCGACCATTCATTAATTATCCACCCTTTTAAAGTCGTCGTTTTACATTACGACTTCGGCACTTATCCCATATCCATAATAAAAAATACCTTTATAGCTATATCAGATTTCATTATTAATTATCCAAATTACTTTAAGCATAATCCATTATTAAAAAACATTATCCTTAAAATCCATAAGTTGTTTTTAAAATATAATCACCCTTTATTACCAAAACCTAAGCGAATTATTAAAAACTCTTTTATTCCATTTATCTAATACCCGGCAAAGTGGATTATAAACCATTAAAAATTTAAACAGGCTTACCTGAAAATCGAAAAATACGTTATCGAAAAGTTCTTAAACCTTGCCCTTATACAAAACACTCCCGCTAATAACATTAACCAGGAATAAAAAAAACAAAGCAACGACAGCCCGAAGCGAACCCTTAAAATACCAAAAAAAAAATTACCTTCCGGTTTACAAAATACATCGCTAAAAACCCCTTCCAAAAACACTTCTACTCCAATATATTAGGACAATCTAGCTAAAAACATTATAAACAAACTTAAACGCCTATAATTAAAATATTCCCAGAACAAAAATTAATAGGCAACATTAGCCTTATATCAAAAGAATTAAAGACTTGGCGTACGAACTTAATTTCCCTAAACATTGGAAGATATATAAAGTTATATCAATAACATATCTTAGCAAAAAACCAGGTCATAAGGATCCATAATACCGAAAACGGCCATTGCCAGAACAAATTATAATCGAGAAAAACAATAACGACTGGATATCATACGAAATAAAAACATTATTTAAAAAACGTATCAATAAATAAAGAAAACCTATTATCGAATACTTCGTAAAATAAAAAGAATAAGCGTTATAATAAAACAAATAATACCCCCGACAGCTATTTATGCAAAACGCGGCAAAATTGGTCCATAAATTTAACCGGAAATATAAAATAATAATAAACGAATTACAGCTAAAAGCAAAAAACATTATCCCGCCAAATACATTAATAGCTATAAAAGTTAACGAATAAAAACTAATGCAAATAATCCTAAAAACTAACATAAAAATATAAATTCCAAATGCATCGCCAGCATAATAACTATCGTCTTCGAAATAATACTAAGACTACATATATTTAAACGCAAAAAGCGCGTAATTTTTTCTTATTTCATTTATAACCTAATTATATACGTATATAAAATTACAATTAAACCAACATTAACAAAATACCAAACCATCTTATGTAATTACCGCAAACACAACAACAATATAACGGACGTAAACATAAACGCAAAATCCTTCCCAAATAAGCAATTCTTTTACGAAAAATCCAATCTGCTGCTTATAAACGAAATAAAAAACCGAATAAAAATATTCGAAATTAAATAAGCTACGCTTAAAAAGCCCATATTCGCTTTATTTGCTAAAAACGAAATAACGTTTAACAAATACAAAAAAATGCCCAACGGAAATACGAAAATAATAAAAGAATTTACAAATACGAAAAATTATTAAAAAAAGGTATTAGCAATATATATACTATTAAACGACATGGATTTCGATTATATAATTAAAGAACTGGGACGAATTAATTCAAAAGCACAGCCAGCAAATTCGAAAATATAGCAAAACATTATAAAAACCTTAGGAATAATTATCGAAAAAAGATACGCAAATGGATAAAAAGATAACGCAAATCATAAAAAAAAACTGCCAGCGCAAAAAGTTTTGAAAGCATTTAAAATTTACAAAAACGGCAACGGATTTAGCTGCTGGCCGCAAAAAGTTTTGCTACGGCTTTAATAGGCAGGCGCTAAATAATATATCATTTTAAAAAACAAAAAACGCATTTTAACTTATTAAAAAAAATATTACAACAACCATGGCATAATTTATGCCGAATATATCGATATATAAAGCAAAAAAAAGAAGCCTAAAAATAAAAATAAAACCTTATAAAAGGCCATATTTAAACTTAAGGCATTAATACTTAAGCCCAAAATACTAATATCATAAGGCTCGCCGATATAACTAAATTCGCCCATTTAAATATAAACAATTAATTAAAAACTAAAGAACAAACATTTACAAGCTATTAACGACATAAATAATACGGATAATTTTTGGAATTTATATAAAGCAAATCTATATTTAATCGAAAAGGTTCCCAAATATATCAATATTAAAAAAATAATTAACATAATCGGATAAAATATTATGACATTAAGAAAAACTTTCGACGAATAAGTTAAATATACGAACCGATAGCTTAAATTATACGCCCGGGCAATATAGCTTAAAACGTTATTAAACGATACCTTAACCGGAAAAATCAAGGACGTCATTTAAAAAATTCCAAAGTCTATAATTAAATCCGATTTAATTAAGAAGAATTTAAAAAAATACGTCAAAAAGGCGGAGCTAAATAAATATATTAAGGAATTAAACCTGCCAATTGCGATCAATAAAGTATTAATCCGATAAGCAAACGACGATACGACGGCAATAAAAATAATAGCCAAAATAATAACAAATAATTCTAATATAATTATAATATTAATAACCAAAATAAACGAAATATAAAAACAGTTAAATTTATTAATAACTTTTATTAAGTTATCGTTAAGAAGTTATCGGTCTTTAATTAAACCTTTAAGATTATTTAAAGATATAATGTTTATATTATTATTATAATCTTTATTAAAACAGTAATAATCATTTATGCCGTTATTTAAGCCCGAATTTATATTCGCTTAGTAAACATAATACGCCTAATAAATACCGAGTAAGCCATTATTATAGCAGCGAAGATTTGCAATTTCTTTGTTTTTAATTAAGCTATAGCTATAGCTTATATTTAATATGCAAATATCGACCAATAAAAGAAAGAAGTCGTTTTTTTTAATGGGATTAAATAGTTTTATCCCGGCAAAAAGACTTTTATTTAAAAAGGAATTAATAGAGTAGCAATAAATAGCAGTTAACGGGACGTTAACGTTTTTCGTATAGGGGGGGCAAGTTATTATAAGAAGGTTTAGTCGTATTTTTCAGTTAAAGGATGTCTTTAATTAAAAGACAAATGGCCTGTCTTTATTATTATCTTAATAATTATCTTTAGCTATAGCATTAGCTAGTTTTTCCTAAAAGAATTATCATCGTTTTTCACTTAAAGTTTGTCCTTATAATACTACTTTTCTTATTTTTCGAAAAATTCGGTTAACGACTAAATCCCGAAAATAAATGCTATACTTGAATATATTATAATTAAAAAGGTTTTCGATTTGGTATGTCGCTTCGATAAAAAATCCCTTTTTGTTAAAAAAAATTTTAAAAACGCGTTTTGCATAATACTTATAACGGCATTGCAATATCGGTTATTCGGCTTCGAATAACGCAAAAGGTTTTATTACGAAAATTGCCTTTTATTCGGTTTTTATACGGCCCCGTATTTATTTAATTTATTCGCAAAAACCCTTTATTAAATGCTTTCCGTATTGCTTATTAAAATATTAATCGTTTATTATTTCGACGACTCTATTTTCGTATTTTTCTCCGGAAAAATCGCAATTTCGTTATATTTCTTTTATAATAAATTAATCGCCGCATTAAGAATTCTTTTGAATTTCGAAAAAAACGATTAAAATATAACCCTCGAAATCCTTAAAATCGAAATCGATATAACATTAATAAGCGCCCGTTTATCGAAACGAAAACTTATAAAAACCAATAAGCTAATTATTAATGCCTTTATTACAAGTACCCTTTTCGGCCGTTAAGCCGAACGGATTGCCGGCTTTTTAAGCTTTTACGTAACGATAATACCTTTAAATAAGCCCTTTTTATATAAAATTTAGGGGTTTTTCGTTTTTATACGTAATTTACGTTTATATCGTTTATTTAATAACGGCGCCGTAAAGAATTTACGATAATAAAGGAATTTCTTCCGGAATTTTAACGGCATTTATTTATTAATAAACTCGGATCGAACGGTTTTTTACCTATTTACGGATTTTTCGAAATCGGCATTTAAGGGCTTTTAATATTGCAAAAATCCGGTTTAAAAAAGCTAATATACGAACCTATTTATTTCGGCTATTTAAATTTTTTACCGTTTATTCGGCAAAAACGAATTATAATTTCCAATTAATATTTTCGAATTAATTGCAATTTAAAAAATCTTTTTATTATTCGGTCCAATTTAAATATACGATACGATTATCTTATATACCGATAATATAACGGCTTAATACGGCTTATTTAATTTTAAAATAAAGGCGATTCTTTTAATAAACGCCTTTCGTAACGTTTTCGTTTATTCGGCGAAATTCGATATTAATTTTATAACAATATGCATATCGTCGGCCGAAAATATATTCGCAAATGCGTTTTTTTAACGAAACTAGCAGTTAATTATTAACTTATACCTTAATTAATAAACGTTTATAATATTAAGCTTTCGAATAATTTCGTAATACAAATATTACGAATTTTCTTTAATAAAAATTACGTAAAATTATTTTAAACCGGATTCGTTCCGAATATCCGAAAAACTTATAATACAATAATACGTTCGTATAAATTATAATATCGATAATATGCATTTATATTATAACCGGTAATAATGATTACTTTTTTAAAATAAATATTCGATCGAATTTTCGGCCGAATATAAAACCGATTCCGGGGCTTTATAATAAAGAAATACTTAATATTTATACGTTCGATATATATCGATATTAATTACGATATAATAATTTTCGAAAACGCATATATAAAACGCTTAATATAAAAAGCGAAATATTTATTTTTATACGAATCGATACGAATTAAAAAAAAGCCTTTTATTTTTAAAATTACGTTTTAACGACTTATTAATTCCGAAACGACGGCAAACAAAAATCCCGGAAACATATTCGCGATTAATATTGCCTTTATAACGGCATAAACGGATTTTTTCCGTTTAAGCGAAATTATACATACCGAAACCGACGCCGGCGATCCGGTTCGATACGGATACGAAAAGCTTTTTTTATTCTGCGTTACTTTTTTCGAACGAAAAAACCATTTCCGGTTATTTTTTCGATTTAATAAAACGAATCGAAATAAAAACGAAATAATCTTAATAATAAAAACTATAAGCAATATTATATGCCCTTATTTTTATATAACCAAATGGCTACGATAAAATTCGAATTCCGAATATAACCTAAGCCGATAATTTTAATTTCGCTTACGAACCGGCGCTTTTATCCGTAAATGCGTTTTCGCCGCATTCCGGATCCGCCTAATACGAATCGGAATTTCCTTTAATACGTATTCGGATTATAACTTTCGCCGAAAAGCCGCATAATACGTTTTCGATTCCGGCATAAGCGAAAAAAACATTAAGCTATTAAATAAATAATGTTTTAATACCATACGTCGGTATTATAAAACGTTTTTAATAAATTTCTTATACCTATAACGCTATTTCGTATACGGGCAATTAAAAACGAATTAATAATTTTTTCCTTATATTCGAAAAAAAAATAACAAATAAAATAAATTAAATTGCCTTAAGCCGGTTGCAAAAATAATTTTCGGTTATTTTTACGAACGCTATAATACCTTTACATAAAAAATTTACGTAAGTTATTATAAGCCGCTTTTATAATATCCTTATTCGAAAATACCGTTTAAATAATTAAAAACGGCTTTTACGAATATAATAATAGCCTTATAAAACGTTATGTAATAACGCTTTTTAAACGTTATAACGGCCGGCCCTTAAAAGGATTTATATTATTAATATATTATTTTAATACCTTTTAATCGAATCTTTAAAATAATTTATAAATAAATTAATTTACGGATTTAAAAGGATTTTATACTATAATGTATTATTTATAATAATAATAATTAATAATTCAATTAATTTTATAACCGTATCGTTGCTTTTTTCGTTTATCGTTTTTATTAATGCTTATTATTACGGCTATAAGTAAATATAAGGTCGAGGAGATATAATTGTTATTATATAAAAAAAGAAAGAAAGGTTTAAGTTAAAAGAAACGAAACGTTTCTTTATATATAGCGATATAAAGCCGGGCCGATAGCTGTACATTTAGTACCGTAACAATAGGTCCCCTTTTTTTAGGTAATTGTTCTTAATTACTTTTTAAAACTGATTTTTTAGGTTATTAGGCGACGAAAAGATAATATTTTGATTATAATTTTATATTAATTCGAAATGTATTTAATAGCGTTAAGCCGGATCCGAAAAAAAAAATACCTGCCCCGGATAGCGTATATTTTAATAAATTACTTAGCTTCGTATTTTTTATTAATTCGAAGCGCTAAGCCGGATTCGAAAATAAATACCTATTCCGAATAGCGTATTATTATAATGGCTATATATTTATGTATTTAATTATTAATTATAAGGCTTTACGTTTAAAATATAAATACGTTAAATTTTTTTTTCCATAATTTTGTTTTTTTTAAAGCTTGCCGAATCGTAATTATTCCGTTGCTTTTCTTTTTTCCGATCGATTAATATTTGCGTTCGTTTCGTCGTTTCGTTTATTTTTCGTTTATTTATTTATTTATCGATATTATTATCGTACCGACGTTATGCTTTTTCGTTTTCATATCGCTTTTGCTTCGTTTTTTTTAACGAAGTCGCCATATATGAAATACTTTCGGCATACCATAAAATATTTCGATCCGGTTAACGGCGAAATGCCGGCATTCGCGTACGAATAAACGAACGCGGCAAACGTAATATATTTCCTATACGTCGGTCGTAAGAATCTTTGCGAATTCATAAGTTTAGTCGGCATTTTGGTAACGTTTTGCGAATTACGTAAGGTTTATTTATTAATGGTTTTATATTTAAACGTCGTTTAAAATATAAAGCAATTAAATAAATTTATTCGTTTTTTTATATTAAGACGATTATTCTTTCGACGTTATTTAAAATAACGACGATAATAATAATAATTCGCTTTTAAATTTTGCAAATAAATTCGTTCGAATTTATTCGGAAAATATTCGAATTGCTGTCGTTACGGTTATATTTCGCATTTGCGTCGCTTTCGAAACGGCCGAAAAGGCTTACCGTATTATTATCGGTAAAACCGGCATTAAAAAAAAAACGGATATGTTTTATTTTTTAATCGTTTAATGTCGTATCGATATTAAATTAATCGTAAAACGTTTAAGTTTCGAATACGTATATTGCTTAAATCGTTGCGTATCGTATTTTAATATAAATACAAAATTCCGTTTTTCGCGTTTACGACGTAAATGTTCCGTTTCGTATTCGTTTCGTTTTTAATTGGCTAACGAAAAAATAACAAAATAACGATATTTAAACGGCTTAAAAAATTATTATCGAACCGTATTTAATATTTGGCAATGCCGATTAATAAATTTAAATAATCGTTAAATGCGCTTTTTATTAAAAAATAAAATAAATTTTAATTATAAAATTCGGCCGTAATTAAACGAATAACGATATAACGACGTTTTCGTTTAATTTCGTCGCTTATTAAGCAATAATTCGTTTCTTTTTCGTTAATTCTTATTTACGATAATATATTAAGTTGCGTTTTGTTAATATTTTAGCATTAATTTATAGCTAATTAGTTATTATTTCGGTTTTATTTCGGTTTTTATAACTTAATTCTGGTTTTTTAATTGGGGTTTCTTTTGTTATTTGTTTTTAATATAAATCGTTTTGCGATTTATTAAGCCCTTTAAGTTAATATAAATAAAAATCCCCTTTTTTTGTTTATTTATTTTATAGTTTTATTAATTATAACTTAAGGTTACGGTTTTTTCGGGTCATATTTATTAATTTAAAAAGCCCGGCTTAATGGGATTTCTTTTATGAAAGTTTATTATATTACCGTCGCATCCCTGGAAATTCCGGGCCGGTTCCTAAATAAGCCGATACGGGACCGGTTATTTTATTCGGTACTGTAATTTTATTCGTATATACCGAAAGTTAAGAATTTTATTAAAGTATTATTCTTTATTTTTTATTTTTTTATTTTGCGATATTATAACGCCTTCGGCCCGTCGGTTTAGTTTTTCGTTAATAATTTCTTAATCGAAAAAGCCTTATTGGTGCCGTTAAATTAATGAAATATAAAAAACGGAAAAGATTAAGAAATAATTAAGTATTTAAACGGTTATGATTCGTTTATACGTATTCGTAACAGAAAAAGGGCCCATTTATTTATTATTTAGTCTTTTTATAAATCGTTTTGTTTTAATATTTTTAATATTAATTCAAATTTAGTTTTTTATTTCGAATTTGCCGGCATTAATTCGGTACCGGTTTGTATTTTTAGCCTGGCGTTTTTGGGATTTTATTATAAAAGACCTGGTTATTATTAAGATTTTTTCGATTTTGTTAGTTACGGTTATAACGTTATGGAATTCTTATTAGCGGATTAATGTTTTAAAGGCGATAATAAGGCGGTTCGATTTGGTACTTATTCTTAAATAAAAGCCGTAATTAATAAAGAAAAATAATATATCAGTTATTTTCGAAATGGTATTATTTCCGGCGAATTCCGTTAATGGAAGCCAATCGATTTAATCGTTTTAATAAAAAAAGCAATAAAAACGGAAATATTATTTTATAGCGTTATTAATAATTTCCGTTTGTTTATCGGATTTAAAATAATATATTAACGAATAATATAAATTAATGCCTAATTAATAATTAAGTTTATTTTAAAACGTAAAAACGAATTATATATCCCCATTAAATATAATCGTATTAAGGGTTTTATGGAATTTATAAATTTGCATTACAAAAGCGTTTCCGAAAGTTTTAGCTTTCGTATCGAAAACGGATATATAATGGCGTATTTTCGTTAATTTATCGATTACGATTAAGATGTATTCGTATATAATGCCGTTACGAATATAAAAAAAATGGTTTTACGTAATTAATAGAAATATCGAATTAAAGGCGAAACGGAATCGGTAAGGAATTAAGAAATTTAATGGCTAAATTACGGAAATTCTTAATTTGTTTATAAAAGTAATAAGTTTAAACGAAAACGGGTATATTTTGGAAAAGTTTCGGCCAAAAATAAATACGGCGAAAAAGGTCGTATGTTTTCGTTTATTTTAAATAGCCTTTTAATATAAAGCTATAAGTTTAATAAAGGATTTATAAACGGAAAGCTTTATTCGGAAATATAAATAGCTTATTTTCAATATAAATTCGTTTTTAAATCGTTACGTAATCGGTTTTAATAATTTTTATTTGTTTTTTTATTTTTTAATTAACTTTTTGCATTAAGAATTTGTTATAATTTAAAAAAGGTTTTATATTAAAATTAATATATTATAGGCTTCATTTATTAAAGCATCGATTGGCTTATTAACGTTTAAGGCGAAAAATTATAAAAATACTTAACGGTTTGAAAATGATAAAATGCGGTATTAATAAATTATTTTTTTGTTTTTAAGATTATAATAATTCGTTAGCTTATTACCGGGAAATCGGGAAAATACATTTAAAACGATCGCTTTATTATTGGGTTTATAAGTAATTTAAAATTTAAAGTTATTAAGAAATTTTAATTACCGGATTTGGCATTAATTTAATAGCTTTGTAATAATAAAATGTTATAAATTTTTATAATCCGTAATTATTTCGATCGGTTTTTCGGTGCCTTATAATTCGGGACGCCATTTTTTAAACGCTTTAATTATAGCGAAAAACGTTTTATTATAAACTTCGTAATTATATTTCGTCGGGTTATACTTTGCCAAAAACAAAGCGATAAGGCATAAATTCCTTCGTAAATCGTATTATAAAAAGACCTTTCTTAATGCTTAGTTAAAGGCGTTTATTTTTAAGATAATACGGCGCTTAAAGTGGTAATATGTAAATATAAGTACGTCGCGGAAAGCGTTTTTTAATTATTAAAACGCCGTTATTACGGCGTTTGGAAAGTATTTTGGTTATTTTTTTCTGTTTATTAAAGCCGTTAAAAAACGGACTAAGGCTGAAAAGCTTTTAATAAAGCGACGATAAAAATTTGCAAAACCTAAAAATCGTTATAATTCGCATAACGTTTTAAGTAACTTTTAATTCCTAATTAATTCGATTTTTTAAGTTTATTTGGATGTCGTTTATTAATATAATAAGTTTTAAATATTTCGTTTTCGTTACGTTGAATTTATATTTCCGGATATTTACCGTAAGGCCAGCGTTTATTAAGCGGATAAGAATATTTCGAACGTATTGTCGGTATTTTTTTTAAAACTTGCTATATATTAAGATATCGTTTAAATATGTTATAACGTATCGGTTTAATAAGTTAAATAAAATGTCGTTAATATAATATTAAAACGAATTCGGAACGCCGGTTATACCGAAATTGGTTATTTGGTATTCGAAAAAGCTAAATTTTATAATAAACGTTATTTTTTATTTATTTCCAAAAGCGATTCGAAATCGATTAAACGCCGTAATAATATTGAATTTAATATAAATCTTTACTTAATAAAAGTTATTTAAAGTTTTTCGAATTAACGGAATAAGATACCTGTTTTTAACGGTAACGTTATTAAATTCTTTATAATTTACGTAAATACGAATTTCGCTTTTGGGTTTTTTCGCAAATAAAACCGATGCCGTTATAAAAAAAATATTAATCCGGATAAATCCTTTTTTTAAATAATCGTTAATATATCTTTTAATTGTTAATAATTTTTTAAGAAATATCGGGCAAAGTCGGTTATACGAAAGGATTTAATTAAAAAGCAATTTTATTTTATAATTATATAAGCGATAAAAAAATAACGTTTCGGTTTTGTATAAAAAAAAGGTTTTAATTAAATCGTAATACTTTAAGGAAAGTCTTTTTAGGATTTCTTTTATCGTAACCGAAGGTTTTTTATTTAAATATTTTTAAATGTTTTCGTCGAAGATTCGTCGTAGCTACGGTGCCTTCGTTATTTAATCGTAAAAGTTACGTAATCGTTTCGGTATTACGTTTAAGTTTAAGGTATTATCTTATACCAAAATATTTCGAAAAAAGGTATTAAATATTTGGTTTATAATGTTTTTAATTAACGCTTAAGGTTTTGGATCGATTACGGTTAAAAAACGAAATATATCCGTTATAACGATAAATTATTAAAATAATATATTATTTATTAATACGCCGTTTATATGGCAAAATATAAAAAAAAATCGTAATATAGAGAAACCGGATATTAACGGAATTAATATCGGCCTAAATATGGTTCGGAATTAATTTAAGGGTTACGGATATTTTTTCGAATTTAAGGGTTTCGGGTATTAAAGTTCGGAATCGATTTATAGCCTAATTTATAATTTGGATTCGGTTCCGAATATAATTCTTGGTTTTGGTTTGGTTTTGGGCGTAATTCCTAATTTAATTCCGATTTTAAGCCATGTTTTAATATTAGGTTAAAATCGGGAAAAACCTAAAAAAGTTTAGGTTTAAAAATGTTTTGTTATTAATAACGAATATTTCATAGCTTTAATTAATATTAAGGTTATAACGTTAAAGTTAAGAGAAATTTAATATAACGTTAAGGCCGTTTAGGCGCTATCGATATAAAAGGACTTGTTTTTTAATGGGTCTTAATTAATAATTTACGATATTATATTTAAAGATTATTCCCGTTACGATGCCGTTTATAAAACGAAGCATTTTAAAAGCAAGCAAATTAAAACTAAATAAATAAATATTATATACGAAGTTATTATTAATAAAACCATATAATAAATATCCATTATTAATTATAACATAAAATGAAATTAATTTATTATCGAAACGAAATATTTTAATAAAGAAGAAAAATAATATATTAGGGCCTATTAAACGTATATATAATTTATTCTTTATGGCTTCGAAATGTTTTAAAAAAGGCCTTTAATTGCGACTTTTATCAAAGGCTAAGCTTTTTTCGGCGATCCGCCATTTCTTTTTCGGTTTTTTTTAAAACAATTCTTATAAAGGTGACCCGCGTTTTTATAATACAAATATAAATAACCGTTAAAACGTTGGGTTTTCTTTTGCAAAAAAAGCTTACGAAATCGTATCGTTTTGGCTGCGTCGAATTATATAGGTTTTAATATAAAGGCTAATAAAGATACGGATATATGCATTAATTAAGGGGGTTATTGTTGTTTTTTAATAAAGGTTTTATTTTTTAAATTATTAAATAAGTTTCGATATAAATTAATCCATTTTATGGCATCGTTATTTATTAATCGGTTTATTATTAAAACGAATACGTTTTATAAAGCTTTATTAATTTTAATTTATAATGTTATAACGTAAATAATATTAAGTTATTGATTTTAATCCGCGTATTTAACGAATAAACTTATAAACTTTCCGAAAAATTTATTATTTTGTTAAAAAATTATAAAGCTTTTATAAGCCGTTGCTTAAATATTCTTAACGATATATAAGATATCCAAAAATGTAATCAAGTCGGTATAATTTCGCCATTTTTTCGGCCATTATTAGGAATTATTAAAGTATTTAATAATTATATTAACCCGTTTTTTGACGTAAATATATGCCTTATTACTTAAATATTAAGCTATATATATAATTCGGTTTATTTCCGCTATATATACGTAACGATCGAAAGCCAGTTTTAAATAAATTTAGGATTTCCAATTAACGTATTTCTTTTATATTTCGAAATCGTTATCGCTTAATTCCTTAAATTTTAATAAGTCGCTGCTTTTAGGTTTCGTTATTGGTTTAACGTTAAGGCATTTTATATAACAAATGGTTTGCGTTTAATTAATTATCGAAATAAGTTAAAAATAAGACTAATAAAAAAGAAATTCTGATTAAATGGCATTCGAAAAAGGGTTTAAAATCGAAAAGGATATCTAATTGGCAAAACGATTTAATTAAGAAATATATAAGAATGGGGATTATTATTGCTGGATTTACGAAATCGTTTCGGAGTCGTTTTTTTTTTTTTTTTGCTGCGTTAAATTAACGGTAAAATCTTTCGTTTTTTTAAATAAGCGTTTTAAAGCGTTATTTTATTTCGTTTAAGATGACATATTAAAGGGAATTAATCGTTAGGTTAATAATAATTAAGTCCAGAATCGGTTAGAAATTTCCTTAAAGGTGTTAAATAATAAGGATTAAATATTCGAATTTTTAAAGAATAATTGCAGCAATAATAATAAAAGATTAATTTAAATATAAAGTTATTGCGATCTTTTAACGTTTATAGCTTATCGTTCGGATTTTAGGGCTTATAGCTGGGTTAAACCTATAAAAAAAGATAGGTATAATAAATTATTACGGCTATAAACAAATATAAAATCGAAAAGATATAGTTATTATTACACGAGAAAAAAAAAGAGATTTAAGCTAAAAGAAACGAAACGTTCCCTTATATATAGCGATATAAAGCCGGACCGATAGCTGTATATTTAATACCGTAATACTTATAATTATAACGAACGAAAAAAAAAGGGTTTTAATAGGGAAAATATTAATAAGGGAATTATTAATAAGTTTTAATTTATTCTTTATATGTATAAGATTACTTTAAACCGGCCGTGAAAATAATTTTCGGCTATTCTTACGAATGTTATAATATCCTTATATAAAGGATTTACGTAAGCCGTTATAAGCCGCTTTTATAATACCTTTATCCGAAAATACCGTTTAAACAGCTAAAAACGGCCTTTACGAATGCAACAACAGCCTTATAAAGCGCTATGCAGCAGCGCTTTCCGAACGCTGCAACGGCCGGCCCCTAAAGGGGCTTATACCACCAATATACTATTCCAATACCCTCTGATCGAATTCCTAAAGTGATTTGTAAACTGCAATCCATCCATTAAAGGGCTTAGTTATAATGAATTATGCCATAATCATTGCATTGCTTAACGCCCTGATTATGATTCGGCTTCTCTTATATTACATGAATACCAGAAGCAGGCTGTAAAATATTCGGTAGGATCATTCCTGACTATAGTTCGGCCGTATATTGCGAAGCCTTGCATGAATAACAGAAGCAGGCTGTTAGATATTCGGTAGGATTGTGTGTAGCTGTGATTCGATTTGCATATTGTAGACGACCAGATGCAGGCTGAGTTGAAATCCGGCCAGCCTTGTATATATGATACAGGTAGTTACAATTTATCTTAACGTAACCGGTATGGTAAGGTGGCGGTTGTTATCAATGCCTCGTGTCTCTTGTATTTACCACGTAGTATTTTTATGTAGTAGGGCTCCCCTTCTGGTTACCACTGGTATATAAGCTTCCGGTACTTCATCGCCCGAAATAGTGAGATCTATGACGGACCACATTAACTTCATCGCCCAGCCAGAACTTGCTGATCACAAATCCAAGTCAAACCACAGTTGTTTCTTGCTTCTAGCGGTGCCGGCACCATGGAGCCGATCGCCATTATAGGTCTATCATTCAAGCTTCCACAAGGTATTGAGGACGAGTCTAGCTTTTGGGATGCCCTCGTGAATCGCAGAAATGTCATGACGCCATGGCCCGAATCACGGGGTAACATCGATGCCTTCTATCAGCCGAATACCTCTGGGACCAGCACTGTAGGTTTTCAAACAAGTAGAACGAACTTCTTACGCTTCTGCTGATTACGACTGCAGGTGTCAGCTAAGGGGGGATATTTTCTCAGGCATCCCCCGGCTGCTTTCGATGCCCCGTTCTTTTCCATCTCGTCCAAGGGTATGTTAGAACCTCTTCAGCAGAAGGACAGCCAGTTGACTTGCAGAAACAGAGGCCGCGTCCATGGACCCCCAGCAACGCTGGTTGCTGGAAACTTCGTATCGAGCGTTGGAAAATGGTAGCATACCCTTTGGATCCGGTTGCTAGCGACGTGTGGCTTAGCTAATCGCTAACAGCTGGCATTCCAATCGAGAGCATTGCCGGCACAGACACTACCGTCTTCTCTTCGTCTATGTCGGATGACTTCGTGAGAATTGTCGCCAAAGATCCAGAGCAGGCGGGGCTAGCTACTGCTACTGGCACCACTTCTTGCATGATGGCGAATAGGCTAAGCTGGTATTTCGACTTACAGGGGCCGAGCGTCCAAGTTAACACTGCTTGCTCCTCAAGCATGGTTGCTCTAGATATTGCCTGTCAGAGTCTAAGGAGTGGCCAAACTTCGATGGTGCCAAATTCCAGACGACTAATAACGTTGAAACGTTGCTAATCTAACTGTTAGGTACTGGCAACGGGATCAAACGCATTGCTTAGTCCCGAAACATCTATTTACCTATCCAATATGAACTTCCTATCGCCGGATGGTCTTTGTTATAGTTTTGATCATCGTGGCAATGGGTATGCGAGAGGAGAAGGGGTTGTAGTACTCGTACTAAAGAGATTATACGATGCAATCAAGCATGGCGATCACATTCGTGCCGTGATCCAGGGAACCGGATCGAATCAGGATGGCCATACACCAAGCTTGACCCAGCCCAATCTCGCCTCCCAAGAAACCCTAATTCGGCAGGTTTATAAAAAGGCGAAGCTTGATTTCGGGTCAACCCGTTATGTTGAGGCACACGGTAAGAAGCTGGTTCCGATGATGCTTTGATTACTAACAGGTTGCAAGGCACTGGCACCCAGATAGGAGACACCACTGAAGCCAGGGCACTTGGTCGCATTTTCAAACTCAGCCGTTCCTCAAAGGAACCGCTCTACCTGTATGAAAGCAACACACTTGCATGATTTAGACACGAGTCTCTGATGACCTCTCTAGTGGATCTGTCAAAGCCAATATTGGTCACCTGGAGGGCTGCAGTGGTCTTGCGGGGATTCTCAAGAGTATATTGATACTCGAAAAGGGGATGATTCCACCAAATGCCTTGTTCGAGAAATGGAACTCAAAGATCAATGCCAAGGCCTACCATATGCAGGTAACTATTTCTATATTTTATTTTTATCAGCCTTCCCGGATGGACGACCCCAACCACTGACCGTATCAAGGTTCCAACTTCCTGTATTCCATGGCCGAGCGAAGGGGTGCGCCGTATTTCTATCAACTCCTTTGGGTTTGGAGGTTCCAATGGACATGTCATCTTGGATGACGCTCTCCACACTATTGAGGCCCTGAGTATGAATAATAACCATGCAGATCTAATGACGTCCATGGTCGTTTCCTCAAGTCAAGATACAGCGACTCTGAGCAGTATCGATTCTCGAATGGTAGATACTGCTTCAATCTGCAGCGAACGGGCTCCGGTTACGAATGATACGGAGGACGCTTTAGTTGCTATCGAGAACCTGGGGTGCAATGGCCACCTCAAACAGGAGAACGCCGGTAACAGCTCTGATTCTTTGGACTTACTCAAACAGGGTGCCACCCTTCGTACTTCCAATATTCCAATGAGGTATCAACTTCTCACATGGTCTGCGAGAGACGAGGCTGCTTTGGGCCGATTGCTCCAACTTTACGGCGAATACTATGAAACGAAAATAGGTGGTCGTATCGAGCAGCTACGTCTTTTAGCCTACACACTGGCTGCACGTCGAAGCATCATGGCTTGGAGGGCCTTCGCCGTCTTAGGTAGCGAATCTTCTGTGGATCGTTCCAAAATATCCTTCCTAAAACCCTTTCGTTCATCTCGTGAGACCGGTCTAGCTTTCATCTTCACCGGACAAGGCGCTCAATATCCAGGGATGAGCTTAGAGTTGCTTTGTTATCCCATATTCCGGTCAATCCTCTCTCAGGCAGATAGAGTTTTCCGCGATTTAGGAGCTGAGTGGTCACTTCTTGGTAAGAAAAGTTCTCATTGTAAATCTTTACCATGCTAACTAAAGGGGATAGACGAACTTCGGGGTGGTGCAAGAATCAACTTGCCTCAAATTAGCCAACCACTTTGTACCACCCTCCAAGTTGCTCTTATTGAGCTACTAAAAAGTTTCAACATCGTTCCTAATGTCGTTATCGGCCACTCTTCGGGTGAAATCGCAGCTGCTTACAGCATCGGTGCACTTTCACTGAGATCTTCATGCGCAATTGCGTACCATAGGGGAAGGCTGGCCGGACGGCTGATGGCTTCAGCACCCAAGCTAGGAGCTATGATGTCGGTGAACCTTGCAGAACAAAACGTGGATTCATACATAGCAAAGCTCCCGCCTCTGGGTGGTGAAATTTATGTTGCTTGTATCAATAGTCCGAGCAACATTACACTTTCTGGAGACGAAGCCGCCATCGACACTTTCAAGGAACACCTCGATGAGGACGGAATATTCGCTCAGAAAATCCCAACGAATGTTGCATATCATTCGCCAGCCATGAACCATATCTCCGAGGACTATCTGGTCTGTCTAGGTATCCTCCAGGAAGGGGAGCCTCGCGATGAAAGAATTTCGATGATCTCATCGGTAACTGGGCGTAGGGTCACTGCCAAAACGGTTTCGAATGCCCAGTACTGGGTGGACAATCTAGTGTCGCCCGTGCGCTTCACGGATGCCTTGTCTTATCTCGCTTCAGCGGCGCCCAAACTAGATGGGCTCAAAGCGATTACCGACTACATCGAAATAGGTCCGCATGGAGCTCTGCAACGGCCGTTGAAGGAAACTTTGACTCAGGTTACTGGCAGCAAGGCGTTCCGTTCCACATCTATCCTATCCAAGAACCTGTGCCCGCTAGAGACGATGTTGGAAGTGGTGGGCCAGCTATTTGCACATGGACACCCCGTATCCGTATCGATAGTAAACCAACTGGCTCCCGCATCCCATGAGACTTCCTCGTTTCTAGTGGACACCCCCGAATACCCGTTCGATCATTCAAAGCTGTATTGGAACGAGTCTAAAATCAGTCGGGATTGGCGGTTCCGCTCATGGGCTTTGCGAAGTGTCCTAGGGGCACCCGCAGCCGATTGGAACCCACTGGAGCCTCGATGGCGCAAGATACTAAGTGTTGAAGAAGTTCCTTGGGTTGCAGACCACATCATCGTGGATACCATTTTCTTTCCTGCCACAGGAATGCTTGCCATGGCTGTTAAAGCCGTGAAGCAAACTGCCGGGGCCCATAACGATATTCTGGGATATTATATCAAGGAGGCTGTCTTTACGAAGCCCATCGTCGTTCGAGAAGAACTTAGTACTGAGGTTATAACTCATTTGCGCCTTCTTCAGGATACTTATGAGAAGAAAACCTCGCGTTTCGAAGTACGACTCTTCGCCTATACGCAGGACCAATGGGGAGAATGTTTCAAAGCCGTCATTCACATCGACTACAGGGAATCATCCTTGGAAGTCGATGGTGGACACGAAGCTCACCTTGCTTCAGAAACCCTGCTTCGTGATTTTGAGCATGCAAAAATGGTCTCGACGAGGCATTTTGATGAGGATGAGTTGTACAAATGGCTTCGTCAGCAGGGACTTCGATACGGCAAACTTTTTGCATTGGCAAAAGACATCTACTGGGACGGCGGTGGCCATTCAGTAGCTCGTGTGGATGTACCACAAGTCCCAGAGATGTTAGAAGGAGTGATTCATCCCGCCGTTCTCGATGCGTGTTGCCACGTTTGTGTCGCCGCACCCTCAGAAGGGATGACAAAGTCTCTTCCAACTATGGTTCCTGCTAGAATGCAAAACTGCTAGATATCTACGAGAGGCTGGTCGCAACTGCAAGAGGTTCAAACGTTTTCATCGTCAACTATGAAGCCGACAGGGACTGGCATTGAGTGCTCTATCACGGTGTTGACGAGCGATGGGTCGCCGCTTTACCATGTCGAACGATTCGAAATGCTGCCTATCACTGGTGGTGACTCCAGCGTAGACGATAAAAGGCTGCTGGTATATGGCATTGACTGGAGGCCCCATTTGCCGCTAATGAGCCCGGATCAGTTGCGTCGCTACTGTGACAGTGATATATTCCCGGGTGACGAAGGTAATATTGTGCAGGGCTGGATAAAACTTGAGCGGATCCTGAACCTTCTCCTGCAACATAGCCTGGATCAACTTCCTGGAGCCAAATTGTCAACTGCACCACCTCATATGAAGCAATTCGTTTTCTGGCTGGAACGACACCTACAACCACTCAGAGAAACATCCAAGAACGATGTAGCTCAGCGAGATATAAGTGAGGAACTTGAAAGACTTCAAGAAAACACGGTGTCGTGGACACTGTTCATTGAAGTCGCCCAAAATATAGGCCGGCTTGTGAATGGGGAGATTGATAGCCAAGAACTACTTGATTCAAGGACACTTCTCCAGAACGGCCACTCATGGGATCGCAAAATTTCCAGCTTTCTTAGATTAGCAGCCCATGAAACTCCCAACCAGAGGATCCTCCATGTTGGCTGGGCCGTCTGTGGCATCGCTGGCTCTGTGCTCTCGGCTCTCCAAGAAATTGAACAGGACACCGGGGGCATCGCATTTTCAGAGTTCGTATTTATGGATGCGAGGCCTTCGGTGATAAACCAATGCAAAGAAGATTTTGCGAACGTGGAAGACCGCATCACATTCAGCGCTGCACAAGATATCCCGACACTAGACATCGAACCTGGGGCGTACAACATGATCATCGTTGACAACACACTAAGCGCTTCTACGAGCCTGGGCTCTACCCTAAAAACTCTCCGCAATGGTCTGAAACCCGGCGGTCACCTCATCATACACGACCTCGTAGAACCAAATCATCTGGCTACAATACTCAGCATCGGCGTCTTAGCAGGCGGGTGGAGCAGCAGAGAACGACCTTTCGACGAGTTTCCGAAGATGCCAGAGGAGGCTTTGGATACGACACTCAGGGAATACGGCTTCTCGGGAAATGATGTCGTGTTCAGAGATTTTGGTGACGATGCAACGCATCATGCTAGCGTTATCATCTCGACATTGGTCGATATCCCTACGGTTACGGCAACGAGTACACGAGCTTTGGTAGTCGTCGGGGACGATCACGAGCGTCGGGGTGATGCGGTATCATCTTTAAGCGACTGTTTTCTCAGCACGTCTGGTTATCAACCCAAGGTCTTTTCCATCTCACAGCTACCAGACGCACATGTGAGCTCGGATGACGTGGTAATTTGGCTAGTCGACTTGGACAAGCCATTTCTCGCTGAGCTGTCAAACTCGTCACTTGAACTCGTCAAGGGTTGGATAAAGCAGTCCAAAAATATGCTATGGGTCACTTTGACAGACAAGACGAAGGACCCTGACTCGGTCCTATACCCCCATTCAGGCTTGAAAGACGGCTTCCTCCGTTCAATTCGCTTAGAGTCCAATGATAAGCGCATCATTTCTCTCTCTCTTGAGAGTGAAGTGCGTGATGCTGTTTCCTGTGCCAAAGCTACTTTCGCGCTTTTCGAGTCAGCCTTCCGAACATCGCTGCCGTCGCGGGAGGTCGAATACATCATTCGTGACGGGCCTACCCTGACCGGCCGTCTAGTAGTTGATAATGAGATGGACACTTGCAGGAACGCTGTCCTTACCCCACAGGCTAAACTTGAGCCTTGGGGCTCGGGTCCGCCTTTGAAGCTGGATGTCGCAAGTCGTGGGTCGCTGGATACACTCCGATTCATTGAGGACCTGGATAATTACCAACCGTTGGGGCCCAGTGAGATTGAGATTGAAGCCAAGGCCTGGGGCGTTAATTTCCGCGATGTCTTCATCGCCCTTGGTCGCCTTGAGGAAAACGACTTCGGATCGGATTGCGCTGGCGTGGTCACTAGAGTCGGGTTTCAATGCGATGATATAAGACCAGGCGATCGTGTCTATATGTGTGCGAGTGGCTGCATGAAGGCCTTTCCACGTGCTAACCAGTTTTCCATTGTCCAAATTCCCCATTCCATGTCTTTCGAGGAAGCATGTGGTGTTCTTGGCCCATCTACTACGGCCTGGTATTCCTTAGTTGAAGTTGGTCGTTTGCAAAAAGGAGAGAAGGTGCTCATCCATGCCGCATCAGGGGCCACCGGTCAGTTGGCGATCCAGGTCGCAAAGATAATCGGCGCGGAAATATTTGCGACAGTTGGCTTTAACCATAAGAAGCAACTGCTAAGGGATACATACGATATTCCAGACGATCATATCTTCTTCAGCAGGAATACGAGCTTTGCTAAGGGGATCATGCGCCAAACTAAGGGCGCTGGGGTAGATGTCGTCTTGAATTCCTTGGTAGGTGAAGGCTTACGCGCTTCTTGGGATTGCATCGCGCCGTATGGCCGCTTTGTCGAGATCGGAAAGGCAGATATCCAGGCGAATTCAGCGTTGCCAATGGGGTGCTTTGCAAAGAACGTTTCTTTCTCTGCCGTTGACCTTCGTCATATCATGCTGTCTAGACCAGCGGTCGCCAGAGATCTAGCACTCAAGGTGATGCAGTTGGCTCTGGAAGGAAGCATTCAGAGCCCCAAGCCATTGCACCTCTACGATGTATGTGCCTTGGAAGACGCTTTTCGATACTTCCAAAGTGGTAAGAATACAGGCCGGACGGTCATCAAGATCGATGGCGGAATCAATGTCGAAGTATGATGGCCATCTAAACACCGTTCGAAGGGGAAAGTACTGACATCATATTCTAGAAACACGTGATTGATCGAAGACCATGGACCTTCGACGGGGGCGCTACCTATATGGTGGTTGGGGGTTTTGGAGGAGTTGGACGACTGCTACTTAGATGGATGGTATCAAAGGGGGCGAAGTATATCATTGTCGCTTCGAGATCGGGTATTGCATCTGATGCAGCGGCGAAGTTGGTAGACGAACTGACCCAGGAGGGTGCTACCATCGCTACTCCGCAGTGCGATATGGCTTCAGAGGACTCCGTTTCCAAGATGCTTGAACGATACAGTAAAATACTCCCTACCATTCGGGGTTGCATCAATGCGGCGATGGCTCTCAATGTAAGTACCGTTTATGCCTGGACATGCTGTAGCTTGGAGTATTGACATTCTATTGTTAGGACTCAACATTTGACAAGATGAGCCACGCACAATGGGAAGATACCATACGCTCAAAGGCTCTGACGTCGTGGAACCTGTCCAAATTGCTTCCTAAGAACCTAGAGTTCCTCATCTTCCTCTCATCGGCCACGGGAGTGGGAGGAAACGTTGGTACACCCAACTATGCAGCCGGCTGTGCCTTCCAGGATTCACTAGCTGCACATCGTGTGGAGAGATATGGCGATAAAACACTGTCTATCGATCTGGGTGTAATGAGTAACGTCGGTGTGGTCGCTGAGACGGCTTCCTTGCGAAGAGTGTTCAGCAAGTCCCACAGCCATGTCCAGGTGGAAGATGAGGACCTCCTTGCACTGCTGGATGTGTGCTGTGACCCTGCGTACCGGCTTTCCAGGAGTCAAGTTATAATTGGCGTTCCCACCCCGGCGGAGCTGAACGCCCGCGGCGTTGAAGTGATAGAATCGTTGAAACAACCCCTATTCGGACATTTCAGCCAGTTCCGCAGCGCGTCATCTGGTGGCTGGCGGGACCATATGCGCCCAGGGGATCTGTTCCAAAGGGCAGAAACGGACGAGGAGAGGGTGGAAGTGGTGGTAGAATCCCTGGCGCAGAAGGTTGCGTCGATGTTGTCGATCGACCCAGGTGATGTGGAGAGGAGCAAGCCACTGCACGTCTTTGGCGTCGATTCCCTGGTTGCTGTGGAGCTGCGAAATTGGATGAAGAATGAGTTCGCTGCCCAGATTCCGGTTTTTGAGATTACCGGGGGGAAAACCATCGAATTAATTGGCGACCTGGTATGCAAGGAAAGCAAGATCAAGAAAGCGGCATAACGACGTTACGAGTAAACTTTGACACCACTATTGCTCATTCCATAGATTGAACTTGACATAATACAATACGCTTGGTTTTATTCATTCAGACCTAGTTTACCTTTATGCCTAAGAGTGAACGTAGGTCATTGTTCTTATACCTTATTAGGCCCCATTATAGCTGGACTCAGGATTTACATGTTTACCTACAGGCGAGTATACAGGCTGGGTAGGCATGTTCCATGATGCAAATAAAGGGGGAGTCTGTCTTCCCAACACAACACGAATCCCTATTATTTGATTGGAGTTACTACGTGTAATGTCGTCGTTATATATTTACTTAATATGTATTTCATGGCTTCCCGAACCCAAGCGCTACGCTATCGATGCCCCCGAACTCCCATCCCAGCACCCCGGACTACTCAAGGTATCTTGATTCGATCCAATCCAATCTGATTCGATTTGACGTAATAGGACTGACTTCCTCATGCCCACCCCCATCCCCCACTTGCCACAACAAATCACATCACCACGTCTCATCCCCAAACGTCCTCTCCCACGACGTCCACCAAACGCCCACATTCGCCGCCACGACGAGGTCGAGCATCTTCAGACCATCGGGCGCAATTATGAGCTTCCCCATCTTAGCGCGGGAGCCGCGGTTGCCGCCGCCGGCCTTCTCGCGCCCGAGGCTCATGTCGATCCTCTGGTCGGGGTCGTCATAAAAATCGAAATCTTCGTCTCCTTCCGAGCTGTAGTAGTGGTTGTTGTTCCCACTACCACCACCACCACCACCACCACCACCACTTCTGCTACGACTGCGATTGCTGCTTCTCTGCTGCTGCTGCTGCCTGGCCGCCGCCGCATTGTTCAGGAACCGCGAGAACTGCCCGTGGATCTGGTCGCGGGTGCGCGGGCTGCCGCTCGTGTCCTTGCTGAACAGCACCTCGCTGCTGGGCAGGTTGAACCGCAGCTCGCTGACCGGCAGCGCCTTCTTGTGGCTGCCACCGCCGTTGGAGTGCGGGCCGCCCCCGATAGCACCGCTGCTGAGACCCCTGCTCCGTCCACCACCACCGGTCCCACTTTCGCCGTCTGCCCCACCACCGTCCGCCACGAGCGGATTGAACACGTTCCCCGAGTAGTTGGGCAGGATGTGCCGGCACCGTAGCGTGCGTCCCGCATTGCCCGTCACGAACTCGCACCGCCCGCCCCACGGGCTCTCGAACACGTAGCCCCGCGCCTTGAGGCCTGGGCCGGGACGTGTGATTATTGATGATGATGATGGTGGCTCGGTACCACCACCACTGCCGAGGTCAAAATCCCCACCTCCGAGCGAGCGCACTGACGCCGCGCTGCTTCCGTGACGGCCATGGCCACCACCACCACCGCTGGGTGACTTGGACGGGGATGTGGGCGAGAAGCCATCAGCGCCGGCGGCGCTCGACCGTCGGCGGCGCCCTCCCTTGAAGGCTTGTCGGATATTGGTTGCTAGCGATGGAGAGTAGGCCATCTTGACCTCGCGCTCTAGACCGCCCTGGGCGGGCGCGGGGGCGAATGCGGGGGCGAAACTGGGTTGCAGATACTCATCCCCGCCGCTGCCGCCGAATCGCGAAGTCGAGGCGGCTCCGGAGCTGTGGGGCCGCCGCATATCGAAGCTCGGCCGGATCTCCCCGCCGCTGCCGACGCTGATCCGCGTCGGCATGCCCCGAAACTTGGAGTACCCAGACGATTCGAGATGGATCAAAATGGAGGGCGCTACAACCGGGGAATGGGTCTGGGAGTGTCTGCTGTTGTTGCTGCTGCTGCTGCTGTGGTGCTGGTTGTAGTAATCGATGCTAAGGGGGTCTGGGCACTGGAAGGCAGAGACTTTGCCTACATTCCACTGCTCGTCTGAAGACCGGTCCCGTCGTATGAGAGTCAAGGAGAACGGGCGGAACGGTCGCTTCTTGTTCGGCGATGGCGAGCGGATGGGACGACTGCCGGGTACGGGAGAAGGGGCGAGCTGCTGTGCATGCGTGTGGCTGTTGCTGTTGCTGTGGCTGTGACTGTGGTGGTTAGCTGATGGTGGGATGTTTTCCTGATGTTGCTGTTGCCGTGGCGGCAAAGGTGGCGGCTCGTCCGGGTACGCCGCAGGCGGAGGAGGGTTTCGATCCACATTGTCCCTATTGCCGGTCACGATTGCCCGAGGTCCGAACGGTTTCCTTTGCACAGAACCAGTTGGTGGACCCGCTGCTTTCTGGGGGGGTGGCATGAAGGCTGAATCGAGTTGCGCATTTGGAGCCGGCTGCTGCACGTGACTATGACTATCGTAGTTTTGATTACCTGGTCTCAGCGCCGGGTGCAATATACGGGTCGCAGGATCTATTCGTGAATCCTTTATGTCTGTTAAGTTGGCGGTCGCGGGCAAAGGTTTCCTCTGGATCTTGGTCCTCCGGCTCTCCGAACTCGATCTAGGAGACGATGAGTCCCGAGCTTGCTCAGGGGGGACGAGTAGCTCGTCCTCCGGGGCGTCCAAATGAACGTAGTAAAGTGAGCTCGCGACATCTTCAGCCGTGACGTTCTTCACCTGCGGCTTGAATGGCGAGAGAATAATATCTAGTGGGAGGTTAGCATCCCCACTGATCATGTAACAGTAGTAGTGGATTCTAATGTGATCTTACCCCGCGTGCCGGGCACCCGTGATATGTAAAGAACAAGGGGGTCTTGTTTCTTTTCTGCTGGGTTCGTAGGATATTGGGGTGGATGGGCAGCCAAGTAGTTTAGCTCGGCAAGCGACCGAGCCTCAACGTGTTGTTCTGTCATTCCCGTGTTGGGACGCGCAGGTGTGGGCGGGTGGATGGTAGTATCGGAGTTAGTAAGTAAATAAATGTAGGATTGCGACGGTTTGTTTGGCGATGATGTCGTTGTGGGTCTCGACTGAAGAGACTTAGTCAGGCTGTCGGGCACCAGATAGTTACTTCGGTAGTAAATAGGTCTGCAAGTATACAGCTTGTGTAAGGCACGGAGTAGGTATGGGGTATGTGTAAGTAGGTCCTATATAAGGAGGCAGACAGTTGTAGATAAATAAGCAGAAGTGAGAAGGACCAAAATATAGAGATGCAAGATATACAGAGTATATCCCCTCTTTCGGGTTCTATCGAGACCCAATCACGGGTGGCGTCTGGTATATAAATAAAACCCGGCCGGCGGTTGGAGAAATCTGTCTACTTCAACGTCGGTCTATTTTGCACTTTCGACCCGAGTCACACGGGTCCGTCGAGGCAAATTCGAGGCTCTGTACGACGACGAAGTACGTAGTAATATTTAGTTGCACGACATACAGAAAAAATGGGAAGTATGATGCGACCCTATGCTACTTTAAAAGGGACGGACGGCACGGCATGGCACGAGACGGGGTTGAGGCACTTGTCGGAGGCTGAGGCGCGATGCCATGCCACGTCAAGGCTGCGTGCGGTTCCACAGTAGCTGCTGGAATTATGGCGAATTACTGGAGGCCGATCGAAGCTTAGCCAGGACGCAGATTCAGATGATTGCTCATGATTATACTGTGGCCCTATGGATGAAACACAGAGTAGGTATATGGTAGGGCGTCACGGTACGGTCAAGTAAAGACCTATGCATGATATCCTTGAAGGCAAATACCTGGCAAATGAGTGCGTCAGCTCCGTGGCTGTGGCGTCAGGTCGGTAACAATATCCCAATGGACCCAATCCCAAACGCCAAATCTGTAGCGTGACAAGCGAGCGCTTTGGGCCGAGGGGACCGATCGCGAATAGCTTCAAGCCGAATGATCTGTGCTGAATCTGTCCTGACTCGACTTATAGCTGAAACGGATAGTGGCTTCGTACACTGAATAAGCAGTGAAAAGACGCACGAAGAAAAGAAAGCTGTATGCGATCTGAGCTTGTGACAATTTTCCACAGCCACGATATCCCTAACTCTGGTTGACTACCTGGTAGTCCGGCGCATTCATCTCAGGGAGCAGTGCATACGGAGCAGAACAGAGCACAACCAGGGATAAACATAGTATTTGAAGCAAGTGTGTTTGATCATCTGAAGGGTTGGGTGATTTGGTAATCATCACGATGAAGAACATAGAACTTATGTGAGAATGACAAGTAATTATTATTACATCGGTAAATATGTTGATCTGATGGAACCTCAAACTATACGGTACCTTATGTAGGGTATGTATGATATGACGCATCTGAGGGCTCAGAAGGCAGGAGGGGTATGTACTACAATACGTCGTGTCTTACAGCCACTGAGCCACTGTATTGCGTACCTTGCAGCAGTGGGAAAGCCCCGCTAGAATGCCACCTTGAGCTGGAAGACACCGCAGCGACAGCAGCAGCAGCAGCAGCAGCACGTGCTGGCCTCCGGAAACCGGCCTATCAAGACTAAAAATGGCAGCAAAAAGATCTCGACATCATCATTAACCACCCACCAAGCCGAGAATACCGACCGATCTGCTCAGGGGCCATCCGCGCCCAATTGACAGCGAGACAATGGCCACCGCAGCGGCTCAGAAGCAAGATGCGCCGAAGACGACGAACAAAAAACCCAGCCCGTTTCGGTCCATATTAGCTGGTGCCACCGCGGGCGCTGTGGAAATTGGTGAGTGGGCGAGCCTGTGATGTCAAGATCTGTGATGTCAACATTTTCAAACCGAACATTCATTGTAACTGACAACCACCCCTCAAAATAGCCATCACATATCCAGCCGACTGTATGTCTCGCCCCTATCCCACCTAGCTGCATTATCAATCAGCCTTCCGTCGTCTTCCCAGATACACGCGATCCAGCTGACTCTTCACCCCCCCTCTCCCCCGCCTCCCCCCTCAATAGTCGCAAAGACCCGCACGCAACTGAACCGCAAGCTCGCCGACGGCGCGAAGCTGCCCTGGCCGCCGTTCGGGAAGCAGTGGTACGCGGGGTGCACGACGTCGATCATCGGCAACTCGGCGAAGGCGGCGATCCGGTTCGTGTCGTTCGAGCAGTACAAGCGGCTGCTGGCCGACAGCGAGGGCAAGGTGTCGGGGCCGCGCAACGTGCTGGCCGGGTTCGGGGCGGGCGTGACCGAGTCGCTGCTGGCCGTGACGCCGACCGAGTCCATCAAGACGACGCTGATCGACGAGCGCAAGCGCGCGCACCCGCGCATGCGCGGCTTCCTCGACGCCGTGCCCGTCATCGCGCGCGAGCGCGGCGTGCGCGGCTTCTTCCAGGGCCTCGTGCCCACCGCCATGCGCCAGTCGGCCAACAGCGCCGTGCGCTTCGGGTCCTACACCAGCCTGCGCCAGCTGGCCGAGTCGTCGTACACGGCCCCCGGGGAGAAGCTCGGCGCCGTGGCCACGTTCGGCATCGGCAGCGTCGCCGGCGCCATCACCGTCTTCTCCACCCAGCCGCTCGACACCATCAAGACCCGCATGCAGAGCCCCGAGGCCCGCCAGGTGTACGGCAACAGCCTGCGCTGCGCCGCGCTCATCTTCCGCCAGGAAGGCGTGCTGACCTTCTGGAGCGGCGCCCTGCCCCGCCTCGCCCGCCTCGTCCTCAGCGGCGGCATAGTCTTCACCATGTACGAGAAGAGCATGGAGCTGATGAACAGGCTGGATCCGGACTCGAGGTACCTGTAGAAATAGGAGGGTCATCTTACAGTATATGCTAGGATAGGGGGTGAGGCAAGGAAGGTGGGGCAAGACAAAAAAGACACAGAGACAAAGGCAGGCCGGGACGGTTCATCGTGCATCTTGGTTATTAGATCTTCACGAACTAGAGAGGGGCGGTCGGTTGGCCAGTCAGGCAGAGCATATTATGGTGTTTGTGGAGTTTGCATTGTTTTTATACTACATGGCTACCGACCAGATGTTTGGTTCATATGCTCGAATAGTGTACACATGGAAAAGGCCATTCGGTCGTCAAGTCCCACGAATTATTCCGGGACGAAGGTTTCATTTCTTCTCGTAACTCATTTTTTCCATGTTCGCTCGCTCCTCTGCTGCTAACGGAACCTTACAAGCCCCTGTATTCTTAATAAAAACCGGTCCAACCAAGACCGTTGCGGGCCCTCCTCAAGCTCCTGTATTAAATCGGTATAGTACGTTGGATTGCTTCTCGGTTCCAACATCGAGTTGGTGATGGGGTACTGCAGGATTACATTCACACACATTAGCTTGACTGGAACAACACGACCTGGACACAATGCCTCCTTTTGCCCTCTCCCGCATGGCTCCCTCCTAGTTAAGCTCTACTAAGCGATAGGAGATGCCCCCTTGAGATACGCACCTTCTTCTTATACCGGTTGTCCAGCAGCGAGTACAGCGCGTTCGCCTGCTTGAGCTGCTGCTCGTCGGAAAGTGTCGAGGTCTTCTGCTGCTCGATCTGCTGGCGCAGGATGTCCCCGAACTGGAGTTCCGGTCGCACAGGGTCCTTGGGCCAAAGGGAGAGCGCCCGCAGGATTTGGCCGCGTCCATTCTACATTCGCGTATATATCTTGTCAGGAATAATCAAGCAGTTATATATCGAGACTTGCAGGGTAGAGTGATCGACCGGAGGGGATGGGAAAGAATGTTTCGCTTGCTGGGTATTACGTACTACTGCTTGCCGAGACATTATCTACCTATTGAATCGTACTGCACGGTTGCATATGTAAGTAGGTAGACTTGCTCTTTTCTCACATCACCCTGGCTGCAGCTGTTGTTCGGCGATTTGAGGTTGCTTGGCGCATTCAGAGCTTTCATGGACTTTCAACAATTCGATGGAGATCAGGGACGTCAGAATGTGATGCCTTATCTAATCGCTAGCAATAAAGTGGAAGTGCATACTTAAGATTAGGTACGAAGTATGTACATCCATGATATCTGCCGGACTGCAGCCCTGGACTGGAGCCTTGGCGGGAGCCCTGTGCACATCAACGGAATGTGGAAAGGTGATGGTTCCGTTCCCTGAACTCCAGGTTTCGCAGGCCTCCAACTGTCAGGGAATACACTTCGTACTACGTAGTAAACCGGTTGTGATTGGCTGGTTGAGAAGCCGACTTCCGCTTTCGGTCAATAATCAGGTAACTACCTCGTACCTCAGGTACTATTTGTACAATCATAACCCCTAGGCCGTTATGGTCCGTTATGGTCCTTGCCTCCTTATTTAGCGCTTTAAGTACTCTCGTATTTCTCATTCGAGAACCAACTGGCTGGTTTGGTCATCAAGCCGTCAATGCCTCATTTGGAAATTTCAACTTTGTTGACCCTCTGACCCTTTATTTGGTGATTTCCAGGTTGCCGACAAAGCCCCCTTTGGCGTTAAATTAGCTCTACAGATGACGATGAATAGAACCAAAGTCTAGCTAGTTATGAAGTACATAGGCCGGGACAAATAGGACAAAGTCTCCTTGGTCCCATTGCCCTTGAGAACCCCCTGAATGCATTAAGTGCTGTATTACCTAATTCAACCAGATGCCCGTGACTGCCACATCCGACCGGTGGCATCACCTGAAGCAGCCTTCCCCTCAAGTTCGCCCCTAGCACTCTCCAGCGCTCTAACGCTCCAACGCTAGGCCGGCCTGTGATTCTTGTATGTTACCTACATACTTCGTACGGGAGTAGTAATAAGCAGGTACCTGCTGTACGTACATACATACAGACATACGGACACCCGTGGACAGGCATCGCATCTGTCAGGCGTCGCACCTCCAGCTCGAATGATCCCGCCTTCCCGCTTCCTTCCCCATCCATCCCCAGCGTGCAGTCGTTCCATCACTCCAATCGTTCGCCATTCAGCCGTTCTGCTTCGTACACCAACCGAAACCCACCGTTGCCGATTCCTTCCACTTTCCATTTTCCTATTTGCGTTTTACTTCTTCGTTACTCTCATTTTTGCCTCTATCATCTATCATCATCATCATCTTCGTCTTCATCCTCGAATTCGAATTTGACTCCCCTGCACTCCCTCCTTTTGAGACCGACCGTTTGAGAACGACACGACATCGAGACGATTGAGACTTGTTCCCTTATTTGGTCCGTTTGCCACCGGACGCTTACGCTTACGAAACCGTGGTTCCGCACGCACCCGCTCTACCCTGCATCCTCAGGCTGCCATTTAAAGCGGTCTTTACCCCCTAAAACATCGCAACGCAACGAAACGCAATACGACGAGTCTTGAATCTTAGGTGGCAAATCTCGCGAGGTATTTCGCAATACACTCGCGATCACCATGGCAGGCCGTTACGAGCGGGTAAGTTGATGGACTCCGAGTTTCCAGCTTTCGGAGACGGCTGCGCCCTGCGCATTCAAACCCCTGAGTTCAATCCACCATGACTGACTGGTATATCATCGCAGGTTAACACCCAAGACGACGATCATCACGATTCCGGCATCGCATCCTCTGGTCCTCTTCGGATACCCAACTCGCCTCCGCCGTCATTTCATTCGCGGCAATCATCCTTCGAACGAAGACGCCAGAACAATGTCGATCCCACCTTAGCCGATGCATTTGATGCCGATGGCGACGATAGCGACGATGAGCCCGACGACAGACAGCGATTAGTCCGAGGAAATTCCTTTCCTGTTTCGAGAAGTTCTACCTTCAACAGCGAAACCCAGAGCCCGGTCGATTCGAATACACGGCCGACGATTCCCGAGCGGCAGGCATCTCAATCAAGTACTACTCCGCCACCCAGCTCACGAATTTACGGCGGTGGAATCCAGTCGGATGGCGTCTTCTCCAATATGATGGCCAGGCCCGAGAGAGGAGAGAAAGTTGTGGAAGAAATGCCTCCGGTAGGTTCATGCCGGCTGCACATTTCCCACTTACTCCTTACTAACTGCGTACCAGACATATGAACAAGCCGCCGCAGATGCCGCACCCCCATACTGGGAGACGACGATACTGGCTCCTGGCCTCGGTGGTCCCGATGAAGTGTACATCGACGGCATGCCCGTAGGATCAGTGTTTAGCTTCATTTGGAACGGCATGATCAGCATGTCCTTCCAGCTCGTCGGTTTCCTACTCACATACCTGCTGCACTCAACACATGCGGCCAAGAACGGGTCTCGCGCCGGCCTCGGCATTACGCTGATCCAGTACGGCTTCTACATGAAGGGATCCGTCTCGGGCGGTGGCATGGACGGGAGCTCTTCCGACGGTTACTCGCAGCCACCGGACCCAAACAGCCACGACTTCGACCCCAACACTGTCGGCTCCGGCAGCGAGGGTTCCGGATCGATGGACGACATCGCTGGTAGCGATTGGATCGCCTATATTCTTATGATCGTCGGTTGGTTCATCCTTATCAGGTCTGTCAGCGACTACATCAAGGCTCGGCGGCACGAGCAGCTTGTTCTCCAGAGCCCAGATCGAGGACTCGGGATCCCAATCATCGCGACTGGCGAGAGGCCAGAAAGTGTAGTATAACCCAAAGTCAGCTCCTAGTATATGATATCATTCAAGCGATTAAAAGGGAAGGATGAGAAAGAAGCAGAGAAACCAATATACCAAAAACCACATATGCTCCCGCACAAGTATCATCAAAGCGGGGACAAAGGTGCACAGCATGGCGTTCGTCGGATTGGGGCGTCTTCCGTTTTGCTAAGGCCAAGGAGCAAGGTCGTGAGAGTTCTTAACTCCAGATTACGGAGTCCAAGAAAGAGACAGACAACACGGACGGGATGTATACGGCCTACCTGCGTCGAGTCTTGCCTTGTCTAGTCTAGTCTATCTGCGGTACCATATGTACCTATGCAAGCCAACCGTAACTTGCTATATCCAATGGTATTTCATATGAGTTATTGACCACTTCCAGCTTTGATCAAGTCGCAACTTGAACCTTATTGAATCATCCATTTCGCCCTGCGCCTGTGATATGGTAATCTCTTCTCATTTTGATTGTATGCTCTTATCAAGATTGACCAGTTGCGGTTTCAAGTACAGGTATGAACTTTCAGTTGAAAGGTGAGGTATTTGTTGAGTTGCCGTTTGACTAATAGCTGCTTGGTTAATGTGGTTGTGTGACTGGGGGTCTGATCTTACGGTGTCTATTATTGCACCACATGGTTACCTCGAGGGGAGACCATGATATACTATATCTAAAAGAGATAGACAACACCGCAAGTAGGGTCTGCTACGCCCATCGAGGGTTGGCTGGATTGCGAATCCCATCCAGTCAGAACTCCTTGGGCTGTCAATACTGAAAGCAATCACTATTGGCGGGGGGGTTTCGTGCCCGTGGTTGTTATTCCCCTGTTCTTATCGTGTATATCACGACTAAGAGATCAAAACCCTCGACACAGATTTAAATGTTATCCCGTGATCCTTATGTCGAATAACAAGTCGGGGGCAAGTCAGAAGTCGAACCCATCGACCGAGAGTCAAAATGCCCCACCTCCCTTTTCCCCTGAAGAAGAGCAGTGGAAGACCCTTGAGACCCCTGAGGCCCCTTATTTTCATAGACTTATCTATCCACATACGCGAAGTAATGATACTAACACTACACCACATTTTCTAGGAATCCTCCCCAAATGACATACATATAGAGTAACTGATGGCCCTTGCTTCCATCGTTGGTGTCGCTGCAGTACCTGCGTAAATACCCGGACCAAACACCTCAAGACTCCATCATCCTCACCTACCTCTATCATACCACCACATCAGCTCATCTCAACTCTCCTCACCCCAACACCCCACTCTTCCACCTCTACGCAGCCCTTCGACGTAGTGATGTCCAGTAGCCTGTTCTATCCCATCTTGACCGTCAGTCGGGTACTAGTTCACGTTTGTGGGGGTTTCTTCGTCGCACATTGTGTAAATAATTACGCCTGTATTACTAGTTTCTTACAGGCCAAGCATGTACATATATACTTTGGGATATATGAGTTGAATGTCAGGCAAATGCTGTCCGATCACAGATCTGCAGGATCATAAGGCCAGCCAAACCATGATCTCAAGGTGTAACTAACCTCTTTATAGCAGGCCTCCTAGCACCTTTCATTGTCATGCTTACCCCTGGACCCAGAAAACAGGGCTATCCACCAGTGGGGACCTATTTCTTGGTGCAACTTTCTCGGCAATCCATCCTTATGTGTGTGCGTGTGTTTGTTTGGGAGTTCAGGATAATGGGATGAATAGATCATGATGGAATATTGATGCCAAAGCTCATATTATACCACGTTAATATGATACCAACATGTTCCCATTATTGCCACGATGGAAAGGGGTACCATAGCCGAATATCACCAATTCTAGCCGTAGGTCTGATTTGGTTGCACATGCATTCCCTTCGGTGACATTATCACCGTGCTGTTATTACGCGGTAGTTGGATCATGCTGGAGGGTAACTATAAGAATGTCGACTCGTAAGATGAAGAGGTCCCAATAATGCAGTACCGATCGCTCACAGCAACTACGAAGTAGTCTTCCTTCCGGATGATATGTCTACTATAAAATCAGGGACTACCCCCAAAGCAAATCAAGAAGTCAAATCACTGAAAATCCCTCTACTACACATACCCACAACTTCCCTTGCAATATAGTGCCTTGGAATGATACCCAAGCTTACTTCCGTCCTTCTCGGCCTTATGGCTACCACGCCTAATGGGGTTGCTCATGTGCTTGCAACTGTTCCGCATGACAGTTCTCTGACCTTGAGGGAACCTGGAAAAATTATGGATTATTGCCACCAGGCGTCCGTCTTAAACCTAACTGATGATGCTCCATACGTCCTCGAGGCCTGGTGCCAGGAGCGTAAGAAGTCCGAATTACTTTGCACACGACTGGATCTCAACTAGTACGTACTCTGCTGGGTGTTTGAACCCTCCTTGTTAGCTTTCGTTTCTTCCAAAACTTATAAATGCGACATCCTACAGTTGTTACGCAACCGACAATGGAAGCTTGATTGCATATGTGGATGGAAACTTTTCTCAAAGCTGCGGGGACTGCTTCGGATACGCAAATGCAGATTCACTGGTAATGTTCGGCTGCCATTGCAACCCAGATCAGTCCAAGATATCAGGAGTGGACCTGAGTAAGTTTTAATCTCGTCTTTGGACTTTAATCTTCCGAATCACTACCTCAAGTTCGCATCATTGACCTGTTTGTCGTGCTACCCCTGAAAATGGGCCAGAAGCTTACATATCACGGATCGAAACAGATGAGCTTATCGCCGTTTCGAATGGGGTTTTGAACTGCCACAACTACACGGGCGTGGAATGCTTGTGATGTGTAATCCTGAGAACGGGTCATAGTGACGGCCACCTCACATTTAGAAGGGACTTGTGTTCCTTCTTATGCATCTTTTTTTCAAGTTCTATCGAATTGATTCAAATACTCCGGAAGGGGCAACTATGTAGTAACCTACCTCCAAAGAGGGAAACTCTGAGGCTCGGACTCCGACTTGGGTGGCTTTTGATCGAATATCAATTGAACTGCTCACGCGGCTTGACAACATGGGTCATCTCTGTATCACCACGAGATTGCCGAAATACATTCAGATATTTATGCTTAAGACTTCATCGAATGATTCTCCCACCTAGAGGAAGTGTTGCTTATTGATTCACTTGATTGTAAAGTTGATATTCTGGGTCTATTATATGCAGTTTCCCAAAAAAGCAGTTTTCCCCCTTTTCTCCACCCGAGGACCACCTCTACAGAACCCCACCACTTTCAGTAGGTGAATAAGGGTGATTATCAACAGACACAGCAGTAAGTGGTCATGTGATGAATGAGTATGCTACATTGAGCTACGAATTGAATAAATCCCATTTCAAAAAGGTTGTGTATACAATGCATCAACCATGTCAATTTCCCGTAATTCAAACACGCAACATATACATGAATCGAATCGCAGCCACTCCTTGTCCTTGCCCTCTCATCATAAGGCAATCTTGTCCACCGGTCAATAAGTCAAGTGATATCAGTTCCAATCGTCATTTGAATTTAATTCCTAAGTCGGAAGTCACGGGGGTGACTGGGAAGCTCCTTAGTTGTTATTGACGACGTAGTAACCAGCGAACTAGCAACGACCGGGCCCGGGATCTGGTAGGACTTGAGGTTGACCCAGATGTCGAGATCGATACCTGCATCATCGGCCTTGTACAGTTCAGTTGCAGGCGTGCCCTTTGGGAGTGAACCTGTATTGTTGCTCGTAACCTCAAGATTGATACACTATGAAGACGTGTGAGCGTTATCAATACATGTGAAAAGTCGATTTGCCCCTTGTCAACTCAGTGGACGAGGGATCCCGTGGACTCCAAGGACTGTTCCTACAGATGACTCTACATATGATGAAAGAAAAACCTCAACTACTTACCTGGGGGTAGAACTCGGCCTCGTGACGGTCGGCCTTGTGCAAGCCGAAGAGCTCGTGCCTCAATACGTAGTTGCCGCTGGGTGTGTCGGCAGGGAGGCGAACAGTAAACTCGTCGACATACCCGCCGTCGACCTCCGTGACATGTTGGTGGACCTCAGTCGTAGCCCAGACCTGGTCGTCGGGCTGCCCGCCCTTGACAAGGCCCTTCTCATAGAACTTGACGAACTCGAGGGACGCTTTGTCGACTTGGTCGCAGGTACTGCCGCCGCACGACGCCAGGTAGTGCAGCTCGGGACCCGGATGCTCGAACCCGCCAATCTCGTTGAAGCGGCGCACCTTGATCTCGTCGCCGGCCTGGACGGGGATGTGGGCCTTCGCGCTCTTGGCGTCCGCGTGGCAGATGATGTCCGCGCTGCCCAGCTTGGACACGGGGACCGGCCCTTCGTCGTCCGTGGTGAAGCTCCACGTCACGAGCTGGCTTGAGTCCTTGTTCTTGGCCCAGGGCTCGTAGCCTGGGTAGGCCTTCCCGTTGACGACAACCTCGCGGACGTGGCCATGTGCGAGGACTACCGTCGCCGAGGCGGCGAGGCCCAAGAGTGCGGCGGCGGTGCTGAACGAAGGTGACATGGTGAAGAAAGGATAGAAAACAACAGAAAAGAAGGTTTGGCCAAAGGCTCACTTTGAAAAGAAAATATCCAATCCGGATTCGAATGTGTTCCTGTAAACAGGGAGAAGGGGAAAATGAACAGGGAACCTGTGGATATATATAGAGGAATTTTAAAGGGGAGTGAAATGAGGGGCTTGTTGGATGAAACGAAGGGCTTGCTCGCCGAGATGAACCACGATACCGATATACTCGAAGAAAGACTAGAGGTCAAGAAGGGAACGCATGCACGGGACTGAAAAGAAAGAAACAGGATGCCACGGCGGGTTGCATTTTGTATGCTCATAAGATGACACCTACCTAGCCGGATTTTCCTTTACGTACACGCTTGAAGGCATCAAAGAAACAGATTATTCACATATTAGTTTTCCCACCTACCATGGATGATGCCGTGAGACACCATCCAGAGAGGAAGCTGCAATTTAATTAGTGAACCTGGCTTGGAGCACATCATCATCAACACGTGCGTTCCACAGCACCTGCGGCTCAGGAACATCACATCATCCAAGGTCCGTCGGCCTGTCATAGGTTGAGACCGGACGTGGAATAAAGTGACATTCCTTTTGTGCTTTCCCAAATGCCCCCTGGCACTGCGGGGCAATATCCGATTTCTATTACTGGCCTGGCGCAGCCAAGGGCTCACGAGGCGTTGAGCCTCCTGCCGGGAACAGCATTTTGCATGCATACAAGCACACGACTCGACCCCGGAACCTGGCGAGCAGGCCCCACTGGCGGTGTTTCGCGGATGAGGGACGTGATACAAAAACGGCAACAGGTTCGGAACATTCCAGGGCCAAGCGGGAACTTGCCGGATGATTACTGAACCAACCGATTGCTTCTAATGCATATAACTGCAGACCAACGCCTACCTAGAGTACGAAGCATTGCGACGTTAACTGATCTGATATCATCTGCAATCCGTCCATGGGCAGGGGTAGAAACAGTCACTAGCCTCATGATCTACCTATAAGTAAGGAGACTTTCCGTAGGGCTGAAGTATGCTGGCGGGGTCAGCAACGTCAGAGCCATGGTTTACTAATATTAAAGTACCGGCCCGGGGTGCATACTCTCGGTGCCATGTATGGAACAACACTATAAAGCTTAAACATTTCGTGCAACTGAGCCATGTTTGCCGATGACGAGTCAAATGTCAAATGTCAGACGCAATGTTGGTACCCCCGCAGGAGTGAACGCGGCGACGCGCAACTTCACAAGCAGTACTCGTACAACATGTCACCAACGGAACTCTCCCGCTTTACCTCATGATACCCAAGGCAGAAGCCTGTAGTGGCGCGTAGTAAGCTGTTGTGGCGTTGTGTTAGCTTAGCCCATGAAGAGGTAAGCAGAGGAGATCAGGGTATGCATCCGACGACGGTAAGCAGCCAACGGCATCCCAAGCAAGTACCAACATGAAGCTAACTCCCTGGTTAGCGGCCGCCATGCCGGTACGATAGGAACCAGTTGATCTGTGGAACCATGGTGTGTTCACTTGCAATATATAAGAAACAATACACAAATAACTAGACCGATCAATCACATTCCAGTTCCCGGCTTCCGTGAGTTGTCTGATGTGGTCTCGGTGACAACGCCATACTTGATACATTGCATCGACAAAGGCTTCGAGTAGACCCAAGGTGTGACTGAACACGAGTTATAGACTGAACTGGTAAATCTGCCAGACCATGAGTTGGTCAACTAGGATACCCCTATTTTCAAGTCGTTGTTATATCTGAAGGTAATATCGTGAAGTTTTTTACACGGAACTTAGTTTCGACATTGACCTCAACAAGGTTTGATATCCATATTAATGTAGATTGGTGGATCATGATGTCTGTGAAGACATTATGGGGTTGAATGTATATCCCCTGACAATGAAAAGGGGGCGGAGGTGCAGGACCGGGATAGGTGAGGTGAATAACCCCCGCTTTTATAGAGATTCGATGGGAAGGCCAAGACTTTATACAGCAGAAACTCTCCAATGATATGCCCGTAGAAAAAAGTCGGGGAGTTCCTCCATGCATCAATCCATTGATGTCCTTCTGATCAACATAGACCGATTCAACCTTGAGACTATCCTCGAGCCGGAACTGATCCGAACTGATATGGAATGTTACACCACGAGAAGGGGGACGAGGAAGGAATTGGGGTTGTTGCTGTAGCACTTCTAATGGATTGGATGTTGTATGTAACTACAACCCTTGAAAATTATCGAATGGCACACTTCCATCCTCGTTATTTACTGCACTGTCTGGACAAGGTGGCACTGGATCGCCACCGAATGCGGGGGTTTCACATGCCTACATACAAGTAGCGTTTGCCCCCCGATGCCCTCTAAGTATCTAAGTACAGCGCCTGGGGCCCCTGCTGAAACCCCTCCTCTATAACGTCAACTTGAACATCGCCTTATGTCATGCACGACGGAAGCCAAACAGTAATCGTAAGGTCAAAATATCCTCGTCAACGCTTTTGTTGGACAACTGCAACTTCGATGCTGTTTGCCTTCTAATCACGCAACATTCCTAATGTCAAATGATATATCTATATCCACACTCGCCCTATCTCGACCAGGATAGTGACCCCAAGCTCCGATATTAGGCAATCGTACCTATAGTCACAAACTCTCTGATATTCACTCACAAACCACAAATAAGTGTCCTTCAACATAAGTATCTACCACCAAAGTGCATCCCAAGCTCATACTTCCTCGCCTCTGGGCAACCGTACGGCAGATACAACCGCTCAAACACAAACCAGACCCGGCACCGCCGACGACACGATCCATCAACATGGCGTGGCGCAGCTCAGGGACCTCGAACGCGACGCTCGTCGAGAACCTGTGGCGCAACAAGCTGATCACCCAGCCCCTCGTCAAGGAAGCCTTCCTGCGGGTCGACCGCGCGCACTACGCGCCCGCGCACCCGTACGAGGACAGGCCCCAGTCGATCGGCCACTCGGCCACCATCAGCGCGCCGCACATGCACGCGAACGCCGTGGAGTCGCTCCTGCCCTTCCTGCTACCGCCACCCAAGACCGCCTCGGCCTCTTCCGAGGGTGGCATCTCATCATCATCCTCGCCATCCCAGCAGAAGGCCGTGGTCGGCCATCCGCGCCGCCCGCGCCGCATCCTCGACATCGGCAGCGGCAGCGGGTATCTGACGCACGTGCTGGCGGAGCTGGCGGGCGACGACGGCGTCGTCGTGGGCCTCGAGCACATCCAGGCGCTGCGCGACCTCGGCGAGGCCAACATGGGCAAGTCGGCCGAGGGGCGGGCGCTGCTCGCCGCGGGGCGGGTGCGCTTCCGCGTCGGCGACGGCCGCAAGGGGTGGTCGGAGCCGGCGCACGATCGGAAGCCGGGCGTCGGCGGGCCGGCGGACGAAGACGCCGCGAGCAAGGACAACAGCAGCGAGGGCGAGACGGGCGGCTGGGACGCGATCCACGTCGGCGCGGCGGCGGCGGAGCTGCACGAGGAGCTCGTGCGGCAGCTGCGCAGCCCCGGGCGCATGTTCATCCCCGTCAGCGATGAGGATGGCTGGGACCAGTATATCTGGACCGTGGACAAGGACGAGAACGGCAAGATCGAGAAGAAGAAGCTGTATGGGGTTCGTTATGTGCCGCTTACTGACGCGCCCAAGTGAAGGGCATGTCAGGTGATGTCGAAATAAGGGTGCATCTTTGGGGGAATGGAAGGTTGGCTGAGACAGTGGAAGCCTGTTATTTGCGCTGGCGTCCGGAGTTTGATGATGACTGAGGGTGGAGTTATTATGCCAAAAAGACTCATCTGGTCAGTGTACAGTCCTGGAGACAGCCATCGCGAATAATCATACGAAGGAACATCAACGAGACAGATGTGACTGCTTATGGTTTATCGAACGCGATAGCTAGTGATGGATCAATTTCACCCTGTATGACAGGAAGCCTCGACAGAACAACAGGGGGGCCAAGTAATTGCAGCTGCAGGAACCAGAGGCTTAACCGCCGGCATAGGGATCTCTAGACGAGTAAAATGCGACCACTCTATACTGCCGCTAACCGAACAATTGTGACTTGGTATAATGTCTACGTTGTAGATGGAAAGCCATATATTTACCGGCGGCTGCTTATGCCAAGATGCCCGATCCGGCAATGCAGGCCGCGGAAGCTAGACCCGGCGGACCGCATTGCTCCGGACTATATAAGGATCTCCAGCATATCGCGAGATCTGAACGCGAAATAGCGTTACAGATAGGTTCGCTTTTGTAGCAAGAACGGATAAGCTTCAGGTAAGTTCCAGGCGGAAATCTTGGTAAGTCTTGTCTGGGGTGGGAATGGGCACCATTTGCGATTATGGCGATCGGGATTCAGCCAGGTTGTTATCCCAGCTCGTCAGGAATATATTGCATGGTTTCCTTGGCAGGCCCCCATGGGGTAGGTTAGAGTACGGCCAACGTGGTATTAAGACACCCTCCTCTCCGGATTTGCTGTCTTACGTCCTCACCTGATCCATACAAAGCCATCTCTCGTTCTACAGCCAGTCCAAAGCTCTCCGTGGCCCCTTGGCGAGACAGCAAAGACCGACCGACCGACCAACCATGCTCCGAGACAACCTCCTGTCGCTGCTCCTGGCGGCGGCAGCGGTGACGCCATCGTCGGCCGTCTTCCTGTACGCGACGTCGTACAACGACCACGCGGTGACGACCCTGGACCTGGACGTGAAGAGCGGCAAGCTCACGACTCTGTCCAAGTCGCTCGACTGCGGCTCCGAGCCGACCTGGCTGACCCTCAACAAGGCCGACAAGGTGCTATACTGCCTGAACGAGGGCTGGAGCGGCAACTCGTCCATCACGTCCTACCGGACGACGGCGAACGGCACACTGGCCACGCTCGACATCATACCCGTTCTCAAGAGCCCCGTCAGCTCGACCTTGTACGGACCGAACAACAGCGGGTTGGCTGTTGCGCATTAGTGAGTAGTTATTTAAATTTGCTTGCCTTTTTGTTTGCCAAGTATGGCCCAAAAACGCCCCCTGCATGATCGTATTATGGCTATGAAAAACATCACCTTTCGTGTGATGGAATTACGCTTCTAGAAGAAAGCTGAAAAGAAAATAATGTGCTAAGTCAATGAAACTGACATTGCTAAAATAGCGACACTTCCACATTCAGCACCTTCTCGGTCGGGGAAGTAACGCAAGTGGCGCTCTCGCAGAACGAGACGTACGAGCTGCCGGAGCCGGGCCCCGTGCCGGACCGGCAGGACGTGCCGCACCTGCACGACGCGGTGCTGGACCCGACGGGGCAGTTCATCATCGTGCCGGACCTCGGCGCCGACGCGCTGCACGTGTACTCGATCGTGCCCGGGACCATCAAGTGGGTCGAGCTGGACCCCGTCAAGGCCGTGCCCGGCAACGGCCCGCGACACGGCGTCTTCGCCGTGACGGGCGACGACAACAGCACCTTCTTCTACCTCGCGAACGAGCTGTCCAACACGATCACCGGGTTCAAGGTGGATTACGAGGACGAGGATGGCGAGGTGACCGCTGCGCCCGTGTTCACCCAGCTCTTCGACATCAGCACGCACGGGAAAGGTGGGCATGTGCCGAACGGTACGAAGGCTGCTGAGCTCGAGATATCGGTAAGTGTTTACCTTTGGTTGTTGATGTGGGCTTTCTTGGGGATGAGAAAAAGAGCAATACCAGTTGAAAAAACCAGAAAGCAGAAGGAGTCACATTATCCAGGGGGGAACCATGATTCAGATTGACTGACCAATCCCCACTTCCCCAGCCCGACAACAAATTCCTCCTCGTGTCCTCGCGCGGCGAGAACCTGCTCAAGATCCCCAGCTTCGGCAACGACGACGGCCCGTACACGAACACGACGCAGATCCCGTCGGACCCGATCGTGACGTTTGCGATTGACGGGGCGAGCGGGCTCCTGGGCGATCCCGTGGTGCAGGAGGCGCCGGCGGGCGGGCGCGACCCGCGCGGGTTCTCGCTGAACCGGGACGGCACGCTGGTGGCGTCGGCGCTGCAGGACGACAACCGCGTCGTCGTCTACGAGCGCGACGTCGCGACGGGCGAGCTGGGCCGCGTCGTCGCCTGGGCGAGCGTCGGCGATGTGAGCGCGGATGGGAACGGGCCGAATTATGTCTTGTTTGATGATTAAATCAGAGAAAATCGGGTTCTATCTATATAAAGGACCGCTACAAGGAGGGAGTACATAGGTTTTGAACGTATTATATATATATATATATATTGCAGATTTTCGCGGTCCCATTAAAGACTCGGAGGGAGGATGACTTCGCCTCGACTAGTATGTGTCCGAACCGTATATACTTGATTGCCTATCGACTGACGCTGGCTCATTATATACTACTCGGTACCGGTATGTGTAGATACATATGCCCATCCCATCCCTCCCTAATTATCGTCATCATCACCCAACCACAAACTTCCCGCTCTTGTCCCTCTCCTCCCTCAACCGAATCGTCCTACCGGCCCGCGCACCCGTCGCCCTGCCCTCCTCGACCGCAAACACGCCATTCACCAGCACGGCCCGGATGCCCTTGGCAGGCTGCTTCGGATCGGCGTACGTCGCGGCGTCGCGGACGGTCTCGGCGTCGAACAGCACCAGGTCGGCGCGGTAGCCCTCGCGCACGAGCCCGCGGTCGCGCAGGCGCAGCACGGCGGCCGCGCGGCCCGTCAGGTGGGAAACGACCTCCTCCAGCCCGCCGGGGAAGATGGTCTCGGGCTCGACGTCGTCGAACACATCACCATCATCATCACCAGCGGCGGGGGTAGCAGCAGCACCAGCACTCGCCGGCGGCAGGCCGCAGATGTCGCGGGACTTGCCCCGCGCCAGGTCCCGGTGGTAGTGGCCCAGGTAGCGCGGGAAGGTGCCCCAGCCGCGCGGGTGCGGCTTCGTCGACGTCAGGATGCCGTCGGACCCGCCCGTGTGCCGCGGGTGGCGCATGATGCGGCGCACGTTGCCCTCGTGGCCCGCGTGCTGGATGATGGTCGTGCTGAAATTATCCTCCCTAAGCAGGTCGACGAACGCGTCGAAGGGGTCGCGGTTGTCTCCGCCCTGCTCGCGCGCCAGTTGCGCCACCCGCTTGCCGACCACGCCCGCCGCCAGCAGCGCCGGGCTCGACACGCCGCTGATCTCGATGATCTCCCAGTCGAGCGTGCAGCCGTGGCAGCCGTCGGTGCCCTCGACGAGCACGGCGTGGCGGATGCGCGCCAGCTGGGCCGGGTCGTCGAGCAGCGCGCGCTTGTCGTCGGCGGCCGCGGCCCAGCTCGGCAGCAGCGACGCCAGCGTCGTCGAACCCGGCAGGTACGGGTACGTGTCGAGGGTGATGTCGAGGCCCTCGGCGAGGGCGCCGTCGAGCAGGGCGAGGAACTCGTCGGCGCGGCCGCGGTTCTCGGCGAAGTTCAGCGTCGCGTGCGTCAGGTGCAGGCGCACGCCCGTCGACCGCGCCAGCTCGATCATCTCCCGGTACGCCTGCATGGCGCCCTTGCCGTACGACCGGTGGTGCGGCGCGAAGTAGCCCCCGTACTGGACCACGACGCGGCACAGCTGCGCCAGCTCCGCGTCGTCGGCGAACATGCCTGGCACGTACGTCAGGCCGGACGACATGCCGACGGCGCCCTGGCGGAACGCCTCGTGCAGGTGCGCCTTCATCGTGTCGATCTCGGCCTGGGTGGCGGGGCTGGAGTCCCAGCCCTTGGCCAGGATGCGCAGGTTGCCCTGCGGCACCAGGTAGGCGGCGTTGGTGGCGATGCGCGACGCGTCCAGCACGTCCAGGTACTCGCCGACGGAGCGCCACCGCTCGAAGAAGTCCGCCGGCTCCTTCGGGTTCCCGTTCCACCCCGCGATCTGCTCCCGGATCCGCGCCAGCGTCGCCGTCGTCACCGGGCTGTACGAGATCCCGTCCTGGCCGATCACCTCGGTCGTCACCCCCTGCGTGATCTTGGCCAGGTGCTCCGGCGTGTGCAGCAGAGACAGGTCCGAGTGCGCGTGCATGTCGATGAAGCCGGGGCTCAGCGTCCACCGGCCGCTCTCGCCATCCACGACGCGGGCGCCCTGCTGGCGCGCGCTATCGCTCTCACTTTCGGCTTGGTCTCGCCGGATTGACTTGATCAACCCATCCCTGACCAGCACATCTGCCACGTAACCGGCTGTGTCCCCGCTCCCGTCGACGACGGTGACGCCGACGAAGAGGATGTCGTCTTTCTGGTAGGTCGTCATCGTTTCGTGTGCTGTGCCTTGAGTCTTGCAGATATCCTTCCACTCCCCCTGTATATCGGAGTGGTGCTAGGCGTATATATACTTCTCGGCAGTTGGGGCGGGTGGGCGGCCGCGTCTAGTGACCCCGCACCGGTGATGGTGTTGATGAGCCGATCGTCGGTGTTGTGAAATAGTTACACTTACACGCCGGAGTCGCCCTCCGATTACTCACCACTTCCAAGTTATGACCCATGTCTGTCTCGTCCGTATATGCCCGGGTGAGAAACAAGTCAGAAGTGGAGCTTTACGTTTAGCTCAACCGTCATGTTTCCGAAATACGGTGTCTCTCTACCTACGTGTAATCTATTACACTCCCTGTCTGAGTAATGGCGTCACTCTTAGCTCTATTGGCGCCAGGATGTTAAATAGACGTAATGGACGCGAGAATCCTTCGTGTGGTGGATTATACTACGGTAATGGTTTCATGGTCATATCAAGACTTCTTGTCCTTGGTTGACGGCGTGAGTAAGCCGGGTCTTTCCGGGGTATTTTGTGATGGATCGGACTTGACTCATTCGATAGTACCTGACCAGGTACCTAAGATACTGTTAGGGAAAGACCGAAGACCCTGGGATTAATGGAGAGAAGTGAAAGAACTGAGGATGTAAACTAAATTTCGGCCCGCGTCCGACGTTGCATCCGATGAACCAATGCGTGGGGTAGTGTAATTATGCAGTATGCAGTGCACGAAAGACATAGTCAACTTAACCCATCATTGAGTCACAGTTATTAGTAAATTAAACAATCTATATGCAGTCAGAATTGTTCTTCACATGTATCCATGATATTCGCAGTGCGGGTACTAGGTGATTTTCTAGATGTTTCATGAACGTCGGACTTCCGGCCGGACTGGCTGTACATAAGTAGCCTCTGCATCGTCGACAATGGTCCCCGGATAGTTGCGTGAGCAAAACAGTAAGTTATATCAATACCTGCGCATGTACCTAGCCGGTCAGCCGGTCCCGCCTCTTGGCGGATGAGGGTAGATGATGCCAGTAATTAGGAGATCGTTTCAAATGTTTGCTAGTTACTTGGCAAATTAGAGCCCACACTACGAACTGCAGCCGAGGAACATAAATATGGACGAGGAGTCGTTATATTTCCTGACCTATAGCCTCATGCCTCGCTATTCGTCGTCCGTAATACCCCAGTGGCAGCGTTTTCGTCGATAGCATCGCTTACATCGACATGTATTCGAAGATGACCATAAGCGGGGTTAAGGTACCGAAGGCACGAAGAAATCGAGACAAGCAGCGGAATAAAACTTCAGGGGGTATATTCTAACGAACGCTGAAAGAAACATAACTTTTACGCTATCAATGCTCCCAACAAGCAACAAAACACTGTTACTATGACTGTTACCGCTACCGCTCTCCCTCCAGCTCCAGCGCCGCCTCCTCGCCCCACAGCTCTCTCACATCCCTCCTATGGCCCCTCGCCAGCGCCTCCCTATCGAGGTTCTCAAACGCCATGCTCCAGACGCGCATGGCCTCGTCGCCGGACGTGTCGATGGCGCTGACGCGCCCCAGGTGCTGGGCCAGCATGGGGTAGGCGCTGACGCGGGCGAGCCCCCTGTCGCGCGCGAACACCTTGGGCAGCATGTCGCTGCGGCCGGGGCTGGAGCGGCGGACGGCCGCGTCCAGCATCGACGTCGCCAGCGGCCCGGCGTGCGCCCGGTTGTACACCAGCGCCTGGTTGCAGCAGCCGAAGAACTCCTCGCGCACCGTGCCGGGCGCGGGGGCGCCCAGCACCGACGCCTTGCCCGAGGCGAAGAACAGCCACGTCCAGAGCGGGACCGCCACAAAGCAGATCACCACCAGCGTCCAGAGGTCGAGGTGGCGGCGCAGTGGCGAGGGCGACCATGACCCCGGCCGCCTGCTCCTGCCGCTGCTACGGCGCACCGCGAGCAGCACGAAGAACAGCGGGATGGCCACGCCCGCCGAGATGATGTGGGCGTTGTTGCTGCGGAACCCGGTGCCGCCCGACCAGCCCGTGCTGCGCTCCTGGTTGAACAGGCGCAGGTACAGCCACGAGTTGGGCCGGCCCGGCTCGACGCGGCCGCGCTCGGGGTCGCGGCGCCGCGGGTCGCGCATCATGGCCTCGAGCGCGCGCAGGTTGAGCAGCGTGCGGGCGGCCCAGCCATCCGCGAGCAGGATGTCGCCCTCGAACAGGGCGATGTAGGGCGCGTCGGTGTCGCGCGCGCACCGGTCCATGGCGTACGCGTAGTCGTGCACCGTCTTGCGCTCCAGCGCGTGCTTGTTGCCCCGGTCCGAGGCCCACCCCGCCAGCTTCGCCACCGTCCGGTCGCGGTCGCTCGTCGGCGGCAAGGTCGAGTTGTACGTGAACACCTCGTCGGCGATGCGGATGCCTGTGTCTGCGTCTGTGTCTGTGTCTGTAGAGCTCGCGCGAGATCCCGACAGTTTCGCGAAGCTGGGGTGCTGCGCCGCCGGGTCCGGCACGTCGGCGAAGAACAGCTTCAGGTGCACGGCCGCGCGCTCGGCCCGCGTCATGTTGGCCAGGAACGAGCCCACGGCGGTGTCGATGTACTGGCGCCCCTCCATCTTGCGGCCCACCGTGATGAAGACGGCGCAGATCTGCGGGTCGTCGCCGGCCTTACCCGGCAGATGCGACGCCGACGGCCGCGTGTGGAGGCCGAAGCCGGAATCGGGATTGAAATCGGGATCGGGGTCGGCCAAGACGGCGTCGAGGAAGGCGTCCGCCTCGGCCTTGCGGACGGCCGAGTAGAACTGGTCGAAGCCATGGCGCGGCGAGAAGAAGATGGACAGCGGGTCGCGGTAGAAGAAGAGCGATCCGTAGACGGCGTACAGGGAGACGAGGACAAAGAGGACGAGGAGGGCGCGGATGCCGGGCTGGTGGAGAGCTTGGCTCGCGAGGGCGCGCGGACGGAAGAGCATTTATCTGATCTCGGGGTGGGTCGCAACTAAGACCAGGTCGTGTTATCGGGTAAAGGGTAAATCAGGCAGATTCGGGTTATTACTCGATTATGTCCTTGATGTCGGGAATTGACCTCGGTGCCGATGGACGTTTGGGGGAGAACATCTAAGCATGATTACGGTGTCGGCGATGTCATGGAGTCTATGGAGGCGCGTGTCTTCGAGTGCGAGTGTCGTCAGAGGGATAGTGACAACCCCGCCTTCATGAGGAAGGTTGAAAAGATAAGTGAAAAAAGAAAAGATGACAGATAAGTGTCGGTTGAAAGAAGGGAGGGAAAGTACGACGTCGCTAATAATGACGATGATGACGATGCTGAAGCTGATGCCATCCGATCGTGGAACAGCCCAAGTGGTTTTTACGTAAAGGGAGCCTGAAAGTGAAGGCGGGGGTATGTATGTACATACAGCACATTATCTGGCACTAAGAGCTACAGGGCTGTTGCGATTGGCTAACAACCTGCCAAACGATCATTGGGGCTGTTGGGGGCGCAGTGGAACGGGTGATAGCAGATCAACCAGGGGTTACAGAGCAATCTTCAGTATTCACTGTAAGATAGTCCTGATTGACCATATTAGTCCCTATGTCTTTTTATAAGGGAAAGATTCACCGGCCTCTCCCATAAAGAACCAATCGAAACAAAATATCGTAACCTCCATACATGGATATCGTAGTTACATACCATCCTATAAGTAGGTTAACACATCGTATTCTCGGTGTCTTCCTAAGCCTACCCCAGATTGGCCCAGGAGACTCCAAGACTACGCTTACAACCTTAGGGCTGGGGGAAAATCTCTAGCCTTCCCTTTTTGGCATCGACACCGGCGCTCCACCAATCAGGAGATCACCCGAGAATCCCGTATTGCTGGGCTATAGACAACTATGTCTATATTAGGAGAACATGTCCTATAGTTGTTGCCCCTGTGCCTGAGGCCCAGAGCGGGTTACCGTCGCAATGATGTGCCTGAACCGATAGCTCCCCCGTATCATTCGACCGCTTCCCGGGTGGATACCGATGCTGGACCTCGTATTGAAGATTATGAAGCTCCGCTATACGTTGTCGAGTCCGTGATATTTAAGTGCGTGCTATTCCGCCCGCACCACTATGGCGTACTCCGGCCGTTGGTGTAAGTCACCAGGTAAACCTACAGTGTATCCCAAGTCGCCATCATGCATCCTCGCTCGTGGGCAACGACCGCCGCTTTCGTGCTTTCCGCACAAGGGTCTTCAGCTGCCAGCTCATGTGGCAATGAAGGTGTGATTCCGGAGCCAATGCCGGCCGTGTCCAACATCGTGGCACAACAGGCCGAGAATGTCACGGTCGACGTGTACTTTCACATCGGCAGCACCGAGGCCAACAAAGACAGGATCACAGAGGATCTCGTGGCGGCCCAGGTAAGAAACACAATTACATGACAGACGGATACCGTACCCTTCTCAGTCAGGGGCCACAAGTTCTAACAGCACAATCTCTCTCCGATTTTTGAAGTTCCAAGTCCTACACGATGTGTACCTCCCGTACGGGTTCGAGTTCCGCTACGTCAACACGTCGTGGGTGGTGGACGACGTGATCGGCACGGGGTTCTACCAGGAGGGCGACACGATCGAGGACTACGACGCGTACGTGGCGCACCTGAACGCGACGCGGCGCGGCGGGTACGACGCCCTGAACCTGTACTTCTTCACGGACCTGCCGCCGTCGCTGGGCGGGCAGTGCAACTTCCCGCGCCCAGTGGCGGGCGACAACGACTACAACGTCCGCATCGACGGCTGCATCGTCAACGGCGACACCATGCCCGGCATGTTCGGCCGCAACGGCACCACCCAGCCGGGGCCCCGCCAGGGCAAGATCGCCGTCCACGAGACCGGCCACTGGTTCAACCTGCTCCACACCTTCAACGGCGCCGCCTGCAACTCCATCAACGACCAGGTCGCCGACACCCCCGCCCAGGCCGGCGCCACTATCGGCTGCCCCGCCAGCAGGGATTCGTGCCCGGACTCCGAGGGCTTGGATCCTATCCATAACTTCATGGACTACTCCGATGATGACTGGTAAGTGTTTTCTTTCTAGTTGCGTGCAAGGAAATGGGGAGGGTGGGGGGGATATTTGATTAGAGCTAATCGACTCTGTTTAGCCTTACCGAGTTTACCCCATTGCAGCAAGCTCGGATGCACAATGCATGGAACTTGTACAGAGCGCCTTCGGCATGATCGACGTTGTCTACAAATCACTTCAGGAATTCGATCAGAGGGTATTAAAACAATGTATTAGTAATATAAGCCCCTTTAGGGGCCGGCCGCTATAGCGCTCGGAAAGCGCTATTGCATAGCGCTTCGTAAGGCTATTATTGCGTTCGTAAAGGCCGCTTTTAATTATTTAAGCGATATCTTCGGATAAGGATATTATAAAAGCGGCTTATAGCGGCTTATATAAACCTTTTGCATAAAGGTATTATAGCATTCGTAAAAACAGCCGAAAGTTATTTTCGTAATCGGCTTAAAGCAGCCTTATACGTATAAAGAATAAATCAAAACTTATAAATAACCCTCTTATTAATATTCTTCTTATTAAGATTTTCTTTTTTCCGTTTGTTATAATCGTAAGCGTTAATAAGAACGATAAATAAAAAAACGGCGGCGCAATTATAAAACTAATCGAATTATTAATTATTATATATATAATATTACGCGGTTAACGGCCCAAAAGGCCATGCCGGTATACGTCTAGTTTTAGCATAATAGGAAACCTTAAACCGAAATCGAAAAGAAAAACCTATTAATTCGCATCGAAATCGCTTTTTTGGTTACATATAAAAGATATCCAAAACGGTTTTTGCCAGCTTTTTGCTATAAAAAGGCCTAAAGCCATTTATTAAATTAAAATAAGGTTATAGCGCAAAGCCGGTTCGGCTTTGCGCCGCAAACGTACGGCATACGTATTATTAAATATAATGCCGGTATATTAAATAAACGAAAGTAAGTTATATAAAAAAGGAAAAGAACGATATAAAATGGCCCGTACGCCCGATGTATCGCTTCGAATATAAGTAAACCATTTGTTTCGGCCGGCATCGATGCGACGACGACCTAACCGGCAAAACAAATTATATACCGTTTTTAAGATATAAATACCCTGCCTTTTCCCCGCCCGGAAATTTTTCCCTTTCTTTTTTTTTAATAATAACAATTAATCCGATACATAATTTTTCCCCGCTATCGATCCGACCTTTAAAAATAAAGGCTCGAATCGACTTTTTATTATTTTTTAATTTATTATAATTATTTTCTTTATTTTTTATATTATACGCAAATTCGGATTGCCTTTGGGCGTTCGGAAATCCGGACGCCTAAGGTTGGTCCGAATTCGCGCAGTTTTTTATTATTTCCGACGTCGATTTAATGTTTATTAATTTCGATAATATGTTATTTAGCCGTTTAATTTTATTTATTCGCCCGCTTTATGGCTGACTTCGTTTCGTTTTTTCCGTTTTATCGTTTTATTATCGTTTCCGCGGCTTAGCCGTTCCGATTTCGTAACGATATCGGGCCCCTTTAAAAAGTCCGTTTTTAACATTTCGATTTATTCCGACCTTTTATCGAAAAAGGTAAAATGCGTATTTTATACGTACCGCATAGCGAAAAACCCTTTTTTATTTTATTACGACCGTTATAAGTCGTTTTGTTTTTATATCGTTATGTTCCGATATTTAATCGATATAATTAATAAATCTTATCGATGCATTACGTATAAATATTATAAAAAAACCATTTCCGATTATTACGAAATAAGCTTTCCGTTTTTTTTTCGAAATCGTTTTGATTTCGCTTAGTTCGTTAATGGTTTTAAATCCGAATTCCGAAAGTTTTAATTGTTTATTACGAAATGCTAGGCGGATCTTACCGAAAACGCGTAAAAAATAAGCTAAGGTTTTTTATAAATCGATTCGTATTAATTCCGTTTTAAAACGTCGAACGTATATACGACGTTTTATATAAAGTTCGGTTCGCCGTATATAAGCGCGCCAAAAAGCTGCCCGTTTATGCGTCGCTTTTAAACGATTTTTTCGATAACGTCGCAATAATTACGCTTATTTTTATCCGTATTTCGGCCCGTATTTATATTTTAACTTTTTCCGTTTAAGTCCGTAGCAAAATAAAATTAACCTTACGTTTTAAATCCTTAAATATTAATATCTTTTAGTTATTAAAATTTATTAAAATATATCGTTACGATTTTAATTCGGCCTTTTTATTTAGTTTTAATTTTATTTGCAGTCGTCCGGCAATTGCCGCTTTTTCTTTTCCGGCAGTAACGAAAGCTTTTGTTATATCCAATAAATGCATTTCCGACGCGTTTTCGGCCGGCTTTTGGGCCGGTTATTCTTTATTACGTTAACGATTAAGTTATGGTATTAATACGGCATATACTTCGTTATGGTTTCGATTGGCCCTTATATCGTTTTCGAATCGGCATTAAGCCGTTCGTTTTTTAATTTATGCATCATAATTAATTTCCTTATTTTCGACAAAACGTCGTTCCATTTTTTTTTCGGAATCGGCTTATAACAAATAAAATTATTTTCGTAATAATTTGTTTATATTCAATACGTCGTTAATCCGTATACGTTAGGCCTTATTCGGTAAGAAATTAACGTTTCATTTTAATAATAGCTTCGATATTAATTTATATTATTCGAACCGGCTAAAACGTATTAGCTATTTCGTTACGTAATCGGCTAAACTTATAATCGATAATGCTTCGTTATATCGGAAATTTTTTAATTTTGTTAGTAATGCCGGTCGAAAATGGGCTACGTTTAAGCAGTAATTCAAATAATGCGGCAGCGTTTTTTTTTATTATTTATAAGCGCATATCGAAATAATATCGGAAATACGTCGTTTCGTTAAAAAGTTACGCAGGTTAATCTTTTCGGTTTTAGCCTATATTAATATCGAATTTTGGAATTTCGTTAGCGTTTAATATAATCGAAAAATGTTTTCGTCGGATTTGGTTTGAACCGATATACGTTAAATTCCTGTTTTATATCGAATCGAATTATTCGTTTTAATTTTTTATCGGAATTGCTAAGCAATTAATAACGCCGGATATAACTTTATTTTGCGGCGCTTGCGTTTTTTTTTTATCGCTTTAAGTAATAGCCGATATATCGTTTTTTTGCTTTTAAATAAATGCCGCATTTACGTATAAGCTTTCGAATTATTTCGTTTATATTTAAAAAAAACTTTTGCTTTTTTATTTTTAATCCTGCGGGTATTATTAAACTGCCTAATTAATTTTCGTATTTTATTAATATATTATTGCAAATACTTTGTAATTTTTATGCGTTTTATTCTTTTCTTAAAAACCGCCTATTTATGGAATAATTAAAGGTTTATGGGAAATAAATACGATTTTATTTTTAATTCGATAATATTTATAACTTTATACGTCTTTATAATCGTCCGGATACAAGCGTTTTGCATTTTTTGCAGTATCGAATAAATGCCCCTTTTAAAGCGCTTTTCTGGCGAAGCGATATCGTGCCATACCGTAAAACCATGTTTTATCGTTATTTAAATAATTGTTATATATATTAATTTGGATTTAATTAAGTTTGGTTTTTACGTAAATTTAATTATACGTTAAATCGATAATTGTTATATTTTAAGTCGGCTTTAAAGCTGCTTATATTATACCTTTTAATTTAAGCGGTTATTAATTATAATTTTCAAAATTTTTAAGCTATTAACCGGTTTTAGCGAAATCGAATTTAAGCGTATGCCTTTTTTAAATATATTCGACCTTAATTTTTTTCCGAAATATATTAACTTATATTTCGATATGTTAAAATTTAATCCGTATAATCGGCCCTATTTTAGGCAAACGGCATGCGTTTTTTATAATTGCTTATAACAAATAGCGAAATTCTTTATAATCGATATAAAATAAGAATCATTTACGTATATTATCGAATCGATGCTTTAAATATTCTTAAAAATCGAATATAACGACGAAATATATAGTAAATACAGTACAGGCGAAAAAAGGAATTCTTAAGGTATTTCCGACTTTAAAGGTATAAAATTAAATTCGCGGTTATTGAAACAAAATATGGTCGTTTTTTTTTTCGAAATAATTTCGCAACCAAATAACGATTTAAAAGAAATAGTCCGCGATACGAAAAGCGTTTAAGAAGCGCAAATATATAACGTAATCGAAAGTTCCGGTTACGTTTAAAGAAAAAACCGACATTAATGCGTCTTTTAATTAATCCGTATGTATTTAATTTATTAATAACTGCAATGCCGTTTTAATGGATTTATTCGGTTTATTGCCTATTTATTTCGGGAAAATAAAATTAAGTCTTTCGGCGACGTTTAATAAACTTGCGGCGGCTATAAATTTAAAGACTTTTCTTATCGTATTTAAAAACGCTATAAGCTTTTAAGATCCTATTATGTCCATTTCCGGCCTATTCTTTAGGATAACTGCTATCCGTATTTGCCGAAACTTACGAAAAAAATATCTTATATGCCAGTTAGCTTCGAAAATCGATACAAGGCGATATAATAAAAACAATTTCGAATTTGGATCGTTACGTTTAAGCGTTAAGTCGTATGCCTTTAAAAAAGCCGTAAAAATAATATTTAAACCGAATGTCTTTTAAAATCCTTTCGATATTAAATATTTATGTATTATTATAAAGGTTATTAATTAAAACATAAAAAAAAAGTTCTAAAAGGAAATATAATCGAAATCGGGATTACTTATATTTATTAAATCGGCCGTTAAAATAAAATAAAATTTCGCGCTTAAAAAATCTAGCTTTTATTCGAACGTATTTGCAACTTTTAAATTAAATCGATTCGGGGTTTTTCGAAAGGAAGGTATTATTGGAAAGTTTAGTGCCTTAAAGCTTTTCGTATATACCCATTTTCTTACCTTTTATATAACCGAAGAATTATGCGTTTTCGTTGCTTCGTAAAATATACGTTATTACGAATTTTTTTTGGCCTTTGTTTATATGCGTTTCCGGACTTTATTGCTTTGTCTTAATGTAACATAAATGTTATTCGTTCGATATTGCTTTTAAGTCGTATAGGCTTTGCGTTTTATTTATACCGCTTTTCGAACTTTAAAGGTTCATTATTCGTATCGGAAAATGCCGCCTTTATTTCGAAAGGTAGTTTTTTTAGCGATATATAATAAGGCTGTAATAAGTATTTTCAAATATTAATTTATATCCTCCGGAATTTGGAATTCGGACGGATATAATAGGAATTGCGCTTCGACTTTTATTTAATTTATATTTATTAACCTTTAGTTATATCTAATTGCGTTAATTATAAATTTAAAATTACGGATTTTATATATAAACGGTTTATAATCGTTTTTAACATATTTAAATACCTTTACGAAACCGGCCGAAAAATTTAACGAAACCCAAGTAAGGTTTAAGGTTATATTAATGTTTTTTTTCGATTATAAAAGGTTTGGATATTTTAAGGGGTTAATAGGTTTAGGTCTTATTTTGTAACGAATTCGATTAATTTTTTGGCTTTCCGATGGGATTCTTTAATAAATATCCATATAGGATTATATAAATTAAAGTCGCCTAATACGAAAATAAATCGAATTCGAATTTTAAAAAGCAAATCGTTTATAAGGATATTTTATTTGGTAACTGCTTTGCTATTGGAAAATGGGCTATATACCGAAACGATATCGATTAAATCGTTTTTCGTTTTTATTATGGCCCTATATTAAAAAATATAAGCTTCGTATTATTTTATAGGTATTTTCGAATTTATTACGAATATAATTCGAGGTATATTTCCGTTATTATATTATATAGTTATATATTTCATGCCTTTCGGTATCGGTATTTAAGAAACGTTTCGGATTGCAATGAACGGTTTCGAAATCGCCAAAATGTCGTAACGTTTCGGCCCGTAAAATAATTCTTATAAAATCTGCGGTTTATTTGCGATGTTTTAAGCGAAAACGGTTAATTTTTTTATTAAATATTATGTATGGCTTAATTATTATTAACGTTTTACGAATAAATTATTATTAAGAATTATAAATTAATAAGAAAAAAGGCGTTTATGCGAATATTATTTTTAAACGCTTTCGTGTTTTTAACGGGTTAATCTATTTGCGGCTTTTTTTGTAACCGTTTAGCCGGATTATTTAACGTAAGCGTTACGAAGTTAATTCTTTAAAACGTTAAGAAAAAAGGCCGCGTTAACGTTTCGAATTTAATTGAATGCCGAAAATACGTAATTCGTACGTATTTCTGCGCCTTTTTTGTTTTCGGATAATCCTTTAATTATAATAAATGTTTTATTTTATAATTCGAGTATTTCGGTAAATAATTATTTGCTTTTAATTAGTAGTTTATTTTTTTATGTATTTTCGAATTATATTAGCTGCATATTTTATTCGAACGATAATAAGCCGCTTTATATCCGAATTTGTAACATTTAAAATATCGCTTAATCTGAATTTCCGATATAAATGGACTGTACCTATAATGCTAATAATTTAACGTAACGCTTTTACGGCATAATTGGTTCGTTATATTTTCGGTATCGATAAAAAGATAAATCGACGTTATATTTTTATATATAGTATTTGCTTTTTTCGGATAAATTATCTTTATAATTTAAACGTTATTTTTTGCATTAATATCGTTTTTAAGTACCTTCGGGATTATTTTTTTTTAATAAGGCTATAAAAAATCCTGTAATTATTATGGTATAACGAGCTTTATAAGTATAAACGGCCGAATCGAAAGCGGCGTCGGCTTAATTTTTTTTTGAAATATATTTTTTTTTAAGATTTGAATTACGGAAAACGATTTTTTAATCGCCGTTAGATAATTTCGTAGCCGTTCTTATGATATTAATTTCATGTGTTGCATTTAGCTTTTCGACGACGGTTTAAAATATTTTCGTATTCGCTGCTTTAATGGTCGGTTTAACGACCGTAATAAAATCGTAATTAAAGGATTGCCGGATTTTCGAAAGGCCTATAGCCGTTACTGCTAGGTACGTCGGAAAAGGGGAAATTAATTTTAAGAAATTGGTTTTCGTTAGTTTTTCAATAGCGACTTTAATTCGATTAAGCCTTTAAAAAAAATCGGTCGGCGGTAAGACGGAAATACTTAGGGCTACATCTTAAAAAGTTTATAGCAAAAGTCGAATTAATTTCTTTACGTTTTAAGCATTACTTATTTTTATAACAAAAAAATCGGTTATTTTTTGGATTATTTGCGTTTAAAGGAATTTTTCGTTTTTTTGTTAATTAAAGCCCGATATAACCGGGCTTCGTAATTAATTCGACGCGTACCGAAACGATACTAGATTCGATTCGCCGCTACCAGGTTATACGTATCGACCTATATTCGTTCCCGATATAATGTTTAGGTAATTTCGATCCGAGAAGCAATCTTTAAGTATTAAATTTCGATTCTAAATGGTATTTATAAAGTTACGGATAAAATCGCAATTTCGAAGTTTTTTTAATTATTAATTATTATTATTATAAATAATAAATTACGATATAAAACCTTTTTAAATTCGTAAATTAATTTATTTATAAATTATTTTAAGAATTCGATTAAAAAGTATTAAAATAATATATTAATAATATAAGCCCCTTTAAAAGCCGGCCGTTATAACGTTTAAAAAACGTTATTACATAACGCTTCGTAAGGTTATTATTATATTCGTAAAGGCCGTTTTTAGTTATTTAAGCAATACCTTCGAATAAAGGTATTATAAAAACGGCTTATAACGGTTTATGTAAATCCTTTATATAAAAATATTATAACGTTTATAAAAATAACCGAAAGTTATTTTTACGGCCGGCTTAAAACAATTTAATTTATTTTATTTATTATTCTTTTTTCGGATATAAAGGAAAAATTATTAATTCGTTTTCGATTATCCGTATACGAAATAACGTTATAAATATAAAAAATTTATTAAAAACGTTTTATAATACCGGCGTATAATATCGGAAAACCATTTGCTTAATAACTTAATATCTTTTTCGCCCATGCCGAAATCGAAAACGTATTATACGGCCCTTCGGCGAAAGCTATAGCCCAAATACGTATTAAAGGAAATTCCGATCCGTATTAGGCGGGCCCGAAATACGGCAAAAGCGCGTTTACAAATAAAAACGCCGCTTCATAAACGGAATAAGAATTATCGGTTTGGATTATATTCGGAATTCGAATTTTATTGTAGCTATTTGGCCATATAAAAATAAAAACATATAATATCGCTTATAACTCTTATTATTAAGATTATTTCGTTTTTATTTCGGTTCGTTTTATTAAACCGAAAAAATAACCGGAAATGGTTTTTCCGTTCGAAAAAGGTAACGCAAAATAAAAAAAGCTTTTTATGCCCGTACCGAACCGAATCGCCGACGTCGGCTTCGGTATATATAATTTCGTTTAAGCAAAAAAAACCTACCTATGCCGTTATAAAAGCGGCATTAATTACGAATATGTTTACGGGATTTTCGCCCGCCGTCGCCTCGGAATTAATAAATCGCTAAAACGTAACTTTAAAAATGAAAAGCTTTTTTTCGATTCATATCGGTTCGTATGGAAATAAATATTTCGCTTCCTGTATTAAACGTTTTATATATACGTTTTCGAAAATTGTTATATCGTAATTTATATCGATATATATCGAACGTATAAATGCCAGGTATTTCTTTATTATAAGGCCCCGAAATCGATTTTATATTTAATCGAAGGCCTAATCGAATATTTATTCCGAAAAAATGGTTATTATTACCGGTTACGATACAAATACGTACCGTCGGCATTATAATTCGTATAAACGTATTATTATGTTATAAGTTTTTCGAATATTCGAAACGAACCCCGTTTAAAATAATCTTACGTAATCCTCGTTAAAGAAAATTCGTAATATCCGTATTACAAAATTATCCGGAAACTTAATATTATAAGCGTTTATTAATTGGAATATAAATTAATAATCGATTATTAATTCCGTTAAGAAAATATATCCGCAAATATATTTTCGGCCAACGATATACGTACCGTTATAAGATTAATATCGAATTCCGTCGAGCAAACGAAAACGTTACGAAAGGCATTTATCGAAGGATTCGCCTTTGTTTTAAAACTAAGCAAGCCGTATTAGGCCGTTATATTATCGATATATATAATAATTATACCATATGCTTACGTTAAATCGAATAATAAAAAGGCTTTTTAAATCGCAATTAATTCGAAAATATTAATTGGAAATTATAAGTCGTTTTCGCCGAATAAACGATAAAAAGCTTAAATAATCGGAATAAATAAATTCGTACGTTAATTTTTTTAAGTCGGATTTTCGTAATATTAAAAGCTTCCGAATACGGATTTCGAAAAATCCGTAAATAAATAAAAAACTGCCCGATTCGAATTTATTAATAAATAAATACCGTTAAAGTTCCGAAAAAAATTCCTTTATTATCGTAAATTCCTTACGGCGCCGGTATTAAACGGATATTATAAGCATAAATTACATATAAAGGCGAAAAAGCCTTAAATCCCGTATACAAAAGGCTTACTTAAAGGCATTATCGTTACGCAAAAGCTTAAAAAACCGGCGATCCGTTCGGCTTAACGGCCGAAAAGGATACTTGTAATAAAAATATCGGCAATTAATTTATTAATTTTTATAAATTTCCGTTTCGATAAACGGGCGCTTATCGACGTTATATCGATTTCGATTCCGAAAATTTTAAGGATTATATTCTGGCCGTTCTTTTCGGAATTCGGGAAAATTCCCAATACGGCAATTAGCTTATTATAAAAAAAATGCAACGAAATCGCGATTTTTTTAAAAGAAAATATAAAAATAAAATTATCGAAATAATAAGCAATTAATATTTTAATAAGCAATACGAAAAACATTTAATAAAGGGCTTTTACGAATAAATTAAATAAATACGGAACCGTACGAAAGCCGAATAAAAAGTTATTTTCGTAATAAAACCTTTCGCGCTATTCGAAACCGAATAGCCGACGCTATAATATCGCTACGGATATTATACGAAACGCATTTTTAAGATTTTTCTTAACGAAAAGGGATTCCCTATTAAAGCAATATACAAAATCGAAAACGTTTTCGATTATGGTATATTTAAGTATAATACTTACCTTCGGAATTTAGTCGTTAACCGAATTTCCCGGAAAATAAAAGAAATAATATATCTTACGTTATTTTCCGTCCGGTTTTAATATAAGGCCGAACAAAAAAAAAACGAAACCGAACGGCAAAAAAAACGGAACAAAAACGACGCGGCCGAATATAAGATCGCCCTTTAATTATTATTAAATTATCGCCGAATTTTCGTAAGCTATTACGAAATTTCCGGAAATTACCGGTAAAAATTATTACGTATAACCGAATTAAACGCCGTATATAAATATGTCGTCGATTAAAATGGAAAGTTTTCCGAAATAACGCCTAAAAGCGGCCTTTTATTTTTCGGCGATTAAGGAAAACGGCGAATCCCGAAAAAAACCTTCGCTTATAAAAAAAATTTCGAAAAAGGGAAATGTATTAATATCCGGCCTAATCGGAAAGAAATTATATATTTAAACGAATAACTAAATTATTTCCGAATTTTTCGGTATTACGGGCGAATTATTAAAACCGGACGTAATAATATTCGAATCTTATTTAAATTTATTATTGCATTTCATTATTTTATAATTTCCGTTATAATTAAGGCATTTATAAAGCTTTTCGTATTTATTACCGAAAGCCTTTCGAATATATTCGCTTTTATTCCAATTGCGGCAAGTATTTTTTTAAAAGGTTTTTCGGGCCTTAAGCGGCGTTAAAGCGCTTTTGTTATATATTTTAAAGGCGCTAAAAAAAAGAATTCGTTAATTTAATCCGGCTTTTCGTTTTTTTATTCCGTTGCGTTATAACCGAAATTTATTGCGAAAATTATACGAATTATTACGTATATAAGTATATACTTTATCCAATAAGCTTATTCGTATTTCGCTATATATTCGGCGAAACGTATTATGTTTATTTATACGTTTAAATGCATTTAAAAAAAACGGACGTAAATTTCCATATATTAAACGAAATACTAAAAAAAAAAATATAAATCGGAATCGTAATAAAAAATCTTCCCAATATTAAGAACGAACCGAAATTCGGAATTAACGATACGAACGTTCGAAATTTCGTTTTACGTTTCCGAATAAACGTTAATCCGGAATTTAATTAAATTTAAAGGCTTAAATTTAAATTCGAATATCTGCATTACATAACGTATTTCTATATTCGGAAATATATTTGCGGTATTTATTACGATATTAAAATATTTATTAATTTCGTCGTTTAAATCCGAAACGCGCCTTTGAATTTTCTTTTTGTAATACCGGCGAGTTACTTTATTTTGTAATTTTTATTTTTCCAATTCGACCTTACGTGCTTTAAGCCGGCGCTTACGAAAATCGAATTTTTCGGCCGAAAAAACGAATTCGAAAAATTCGCCAGCCGTATTTACGCATAATCGTTTTATAAGCCTTACGGCCGGCAGTAAAAAATTAACGATATCGGTTCTTAATATTATATTAAAAGCCGCCGGCGCTTTTAATAAAAAACGCATTATGCGTTTTTCGATATCCGCGGTAACGATTTTTAAAAGCGCGTTTTAAATAATAGGAATGGATGCAAAAATATCGTTAAAATTCATTATATCGGAATTTATAAATAAATAATAATTAATTAATAAATCGAATTTAGGAAATATTTATAAAGGATTCGAATTAAAATTCGAGATAAAAGCGGCGGCGCAATTATAAAATTAATCGAATTATTAATTATTGTTATTATAAATAATAAGTTACGATATAAAACCTTTTTAGATTCGTAGATTAATTTATATAACCGACCTTGTTATAATATCTTAGGTTCGGCATTTAATTATGGTCGAAAGCATTAGACATATATAAGCGGGGTTAGGTTTGGCCTTGGTAACTTAATATTAGTTAGGCGGAGGAATTATAATGAGTGTTATAATCGTATATGCTTTACCTGAGATGTGATTCTAGATCTTGGTCGTTAACAAATGATTAGAATTGGGTTGGTTATAGTCCGGTAGTGCATACTGCGGAATATAAAATGATTAAGGGGGGGATAAACTAAAAATGAATCAATCACCTCCTGTGGATTCTTCAGGATCTTGTTTACACTTTACTCGGACGTGTCCCACCTGAAACATACCTTTCTTAACACCGACTATACGGTTAATATCCCATCTTAGGAACCGTGTTAAGGCCTATTCTAATAAACTGGTTGGAATGTAGTTTTCGAACATCTTCGGATTGTTTGTTCCTGTCGGAATAGGGGGCCCAGGCCCCTCATAAACAGGTATACAATTCATCGTGGGTCTCACAGCCAACGCCTCGTCCTCAGCAGGCGCAGTTATTGAAAAATATGTCGCTAAGACAGTCGCTTATGCCGCTGGTCCACGCCAGGATGTGTGGTTTCACCGCACCTCTTTGCGTGTAGCTTCTATTAGTGGGCTAGACTTTGCCATCTTCGGACCCCAAGTGAAATAAAAATGGTATATGACAGTCACCTAGTCCGTGCCATGTGAAATTCGGATCAATTTAGGCTTACCTGTCTGGGATTTCGAAGTAGCCCAGGGGGAACGTTGTACATTCGATCCTACTAGGCAACTAAAATAGATTTGTAGCCAACGTCTGTACCCGACCTACCGCTCAGGGGGGCCAGGTGACCGTCCCAACGTCATACTTAGGGCAGTGGCAACTGGTAAGGCTGGACACCCGTCTATTAGGTTCTCTGATGCCCTGCTCCCATCCTAACCTCATCATATACTGCTCTTTACCCCCTCCGTCTTCGCTCAGTCGATATAAAGATTGAGATAAGGGTTTAATCCGTGGAATACGTTAGTACGCCAAAGGATATGCTGTTAGTAACAATTGCTTATTACTATTTATATCGGACACAATCGCTTCGTTAACGATTATTCCAAGTTTCAAAACACCACCTCATTCGCTTTACGATGTCCGATCCTCTTGAACTTTCCTCCCTGCCCTCTCCCGCGCGTATATTCATCGGCGTGACCTTCGCATTTATATTGACCTTCCTTGCCTTGCGTCTTTACATCCGCTTCAGAGTTACCAGTACTTTTCGATTAGATGACTGTAAGCCTCAACTCGATTGGGGAAACTAGAGATCAAAGCTAATAAAAGAGGTGGCAGTCTTATGCACATGCTCAGCCGTTAGTACCAGCTCGGTTATAATGTCAAGGTTATCCTATGAGCTGACATAGCCCGCAAGGTTATAATTACTACATATTATGGTATTTTGGTCTATCGTATGCAGAACGAATATTTCAATTTATCCGCTCAATATTAACTACTAACTACTTCGTTTGATAGACGGAAATCCGTGGGCTCAAAATGAAGAGAATCATGTCGACTATAATCAAGGTACCAATGATGTAAAGTAGCTTACTCTCTTGTTTCTAACAAAATGATCTGGGAGTCGCTTTTGACAATATCTGTATTCGCCACAGCAGCAATGTTTGTCAAATCCTCGATACTAGTCCTATATCTCCGCATCTTTAAACCATTAAAGGGAGCAAGGCATATTTTATACGGATCCATTGTTCTAGTCGTTTTATTTTACGGCACTGTCATTATCGTGAGCTTCGCAACGGCCGCCCCAGCATTAAATACAGGATTCAACGCGGAAGCAGACTTGGATTTGAGTGTGTCAAAGATGTCAGACGGATTTGCGATCGTACTGGCAGACAATGGGATTCTAGTATTTATCCTGCGTATACTAATCTCTATTGGCATTTTCAACGTTGCCACGGACTTTTATATACTTCTAATGCCAGTGTACTTCATTTACAATACCTGGCTTCCACCGAAAAAGAAATTCGGTATAAGCCTAATCTTTCTTACGGGAATTGTGTAAGGGATACTAGCCGGCCCATTGACCTGAAGTGAATTGAATATGGACTGACCAAGAACACAGTGCTACCTCATTCTCTATCGCCTCCACGGTATATCGGGCCAAATTCTTGGAGGGAAACGACACTACTTGGATGGCAACTGTGAACTTAAGTTTATCGTGAGTTGACTGATAGAGCTGCCTGGAATGAGGATGGCTAATCATATCAACCTAAAGAGTCGGTGAGATAAACCTTGGAATCGCTTGTAGTTGCATGCCGGTTTGTTCTGTCATGTTCCGACGGGCAGCTGAACATAAAGCATGGGGGTATTTGCTCGGACTTATGTCCAGGAAAAGAGATACTTCTGGGGTATCTATCATCAGACAGGATGGCCCCGATTTGGGCGGTGTACCAAAACAGTACCTCCAAAGGATCCCCAAAGCTACTGTCACGGGATTGCGATCGTTCATAAAGAAGGCTTACCTTTCACAATCTAACCCCTCTACTGAAGTTTCTACGTATTCTACACTCACCTCTATCAGCTCTATGGATGACCAGTATCACATACACCTGAGGGAGATTGAAGTTACGGCGGTTACATTTCCTATGCGTGCTTTCCAGTCAAGTGGCAAACGATCAACACATAGTCTTTGCTAGTCCACCCCAAAGCGGTATTCAGTGCTGTTACAGTACGGAGAGATACAGTGCAGAGGAGCTCATGACGGTGATTTGGAGTTGGGGTCTCGTTGACCATTCATTCCTGTACTCTAAAACTTCTTGGAGGAGTGTTCGTGTCAGTCATGGTCGTCAATGGGCAGTCCACATCATGTAAGGAAACTTCAGCTCAGACATGTATAGACTCGACCCATGTATATACGAAAACAGTGCCAAATGCTCGGCAATTGTCTCTAGTATATCGACATATATGTTCTGTGGTATCTAACTGACAATGACGCAATGAGAAGGTAGTTGATTAGTGCCCTTTAGTAGTATAACAGATAATGTCCGAGGGGCTATGCTACATATACGCTTTATGTCGCATTCAGAAGATCACAGACAGGAATGGATTCGGATACAGATTTAGTTATAGAGAGGAAAAGAAGCGATCTCTAGTCTAAGGAGCGAAAGAGCTCTATATATACAGTATGCCAAGCCACTAGGTTGCGATCACCTGGTTATGTAATCCAAGCTCTCCTATTATAGCCCCTATATCGCGACACTTTAGGTGCTGAACTACGCTCTCAGCTCACCAGCAGCTGCTGACAGGTATAACACCGTCGTTGAATGCAGGGTCATCAATCCTAACACATGAGGATTAGGAGCTCATTTAGGTTTTGCTGGAGGGCAGCAATAAGTCATGCATATTCAGGGGTAATTGTCCAGGGGGGGGCGCGTGTTTATAGAACTCTATAAGATCTCATATGTGCTAGTTGGTGGTTCTACGGCTGTACAAGAGCCATTTACTTCACCTATCGCTTTCATAGGTATGAAAACTACCCTATTTCTTCTCTCCCCATTTTCCAGCAGCTGTTCACTCCAGGTCCAAAGCGCATGACCTGGATCGATTACATATCGGTTCCAGGAAGCTTATCGAGCCCTAGAAGGTGATTAGTCCAACGCGCAATTCTATATACCAAGACTGGGTGGGAACCAGCTTACATCCATCGATGGGCTCATCGACTTTATTCTGCACTGCACACTTGTTTGCGTCGTCGAAGCTCTGGGTGGTAAGTTCCCCACAAGTTGCGCCAAAGCAATTTGCGTCAATGGCCCTCTATAGGGCATCGTCCTTCCAGCCGAACATGTAGTCTCCGTATTGGCCATAACCAGTGCTGCAGTAGATTGCGGATCTGTCGCGGTAAAATGGGTCTATTTTGGAGCTGTTCTAAAGGGGTATAACGCTCTGGCAGGGGACCCCCCCAGGGGGGGTCCATTTGGGCCTATACAAAGGTCCGATCTCCCCCCATACCTTCCGACGCTCCCTTTTTTCCTTCCTTCCTTAGAGCTTTAGCAGAATATAACAAAATACGTCAATATAAGGGCTATTCAGAAACGCAACAGTTATGAGCCCGGATTCGTTACGGATTCGGTGCTTTCCCTTAACCCAACTTCCGCTACGCGTTAGCCCTTTTTTTGCCCGTTCGTACCCTCCGCGCTTATAAGGGCTTTTTTTCCACTCGCGCTTTCCGCTGCGCCTGCGAAGTTTTCTCGTTACGTTTTGCTTCTTTTTTAAGCGTACGGACCTTCGTATTTTAATTAAGGCAAAGTTCGGTCGAAACTACATTTCCGAATCTTCGGAATAATTACGCACATCTTATAAACTAATATCCCGTTCGATATCGGCAACTTTCCCTTTAGATTAAAAAAAAGGGCAACTCATAACCATTAATCTCGCTATATAAAGTACGTAATTCGCTTTGCGAAATAATAAATGCATTTATTTCTTTTTATGCATTACTTAACGATAAAATGAAAAGCAATTATACGTTAAGTGCCTTCGCTTTCGATTTTGGAAATAAATTTAAGTAGCTTTTTACTAGTTCGAAAAAGATTTCGTTCGAATTAAGAAATAAGCAAGATCTTAAATTCTACGTTTAATTCGGGTCGGTTATTCGGATTTCTTTCTTTTTACCTTTAAATTAAAAAGGCCTAGATTTCGCGTTAGCGCTTTTCTTTCTTTAAATATAAACCGACAATCCTTTTCGATAGGTCTTTATAAATCGCCGAAACCGATAAAAACGCTAGGAAAAAACGCTAGGAATTTTTGTTATACTTTTTCTTATATTATAAAGCGGCAAAAGCTATACGTAAACGATTTTTTTCTTAATTAAGGCGGTTCTCTTTATATAGGCCCTTAACGGTGAAATAAAGATAGCCATAGCTATTTAAGAACTAAAGCCGTATATCGCCTAAAGTAATAAATGCTAAGCGTAGCATTACCGGTGCCGCCTAAAAGAGGCGCTAGACTCGGCCGCCTTAATCTTCTTTATACTAATAAGCCTACTCCTTTAACCTTAAAGAATCCTTCGGCCAAGGGCCCTCGGGTTCGAAGGTGAATACGGTTAAAAGCTCGGCTAGTGCCTTCGGAAGTACCGGCTCGGTGCAGCAAAGAAGCTCGGCTGGTGCCCGCCTACGCTCGGAAGTGCCAGTCCGGGCTCAAGTACGACCGGTACCTGCCTACGCTCGGGGGTGCCGGTTAGGTCCAAAGGAACCCGGCCAGTGCCACGGGGTGCTCGGTCCGGACCGTTCCAGTCTAGGTTTATTGAATGCTCTTTCCGTATTAAAAAAGGCACGTTATAAACTGGTATTATATACGGGCCGGTACGAAACGCCGCATTTGCCGCTTTAAATATAGCATTAAGAAAATACTAAACCTTTTTAATTAAGATGGTTTTTATTATAAAAACTTAAGAATAATTATTACTTCGATTAATTAAAGTTATTACGAATGCATTATATTATTTATAAGTTACTTATTATTTAAATAAATGTAATAAAGTTCCTTTATTAAAAAAAAAACACAACAATTACCGCTAAAAAAAACGCGATTCGGAAAGCCACTTATTGGTACGAAAAAGTATCGTTAATATAGCATCGTTAAAAGCCGCTCGTTATTCGTTAAACGCGCAAAAAGGAACCCATACGTAAATACGTTTAGACGCCTAGGGTAACTCCGAGGGGCTGTTCGTTTTAACCGTCCTGATTTTTCCATATATAGTCTTCTTACCGGTTACGATAAATAATTTCTATACATTACTTCCGAAAATTACGCCATTTCGTAATTTCCCTATGTATATAGCCTTATTCGCTTTCTTTCTTTTTGGTTGGAAACTATCCAAAAAAAAAGATATGTCGCGGTAAAATGGGTTTATTTTGGAGCTGTTTTAAAGGGATATAACGCTCTAGCAGGGGACCCCCCCAGGGGGGGTTCATTTGGGCCTATATAAAGGTCCGATCTCCCCCCATACCTTCCGACGTTCCTTTTTTTCCTTCCTTCCTTAAAGCTTTAGCAGAATGTAGCCAAATACGTTAATATAAGGGCTATTTAAAAACGCAATAGGATTAGTCCTACTGATGAGCCGAACGCTTCGAAGAGGGGGTTACTTACTTGTCGCCAAAGCTTAGGTAAAATGGTTAAGAGCCATCCTTAGGCCATAGTTCAGGGTCGTTAAAAGGAGCCGTATCCCAAATAATCTCGTACAATAGTTATGGGAGTTTTACCGGGTGGGTCTTGCTGAAAGTCAGGATAATGAGCTTAGTTAATTAAGTATTTATAGCTATATTAAAGGAAGGAATCGTTTATTTATATATATAACTGGCATAAAGGCATTATGTTATATTCGCATTATTTCAGTTTTAACCTTTAGTTTAATACTTCCGCTTAAGGCTATAAGTCGTAATCGTACTTAGCCTTGTTCTTGGCCGTATATAGTAATTCCCGTAATTTATAAGCTTATTGTATATTATCTTCCCATATTTGATAAACTTCCGTTGCTTTTAACGGTTTGGAATTATCGTGATATCTATGAAGTTACGTAATTTCCGCTGCTTTAATTAGCCCGGGATTATCGTAACGTTTGCGAAATTACGTAATTCCCGTTATTTTAATTAGTTTCCGTTGGTTCGTAGTGGCTTTTTAATTACGGGTTAGGTTAATTGGCTTAATTTTCGTCTTTCCCGGCTGAGTTATAATATTACGGTCGTTGATTCCGGTCCGACTTATTTCGTTTCGGCTAAATCCGGTTGCCGAATATTCGCTTAAGGCCCAACGTATCGCGAAACCTTATAAACGGATTTCGAACGAATGATTTGATTAATTCGTCCGTTATTATGTTTTCGGTCCGGATATATTGCAGCTATATTGTTTCTTTGGTTACCTTTTTTTTAATAAAGTATTGCTGGATATCGATATATTTAATTCGACTGTAATCGTTTGGATTTTTAATTAATGCGATTGCTTTTTAATTATCGTAATAAATCATAACGGCGCTTAATTCGATTTAAATCATTGCATTACCTTAATTATTACCGAAATCGATAATAAGTTCTTCGAATAAACGTTAAAGCCAAATCGCTTCCTTAATAGCTTATATTTGGCCTTTATATTTCGTTTTATATAAGGACAGTAAAATCGTAAATTATTTTTTAAACGATTAGCTAATAATTCCGTTATCCATATTAAAAACGTAGCCGAAAGTCGATTTCCGAATGTCCGGATTTCCCTTTTAATTAATATCGCTATATTTTATAAACGGCGATAACTTTTTTTTATATTTTAGGTATAAATCCTTAATTGCTTGTAAATATCGGAATATTCTTTTAATTACCTATTCGTATTCGGAAAAGGAATTAAAGGAATATCGGTTAATGCAAAAAACGGCGTATGCGATGTCGAATCTGGTGCCCATTATTAGGTATATTAAAAATCCAACTACTAATTGGTATCGTCGTTTGTCGTTTTTGAAACAAACCCAGTTGAAATCGGGCTGTTATAGCTTTTTCGAGGTTATAAGGATATCGGCTTTTTTATAGTTTTGCATTTAATATAATTCGAATATCTTATTAATATATCCTTATTGGTTAAGAAAAATAATTTGGCTTTATCGGTAACGTTTAATTCGGATGCCTAAATAATATTAACAAAAGTTAAGGTTTATTATTTAAAAGCGTCCGTTTAACGTTATTTTTATTTATATTATAGCTGCTTTATTTTTATTAATTATTAGGAAATTATTAACGTATATTACGATATAAATGCTTATTTTTTAATTAACAAATACGCCGCAATTAATACTAATAGGTTTAAAGTTTAACGTTATTAAAAAATTACTTAACGTTTTAAACCAAATACGAAACGCTTATTTTAATTCATATAAAACTTTTTTCAGTTTATACATTTTAGCTATGCCATCATTAAATTCGTCGGATTATTAAACATAAATTTCTTTCTTTATTTTACCATAAAAAAAGGCTATTTTTATGTTTATTTGCTTTATTTCTTAATCGTACGCCGCTATTATAACGAAAAATACCTTATAACTTATGGGTTTTATTATTAAAGCGAATATTTTAAAGTAATTCATTTTTTCGATTTATTTAAAGCTACGGACCATTTAATGCGCTTTATATTTCGTTATTTCGTTATTAAAACCGCGTTTTAGCTTATAAATCCATTTATTCCGTAATACGTTTATGCCGTCCATAACGTCGATTAAGGTTTAGGTATCGTTTACGATTAACGATTAATATTCGATTTTTATTATCTTACGCCATTTATTTCAAAAAAAATCTTTACGAGCCTCAATTAAGGTAGCTAATTCCTTATCGTTTATGGCGGCTTTTATATTAACTGCAAGTACTAAAATGAAATAAAGCATAAAGACTTAATTTTTCTTAAAAGAAACGTACGAACGGAATGGATATCGTAATTCGGAATGGCCTAAGATAAAATTTTTAATACTTAAATTAGGCATTAAGCTAAAGGTATTTCTAAAGGAAAAGCTGGGCGGTAAATCCGTTCCGAAATTAACGTTCCGATTAGTTAATTTTTTAAAGGGTAAATTACTGTTTTATTTAGCCTTATTAATCGTTTTTTGGCATTGACGCTTACGGAATAGCAAAGTTAATCTTAAGTTATTAATTTATGTTCCGATAAAAATCATTATGCCTTTTTCCTTTTCGAAATATACGTTTTAAGCTGCCGCTTAAATAACGTCGTTCCTATTTGTAATGATTTTATAAGCTAAATTACCGGTATAACCTATAAGGACGCCCGTTTTAGCCTTATCGTCCAGCTTATTGCGACCTTTTTTAAGTAATAGCCAATACCATATTTTAATATTTAAGGTACGAATATGCCTTATATGTAATTTTTATCCGTATATCATTTAAAAGGATATAACGTTTAAAGCGTTATATGGACTTTTATTGCGTAAATAATTTACGGTCTTTAAGATTTTTGGCCAATATTTAGTAAGTATTTCGCTTTCGATTATGGTAAAAAGCAACTTATCTCGAATAATAATATTAAAACTTTCGGCCATGCCGTTATTTTAATATTAATTAATGCGGTTAATTTATAACATAATGCCTTATTTTAAAGCCCAAGCCTAATTGGCGTTTAAATTAAATTTACCGCTTTAATCGAAATAAAGGATTTTGCATTTCCTTCTTTATGGTTTTTGCTTATAAAGATATTTTACGAACCATGTTATATTACCTTACGTTTCTTTCCGAATTTTTATTAGCTATATTAACGTAAATCGGCTATACGAATTTATTAAAATTAACCAATATCTTTCGCCCTTATGTCCTTAAATAAGGAAAGGCCCGTAAACGTTTCCGAATATAACGTTTTCCGCATATTTGCCTTTAAGCAGCGATCCTTTATATGGGCCCTTTTACATTTTACCCTTTACGTACGGCTTATAAATGCAATAATCCTAAGCATTAATTATGCCTTGGATAATATGTTTTAATTTAAATAACGCGTTTTCGCTTAAATGTCCCATTCTTTCGTACCAAAGGCGTATTTTCGGGCTAACGGTATACGCTAATAGGACAGGAATAACGGCACTTTGCGTTTTAAAAACAAAAAGGTTACTAAATCGTATAACATGGATAATTATCTTATTATTAAAAAAGGTAATTTCGTAAATATCCTAACGTAATGCAATTTTCGTACCTTTATCGAATAATTAAGTAACGGAAATAAAATTAACCCCCAAATTTGGTACGTAAAAAACCTCGGTAAATTTAATCCATCGTAAACCGGTTTAAATGTTACATTTTATTTTAATAATACTTATCTTTTTAACGGGAATCTTAATTCCGTTAATACCGGTAATATTAAAATCATCGGATTTAGGTATTTCTTTAAAAATAATGAATTCTTTACGATTAAAAATGGCGTATTATTTATAATTAAAGTCTAATACTTAAAGTTTCTAAAAAGCACAATTTTTAAGGCGTATTGGGAAAAGCTTAAATTAAATAAATACCATTGCAATTATATTAAATTTCCGAAATACTAGCTTTTCGAGTTTTATTAATTAATAACGCCGTATTTTCTATTTTGCCTTTAACTTTCTTATGCTTTTTAGGTTTTTTAAATTTTAGGTATAAGTTTTAATATTAATTTTTGGTATATTCTTTTTTTTTATAATAAACATACTTAATAACCTTTATTATAACCATTACCGTTTTTTTTCCGTTTATCGGCGTCTTTGTTATAATTCGTTTTCGGTCCGTAAATGCATTTTTGGCTATTATAGCAAGCACGTTATTAATTCCTAATTAATTAATGGATTTTATCTTAAACTTTACCGCTTTTATAATGCGGATTACGTCGATTAAGCTAAGCAGCTTTTTTGTATTCGTTATTTAAAATAATTATGCCCAAGCTTTAAATTTTTCGCCCAATCCTTTAACGAAATGGACCGTAAAATGGTTTTCGGGTAGCTTATGTTTTGCTTTAATGCGAACGTAATTTTTTTGGATGTTCCTAATTTCCCTTTTTAGCTTAACGACGGAGCCGAAATTCTTAAGCTTAGCCGCGTTTTATTTTTCGATTAAACGTAACAAAAATAATACGCCTTTTTTGTCGTAATTTTCTTAAAAGCGTCTAAATAATTCGGCTATAGTATTTTTTATTATACTTTATTTTAAAAGATTTATTAGGCTATTTTTAAATAATTATACGGCCCGACGTTAAAAAATGCGCCAACGTAACTATAGATTCTCCAAAACCTTGTTTAACGTATCGTAAATCTTTCCGGGCATTAAGTCGTATTCGCTATAATTATTTATTATCAATTCCATAAAGCGCTTTTAATTCCTATAATTCTTGCGGTTTTGTAATTTTGGCAAAAAGTCGAATTTTATATGTCCCATATTAAAATCGGTTATTTCGGCGCCGGCATTCGGATTAACGACGTTAATAATTTTTGCATTATTCGGGCTTAATCCGAAGGCCATAACGTTGCTTTATCGATTTAACATATTAAAGCGTACCTATTAAGCTATTTAAGCCGGAATTAAAATTAAAAATTACGTATATGTCGGTATTAAAATTGAAATGAAAGCGAAATAAAGTACAATTCGAAATGGAGGTCGTAAAGATTATTATGGAATTAATAAGCTGTTCGAATTACTTTACGCCTTATTTTATGTACTTGACGTTTACATTTTAACCTTAAAGAAATTCCGCCCGTTCGGCGTAAAAAATAACGATAGTTTTCCTAGGCTTAGCGAATTTATGTTTTAATTAAGGATTAACGTAAATACGAACGATTCGTTGTTATCGTTTTTATCGTCATTTTAAAGGTTCCTGCTATCTTAATGTTAAAGTTTTCGTATAATATTAATTATATAAAGAAAATGGTTTATTATAAGTGCTTTAGCCGCTATAATAAGCCGTATTGCTTGCCCGAAACGGCTTTATTTAGGGTTTCCTGCAACGGATATTTCCGAAATTATTCCCGGGTTATTAATAAAATGAAATCCGGCGGAATATGCGGCGTTTCCGGCTAGGCCCGCGGCTGCGGCGTTCCGAATAATTTAAGCCATGCATATGGCTGGCCCTATATATGGGTTTATTAAATTAAATATCGAAGCTTTAGCTTTTTATTCCTTAATAGGGTTAATTAAATGCCGATTAGCTATAATAAAAATAAAAAAAATAAGGTATTATAATTTCGTTATGTAATAATTGGAAATTTAACGTTTTAATTTTGTTTTAACATTAATTCTCTCGTTTTAAATAGGATATATGGATCGGTCCGAAAATATCCGATTGGGTATTATAGATTTCATTATATTTATGGATTAGCTTATTAAATTGCTTAGATATAATACTTAATTAAAAGAGCGTAATTATGCGGAATTCCGAATTTATAACCTGCTAAAAGTTAAAATAATAAACTTAATTAATTAAATATTTACAGCTATACTAAAGGGAGGAATCGTCTGTTTATATACATAACTGGCATAGGGGTATTGTGTTGTACTCGCACTATTCCAGCTTTAACCTTCAGTTCAACAGGTCTTAGGGCAAGGGCCGTTTGATTCGAATGTTCCAGTAGCTGAATAAGACACATGGGTCGCGTAATCCGGGCTGTCAAGGTTCGTCCCATCCCAGCACCTAGATGTATTCTTGTTAGCTGCAGCCTGGGAGAATCGATGCTGGGGAAATGCTTACGTTGGGAAGCGGATGGTGGTGCGAATGCCACCTGGGCAAGCCTTATTAGGCAGTTCAACGGTATCAACAGACGGATCTAAGCATGGTGCATAGTTGTCGCCCCCAAAGTTTGGGGCATTATAGCATCGGAAGCAAGACCCATTCCATTTGGTGATACCCCCGGTGGCTCGCTGGGCGGCATCGCCGGCAATCATCCGAAAGCCCTATACAATATTAGAATGGCCAATATATAGCTAAGAGCACAGGATAACGCGGAGTTACAGGTTTGAATGCAGTAGCTGTCGAGTCGTCGTACGGCCCTGTATAGTACACCGTCATGCCCCCAATTTCGCCATCCAGGAACCGATTTGGCACTTGCTTTACCCGCATATACGTTCCATTACGCGCTTTGAAGTATAGGTTCGCCGTCCAGTAGTTCGAAAGGTCTTCGCTAAAGCTGCACGTGGTGCAGTTCGCCAGTTGAGAAACGTCAGACTCAGGTATCGTCTCGGCAAATGCGTTCTGTCAACGTTAAATTAGACGTCCACATAATGGAAAGTAAATCTAATGGCATATTTACGAACCCCACCAACCACCTTGCAATTGATTAGCACAATACCTCTCCATGTTGTAAGAGGAACGCAATCAACCCCTGCTTACCTGGTGAACATGAGGGGAAGGAATTTCTCCCGGTGACACAAGTCTGTGATCTGTTAATAGATGGTCCTCGTCTGCACGTTTCAGGAGCGCTCACGGGTCAAGCCGCTCGACGACAACTGTCGAGCATCCAAAACGCAGTACAGCATTAGCCTGGGTACCAGACACGAAAAGTCCAGCAGCGACTAGGAATTTCATCTGCATCTTAGTGTGCTTGGTATGAAGGATTACTACTGATGGTGAGACATGGCGAGAAACACAGTAATCAAGATCATCATACTATTATATATCTATAGCGATATACACTAGACGAGCTTAGAAACTCGTTTGTTAGTCGACACGCTTGTTCGTCAACTCCCGAAAAATGCATGGAGATATGGACCGGCTAATAATAACGCCTACGAGGTTCATAGATCGAGCATTATACCCTCCGCACTGGACGTCAAGTCCGACCATATTACATCTACTCCGCGACTATACATTATACTCACTAACTGGACCAGTTAAATGCTACGGACATCGCCATAGCCCTTCCCCGGCTTTGCTTTATATCCGGCACACAGGATTCATTTGGTACGAATAACTATGAAGGTCCTGGGCCCCCTTCAAATCCTCATCATTCCTCTTCATTAGCAGACCTATAGAGAAGCCGTTCCTTATAGACTGACAGTCATGATGCAGTTCCAGTTATACATGATGACCAAATATAGCGAGCATCTCAAAGATATTGGGCCTTGAAGTCTCGGGTCAATGAAGGATCATGCTGGTGGTCTCGGAAAGTTCACCCATGTTCATCGACAGGTGGGATGGTCGTTCAGGATCGATCGGTAGAAACCATAAAGCGACAGAGGAAGACGAGGGAGACATGAAATCTAAGTACACCTGTGCGCTCGTACAGTTTGTGCATATGGGATGTCTATTAACTACGGTGCAAATATGCCTCTCAAAGTTCCGACTAAGTACAGATGGATGTATATAAAAATAACGGTCTTCCAGAGCTACATTTTGATAATTTGCAAAAGGTATTAACGCTAATAACTAGGATCCGCTTTCAAAATATCAAATCAAATGTGTTTCGGGAACAGACGACCCATCGGAAAGAAAACACGACTGGATTTAAAGTCTACAGCAGTCAAGTTGGAATATAATCTGCGCCAGGCCGCTAGTTGCCGGTCTCAGTATCATGCGACCCAAGGTCTCCTATCTAGCCCATATATCGCGACCCGATGCCATATACGACGTCGCCATAAAGTTACTTAAGGACTTATATTGATGGACAGTTTTAATAACTCTACTAGTTCGACTTTTTGATAGGAAATAGGGGGGTTGGTAGAAGTTCTGTGCATGAAGCTCTGCCGAAAGATACTTTCCCCGCAAACGAGCTGAGCAATATATAATGCGGCGTAACCCTAGTGAGACACTGTCTGATTTGAACTGACACCTTCCTGTCACAATTCAGGTAAAGATTGGGTCGCTTCGGGATGAGTCAGGTGTTCAGTGCGGCTGTATCGAATGGACAGGAACGACAAGCAAATACCAAAGAGCGAGCTTATGGGAAGTAGGTTGTCTGTATTTGTAATATAATACGTGTTTTCCTTCTTTACATTTGTTCTTGGTTGACTTACATCTTTATTTATGTTGGGGTTTGATAAGATTGCAGTAAAAAAGGGGGTAAGGGGCCCTAAATCTACTTGCACTGTTGATAACTATATTCCTATGTCCGCAATTGTGTGCGAAGCAGTTTTCTCAAAGAACCTGCCAAACAATAGAGTAGTATGTCTCTGACCTGACCGTTCTATCGCCCGTACACTCCTCCCCCTTGGGCAGATTTCCGCCGACTGCACCGAATCGCGTAGCATAGACCGCACCACCTAAATCGTACTTGCCCGCCTCAGCTTTGGGCTCCGATGCCTCGGTTCGGAGTTCCTGCTCAAGAGTCAAGTCAAGTGGGCTGGAGGCTCGGGGGTCTGGGACCGTCATTGTGGTTTTGCCAACCCTTCGATGGAGTCAGCATCTCTACGACACTGAGACAAAGATTTGGGTTGAGAGGTGAAATGGACCAACCAATAAGTAAAGGTGTCGTTGGCGGTGTAGAACACAGAGTTCCCGCCGTCGGGATTCCGGTTCGTCATCAGCACGTGCTTGCCGAGGCTCAGCTTGCGCGTGGAAGGGTCCGCCTCCGCGTCGTACAAGTCGTAGTCGAATGACGCGAGGGTATATTTGGATGTCGCGTTGGAGGGGTCACACGTAAACGTGCGGGTGCCAGTGGCTAGGAACGTCACGTAGCGGACGTAATGGCTCGCCGGCACGGGTGCCACGAGGGAGTCTGTGTAGGGGATGGTGGAAGTGAGGGGCGACAGCAGGCCGAGCACCAATTGTGCGACTGGCGCCATCTCGTAGAGTGATTGCTTTTTGGGCAGGCCGCCTCGGTGTGATGCAAGATCGAAAGGACACACGAATTGACATCCAGCCTATCAGTATCATGAACTGGAGCTTTGACATTAGGCATGCCACCTGGGTAGGTCGTAGGGGACATGCAAGGTGATGATTAATCATCTGTAGTATCGTGCATATTGGCTCCGGGTATTATATCCCAGTAGAGTAACCTACCACGGGCCGCCCCGAAAGAACTTAGCCGGGACACATCATCCCAACACGTCGGGCTAGCTCCGATAACCAACATATAGTGGACCTCGAGTGTGGGTATATAAAGCAGTTCGTAGGGTTAAAAGGATCCTGTTCCATAGAACGTGTTCCTACTCACTGGGTTGGGTTACATCCCAAACGGAATAGGGAGGGGTCATTGCCAAGAATGTTGGTTAGGATCGAATCGTTGTCAAGTAATGGTAGATGCACTCCAGTTGGGATTAACAATTGGATAAGCATGGAGCATATTCGGTCACATCGAAAAGATAGGAGCTAGTAATGGAAGGGATCTCATTGGGCGACAACAGAGAGGGTTGTGCTAAATACCAGGGCACCGGGCCGTATAGAAGACTGGGCTGTGGATTTTATGAGTAAACGACATATAACTAAGTTGCAATTCCTGACAGTATGGTAAGTTCCACTTGCTTATATAGAATCGTAGATCTGATCTCCACATACCTACATATAGGGCTGATAGGGATAATAGTCGCTACTAAGCCTAGACTAGAAGTGAACATTCCCAGGAACGTAGGGGTCTACCGTCTACAAAGTCTCTAGTAAAGGAAGAATACAGGATTAGTGAAGGGAATTTGACATGTAATCTTGGTGGAGCTTGCTTCGTACGATGTATAAAGCTTCGTTGGCCGTGGCTGATATCAGATAAGGGGGGGGGGGCTAGGGGCGTCGATATGTGCTTAGATAGGATACATACCTTGGACTACACACAGGGAAATATATCAGTGAGAACCAGACTCGCCCATGGCTCGAGCCATTTGGCTAAGACCAGACACTCCACAGCCGAAAGATAGTGACAGGCGTCTGCTGACTCTTGGCCGCTGCCTTCGTACCTATAGAATGTCGTCATGGAAATACTGTCCCAAGACAAAAGCAATTCGATAGCATCGACGATTGGGTAGTAGTTTGCGATATCTAGCGCGGCAATCTCGACAGAGCAGGCGTTAGGGTCCAATGGCTCGAGATATCCCACGTAGTTGGTTACACCGTGCAGGACTGGTAGTGTGAATGTTGGTTGACCGAATTCGAATGCAACATTCTCCGCATCTTGATAGATAAGGCGATCTCAAGCCTTTGCCTCGTCGTATTGGACCCATGGTCTTGACAGGTATGCATGGCGTCAGTGTCGATGCAGTGTGTGGGGTGGACGGCATCTATAGGTGGTGCCACGGCGGTAGTATTCAGTCATGTGAACATGGTAGTATAGGTCAACTCTGATCCTATAAACTGGAGGTACCCCGTGGAAATCAGCTCTGGCAACCAGTTAGTTCCCCAGTGCAGATATCTTCACTACTGGCTTGACTCTGGGGTATAGGGAAGACTATCCATCGTACATCTACGTCCTCGCACATCCTCAGTAGGAGAATCCTCTTATACCATGGAGAACATCCGTACAATTCCTATAAGCTTCGGCGTCTGGCTGGTAGTTCTCTATGTGATTGCGCGTGTCGTCCATTTCTCTCTTCGCTCACTACCAGCAAAACATTATCCTCCTGGGCCACGCTGCTTTCCATTGATCGGCAATATTCATCACTTGAGCAACAAGCCCTTCCTCCAGTTCACAGAACTGGGAAAGAAGTACGGAGACATCATCGGATTCAAATCAGGCCCTGGAAACATCGTCGTCTTGAACAGTATAGATCTCGTTCGCGAATTGCTCGAGAAGCGCGGGAATAAGTACTCCGGACGCCCTTGCGGTTATGTCCCTAGGGAACATATCGTCCATGACTCCAAGCATATCGTGTACCTGAAGAACGATGGCTATTTGAAACAGTGGCGTGGAGCGGCCCGCTATATCCTTGGTTCCGGCGCGGTAAAGAATGTTCTGCCTGTACAGGAAGCTGCCGCAGCTGACCTAATGGTCAAGCTGGTAAAGAACTCAGGTGGCTTCTTAGAACAGTTTCGGGTATGGGCGCTTGTGGTGCCATTGCACACGATATGTGGCGACCGGACAGCCAGGAATAACCCGGAGCTCCAACAATGGTTCTTCGACTACCAACACACATGGTTAGAACTGTTGACTCCGGGTCTTGCCCCTCCAGTCGACATGTTCCCCATCATGAAATACATGCCAGAGTCCATCAGCGGCTGGAAGCAAACCGCCAAGTACCTGCGCAAGAACATGTTTGGCTTTTACTACATGATGCTCGACAAAGCCAAGAAAGATCTGGCGGAGAAGTCTGCGTTCGATAACGCAACTGCCGAGCGACAAGGCCAGGAACCTTTGATGACAAAGATACTGAGAGAGCAACGTGACGGCAAGGAAGTGTTTAGCACAGATGAACTTGCGAATCTCGGAGGAGGCTTGCTCGATGCCGCGATCGACACAACGTACTCTACCTCCCTAGTCTTCGTGATGATACTAGCTGTATACCCAGACGTCTTGAAGCGGGCGCAGGCAGAAGTCGATGGTCTTTGCGGTTCTGACCACCCACCGCGGGGCGAAGATATCGGGAAACTTCCCTATCTGAAAGCCTGCCATCTCGAGGTATGAAAAGCTTGTTTCGTGGTTGAATCTGAAGAGACAACTAAATCTGACCCCTGATTCGACACCAGATCTTACGATGGAGACCCGTAGTCCCAACATCACTCCCCCATCACCTCGATGCCGACGACACCGTGGGAGGGTACTACTTGGAGAAAGGAACCATCGTTCTCCAAAACACATGGGCCATCAACCAAAACCCGGAGAACTACGAGAACCCGGAGGTGTTCAACCCCGACCGCTACCTGACGAACCCCTACGGTACTAAGATGAGCGCAGAGGAGGCTAGGGCTGCCGGACGGAAGCCGGTCTACATCTTCGGGGTCGGCCGTCGCAGGTGTCCGGGCGATCTGTTCGCGGAGAACAGCGTCCTGGTCACCATGGCGAAGCTGGTGTGGGCGTTCAATGTGATCCCCGCCGGGCCGATCGATACCAGCATGGAGACGGGCTTTCACAGCGGCATGGTGATGGGGCCGGAAAACTTCAAGGTGGAATTTGCCCCGCGGTCGGAGAAACACCGACAGGCTGTCTTTGATGACTTCCAGAGGTTATCTCATATTCTCGAGTAGACGCATGCTGCGGCTATGGAAGCAACCCGAAGGAATTGTATCAAGTCGTATGGAAGCAAAGGTAGTTTATATCCGATTAAAGCCTTATTAATGACTTGTATCATGAATTGTCATTTGGCTGTGCCCCTATTGTTACTGCAAGCCAAAGGCTAAGCACTAGCCACCTGCGTACCTAGTAGGTGTATAATCAAGTCGTAATCATGGCTGTCCATAACTGAAACCCATGGCGTAATTAATCGATATAATCTCATCTCATATATATCGAATAGATCCCCATTAAATGAAATGCTGTGATAAAACAAAAGGAAAGTTATACGAAGATACGGAAATACGAAAATGCGGAAATATAATTAAATTAATCTACGGATCCAAAAAGGTTTTATACCGTAACCTATTATTTATAATAATAACAATTAATAATTCGATTAATTTTATAATTGCATCGCCGCTTTTATTTCGAATTTTAATTCGAATTCTTTATAAATATTTCTTAAGTTCGATTTATTAATTAATTATTATTTATTTATAAATTTCGATATAATAAATTCTAACGATATCTTTATATTTATTCCTGTTACTTAAAACGCGTTTTTAGAAATCGTCGCCGCGAATACCGAAAAACGCGTAACGCGGTCTTTATTAAAAACGCCGGCGGCCTTTAATATAATATTAAGGACCGATACCGTCGGTTTTTTACTGCCGGCCGTAAGGCTTATAAAAAAATTACGCGTAAATACGGCTAGCGAATTTTCCGAATCCGTTTTTTCGGCCGAAAAGCTCGATTTTTATAAGCGCCGGTTTAAAGCATACAAAGTTAAGCTGAAAAAACAAAAGCTATAAAACAGGGTAATCCGTTAGCATTACGAAAAAAAAACCCGAAAACGCGGTCCGGATTTAAACGACGAAATTAATAAATATCTTAATATCGTAATAAATACCGCAAATATATTTCCGAATATAAAAATACGTTACGTAATGCAAATATTTAAATTTAAATTTAAGCCTTTAAACTTAATTAAATTTCGAATTAACGTTTATTCGAAAGCGCAAAACGAAACTTTAAACATTCGTATTATTAATTCCGAATTCCGATTCGTTTTTAATACCGGGAAAATTTTTTATTACGATTCCGATTTATATTTTTTTTTAATGCTTTGCCCGATATATAAAAATTTACGTCTGCCTTTTTTTAATGCATTTAAACGTATAAATAAATATAATACGTTTCGCCGGATATATAACGAAATACGAATAAGCTTATCGGATAAAATATATATTTATATACGTAATGGCTTATATGGTTTCCGTAATAAATTTCGACTATAACGCGACGAAATAAAAAAACGAAAAACCGGACTGAATTAACGAATTCTTTCCTTTTAGCGCTTTTAAAACATATAACGAAAACGTTTCGGCGTTGCTTAAAGTTCGAAAAACCTTTTAAAGAAATACTTACCGCAATTGGAATAAAAGCAAATATATCCGGAAAGCCTTTAATAATAAATATAAAAGGCCTTATAAATGTTTTAATTATAACGAAAATTATAAAATAACGAAATGCAATAGCAAATCCAAATAAAATTCGAATATTATTACGTTTAATTTTAATAATTCGTCCGTAATACCGAAAAATCCGGAAATAATTTAGTTGTTTATTCGGATATATAATTTTCTTCCGGTTAAGCCGGATATTAATACATTTCTTTTTTTCGAAACCTTTTTTATAAACGAAGGTTTTTTTCGGGATTTGCCGTTTTTTTTAATCGCCGAAAAATAAAAGGCCGCCTTTAAGCGTTATTTCGGAAAACTTTTTATTTTAATCGACGGCATATTTATATACGGCGTTTAATTCGGTTATACGTAATAATTCTTACCGGTAATTTTCGGAAATTTCGCAACAGCTTACGAAAATCCGGCGGTAATTTAATAATAATTAAAAGGCGACTTTATATTTAACCGCATCGCTTTCGTTTCGTTTTTCCTATCGCTCGGCTTCGTTTTTTTTCCGTTCGGCCTCGTATTAAAACCGAACGGAAAATAACGCAAGATATATTATTTTTTTTACCTTCCGGAAAATTCGGTTAACGATTAAATTTCGGAAATAAATGCCATATTTAAATACATTACGATCGAAAACGTTTTCGATTTTATACGCCGCTTCGGCAGGAAATCCCTTTTCGTTAAAAAGAACCTTAAAAATGCGTTTCGCATAATGCCCGTAACGGTATTACAACGTCGGTTATTCAGTTTCGAATGGCGCAAAAGGTTTTATTACGAAAATTGCCTTTTATTCGGTTTTCGTACGGCTCCGTATTTATTTAACCTATTTATAAAAGCCCTTTATTAAATATTTTTCGCATTATTTATCGAAATATTAATCGTTTATTATTTCGACGATTTTATTTTCGTATTTTTTTTCGAAAAAATCGCGATTTCGTTATATTTTTTTTATAACAAACTAATCGCCGCGTTAGGAATTTTCCTAAATCCCGGAAAAAACAATTAAGGCATAACCTTCGAAATTCTCGGAATCGAAATCGATATAACGTCAATAAATACCCGTTTATCGGAACGGAAATTTATAAAAGCTAATAAGTTAATTGCTAATGCTTTTATTATAGGCATTTTTTTCGGCCGTTAAACCAAACGGATCGCCGGTTTCTTAAGTTTTTGCATAACGGTAATGCCTTTAAATAAGTTTTTTTTATACGGAATTTGGGATTTTTTCGTTTTTATATATAATTTACGTTTATAACGTCCGTTTAATAATGGCGCCGTAAAGGATTTACGATAATAAAGGGATTTCTTTCGGGATTTTAATGGTATTTATTTATTAATAAATTTAAATCGAATGGTTTTTTATTTATTTACGGATTTTTCGAAATTCGCGTTCGGAAGTTTTTAATACCGTAAAAGCCCGGCCTAAAAAAGCTGGCATACGAATTTGCCCATTTCGGTTATTCAAGCCTTTTATTGCCCATTCGGCGAAAACGAATTGCAATTTCCAATTAATACTTTCGAATTAATTGCAATTTAAAAAGCCTTTTTATTATTCGGTTTAACGTAAATATACGATACAATTATCGTATATATTAATAATATAACGGTTTAATACGGCTTATTTAGCCTTAAAATAAAGGCGATCCTTTCGATAAACGCCTTTTGCAACGTTTTCGTTCGTTTAGTAAAATTCGATATTAACCTTATAACGATATACGTATCGTCGGCCGAAAATATATTTGCGGATACGTTTTTTTAACGGAATTAATAGTCGATTATTAATTTATGCTTTAATTAATAAACGTTTATAACATTAAGTTTCCGAATAATTTCGTAATACGGATATTGCGAATTTTTTTTAACGAAAATTACGTAAAATTATTTTAAACCGGATTTGTTTCGAATATTTAAAGAATTTATAATATAACGGTATATTTATACGAATTATAATGCCGACGGCACGTATTTATACCGTAACCGGCAATAGCAATTACTTTTTCGAAATAAGTATTCGATTAAGCCTTCGGCCGAATATAAAATCGATTTCGGGGCCTTATAATAAAGAAATATTTAATATTTATATATTTAGCATACGTCGATATAAATTACGATATAACAATTTTCGAAAACGCATATATAAAACGCTTAATATAAAGGGCGAAATATTTATTTCTATACGAATCGATATAAATCGAAAAAAAGCCCTTTATTTTTAAAGTTACGTTTTAGCGGTTCGTTAATTTCGAAGCGACGGCGGGCAAGAATTTCGGAAATATATTCGTAATTAATGCCGCTTTTATAATGGCATGGATAGGTTTTTTTCGCTTAGGCGAAATTATATATACCGAAGCCGATGCCGGCAATTCGGTTCGATATGGGCACGAAAAGTTTTTTTCATTTTGCGTTATTTTTTCCGAACGAAAGGATTATTTCCGGTTATTTTTTTAATCCAACAAAACGAATCGGAATAAAAACGAAATAATCCTAATAATAAGGGCTATAAGTAATATTATATGCCTTTATTTTTATATAGCCAAATAATTACGATAGGATTTAAATTCCGAATATAATTTAAGCCGATAATTCTTATTTCGCTTACGAAACGGCGTTTTTATTTACGAATGCGTTTTCGCCGTATTTCGAATCCGTTTAATGCGAATCGGAATTTCCCTTAATACGTATTCGAGCCATAGCTTTCGCCGAAAGGCCGCATAATACGCTTTCGATTTCGGCATAAACGAAAAGGATATTAAGTTATTAAATAAATAATTTTTCGATATCGTACGTCGGTATTATAAAATATTCTTAATAAGCCTTTTATATTTATAACGTTATTTCGTATACGGATAATCGAAAACGAATTAATAATTTTTTTTTTATATCCGAAAAAAAAAATAATAAATAAAATAAATTAAATTATTTTAAGCCGGCCGTAAAAATAGCTTTTAATTGTTTTTACGAACGTTATAATATTTTTATGCAAAAGATTCGCATAAGCCGTTATAAGCCGTTTTTATAATATTCTTATTTAAAAGTACCGCTTAAACAGTTAAAAACGGCCTTTATAAACGTAATAATAGCTTTACGAAACGTTATATAATAACGCTTTTCGAACGTTATAACGGCCGGCTTTTAAAAAGGCTTATATTATTAATATATTATTTTAATATCCTTTAATCGAATTCTTAAAGTAATTTATAAATAAATTAATTTATAAATCCAAAAAGGTTTTATATCGTAATTTGTTATTTATAATAATAATAATTAATAATTTAATTAACTTTATAACCGTATTGCCGTTTTTTCGTTTATTGTTTTTATTAATGCTTGCGATTATAACGAATTAAAAAAAAGGATTTTAATAAAAAGGATATTAATAAGGGGGTTATTTATAGGTTTTAATTTATTTATACGTATAAGGCTGCTTTAAGCCGGTCGCGAAAATAGCTTTCGGTTGTTTTTATAAACGTTATAATATTTTTATATAAAGGGTCCGTATAAGCCGTTATAAGCCGTTTTTATAATACTTTTATTCGAAAGTATCGTTTAAATAATTAAAAGCGGCCTTTACGAGCATAACAATAGCTTTACGAAGCGTTACGTAGCAGCGTTTTTCGAGCGTTATAACGGCCGGCCCTTAAGGGGGCTTATATTATTAATACATTATTTTAATACCTTTTAATCGAATTCCTAAAATAATTTGTAAATGTGATGTTTAAGTATGGTATATAATTACTAGGTAGCATGCAGTACCTGAAGCATATTCACTTGTTACAAGCTGCTTCTTAGTAGCATATTATATGGGTCCATCATTTCCGACTTATGTTATAGGTTAAAACTATAAGGCGTTTTGCTTGCCAAGCCACGAATAGTTCCAGCTTCGACCAATCCAACAACATTCTTTTGACGTTCTTTCACACAACCGGGCGATGTCTTACTTATACTTATTCTTATAGTTGTGGTTGTGCTTGTGAATAATTCATAACACATCGTTCCTGCAAAGTCACGCGTTTACTTTGAAGTCCATCTTTGCTACTCGTTATTTGGGATTTCGGAGTTAATAACCCGAACTTGATTGATAAGTGGAGACGCGTCGCGAACCGCCGTCATGGAAGTCATGGACGAACAGTCTCAGGACAACGTGCCTCAGGACAGCATGCCCCAGGACAACTTCTGGGACGAAACGAATAACCTGGGCCTTGAAGAGGAACATAACGAAGAGGAAAGTGATGATTCTGTTTCTATCAAGACCGATTCAGGCTCCAGCTTGTTTGGACAGTCTCCCAGTCAAGCCACACAAGACATAGCCCAGCAAGCGTGGCATTCCCAAGAGGAATCCAGGCTCAATGGCCACCAACACCCTCCCATTGTTGATCTTGCAGAAGAGACGTGGTTGACACCAAGCACAAACGAACCAGAGGGTCCTGATAATGATTACATGCGGGAAGAGTCGCCAATCCTCCAGGTAGAATCTGATTTGCCCCAGAGTAATGTCCAGGAGAGCTTCAATGTGCCTATGTCACAGAGAAATCCCACCGGAAGACCTCCGGGGGTACGCGGTAGAAAGCCGAAGGGGAGGGGGAAGATGTTGCTCTCAACAGATAAATATACGGCGAGTAAGAAGAAGGGGTTGGGTGGGCGAACGCTCGCAACGAGTGTCGGCCCTTCCGACGAGGACGTTCGTGGACAGCCGGACGTCCGATACTTGGACGAATCGCTAGTCATGGTTCTAGATGGGCCGTTAGTACGTCGGATCATGCACAGAATCGAGGCTGATCAGAACATGTGCTTCAAAATGCGCTGGTATGTAGCGAGGCACGTCCGAAAAAGCTTCAAGAAGAGCCTGTCGCCGAGTATGCAGGATTACTGTACTTATATACGCAACAAGGCCGCCCAGTTGAAACGATACCGACTTTTGGCCGCCCATTCCATGAGCCAACATGAGACGCTGCCACCACTGGGGGGCAGACCCATCAACAGGCTCGATTTCGAGGCAACCAGAGCGACAGTTGGTATGGAAAAGCAACAAATAGGGTGGGCCGAGTCCGATTTCACCCGCGTCCTACAGACGGCCTACGAGAGGGAAGGATGGAGCCCATTCGTGACAGAAGCCGATGTCGATGACGTTCTCCGGCAGGCGGGCGCAGACCTCGATGCGTTTACCAATGCGCCCATGATCGCGGACCGGTCTCCTACGCCGCCACAGGTGTCTTTAGATAATGCCCGCATGGAGGCGAATCTCGCCCAGTTGGGAAAGGGTGCTTCGGCGGCCCGAAAGGCAGTGGCGGCCCGCAAGCCAGTGGCTTCTAAAGCGGTTCCTAAGAAGGCTAGCCAGTTCCAAGACTTTAATCCAGGCGAGAAGAGAAAGAGAGGACGACCTACCAAAGCTGACGTTGCTGCTCGTGCTGCTGCTTTCGCCGCCGCCGATCCCGCCGCCGCTGCTGCTGCTGCTGCTGCTGCTGCTGCCGCCGCTGCCGCCGACGCTGCCGCCGCCGCCGATGCCAAGGCAGCCGCCGATGCCAAAGCAGCCACCGATGCGGCCGCTGCACCCAGGAGATCATTGCGGAATATCGATGCGGAGATGCAAGCTCTCCGCGACGAAATAGCTACCCTGAAGCAGACTGTGAGCCAGGAAAGGCGATCCAGGGAATTCATGGAGGCAGAGATAGAAAGGATCCGCCAATCCTTCCACAACGAATTGCGGGAGGAAAAGGATTCGTTCATGAGGCAGATCGCCGATTTCCGAGTCAACGCGCTAGCCGAGATGCTCGAGGAGCAGAACTCATTCCACGCGGCCCTGGCTGCTGATCACGAGTTGTTCCAGAAAGAAACGCGTGCTGAGATGCGCAAGCTGCGCGAAACGTGACGTCCCATTCACAGTCTAGCCTTGAGCATAGGAACCACCTGTGCTGACTTGCACTTGCCGGGAATCATACCATACTAATTGATGATGAGTGACTCATTGGCAGTACCATCATCTTCTGCGGTTTAGTGATTGAGAGTACACGGCCATTCCAGCGACCCTAGAGCGATTCGGTGGAACGTGATTCATCGGCTAGGAGGATTCCCGGACACCCAACTACTCACTGCTCTTCTGCACCCCCTTTCGAGGTTTTTATAAATACCCCTGCATATTCCCAGATGTCCAACAAGTTTGATAGATGGGCACCAATCACACTTCAAGGCAATCCCAAGGCTAGATCTGCAGGCCACAAATTGTTCAAAACCCATAACTACATTCTAGTCTTCGAACTTCACCAAGCACCTGTCAACAGTAGCCACCAACTTCGGCTTTAACCGCAGACCTTCCCGGCTTACTCTCGTCCTGCTTGTTCATGATCTCGACATTTCCTCGGATTCAAGCAAGACGCGGCGTGCTACCTAGCAGCAGGAGCCACTATCGAAGCTTCATCAAACAGTCGCAATCCAGAGTCTGATCCAAGGTCTCTTTGCTCAACCCAATCGCCTGTTACTTCCCAGTCATTCAGCTTCCGGTAAAGCTCGCTGCACCGACAACCATCGTCAACCCATCCACCCACCGCTTTGTTTGCCCCACGTTTGGTTCGGCGTCAGCTTCAGTTTAGCTACGCAATCGCAGCTTCAACATTAGCAGCAATAAACACGATGTCATCTGGAGAGGCTGGAGTCTGCGGGGACTGCGGAAAATGGTTCGACAACTTCAACTGCTCAAACTGCGCTAAGATCAAAAAGGAGCGAGAGAAGGAGAGGCGAAGGGTGGCGCGAGCCAGAGCGGAGGCGGAGAAAAAGAGTAGGGAGGGGGGCAGTCACAATGGAGAGGGGGATAGCCAGGGGCAGAGACAGAAGTGAATGTTGGGGTGTTCAATAGCTGTCTATCTGTCATGGACGATGAACATGCTATGTTCTGTTGACAGGTTGGGTGAATGTGGCGGAAGGGGATGATGCTCTGGGATATGGTTTGAGGCTGGAGTATGGAAGGTTTTGGTGCGGTTGGTTATTACCTAGCCACCTTTGGAGGGCAGGGAATGTGATTGTCCAGTGAAGACGTGGATATTTGATAGTCATCATCAAAGAAGCTCTTGAGCCCTCGTCTTGATTAGATCAGACATGTATAAATATTAAGTGACACAATGGACACCAACCATTACATTCCTACCTACCTACGAATAGTTACCTTGCAGTTGGCCATATCCAGTCACAACCGCATCAGCATCATCATCATCGTCATCATCATTCCCCCGCCCTCGACTGTATACAACCCTAACGAACACCAATTCAAATCTGCACGCCGATATTTGTTGGTTACACAGCAGTTCACGGCATATGCGAACTGGGACGTGCGTATCCATATCGTGATTATACACTGGGTCGGCAAGCGATGGCGGCTCCACCTGCGGTCAACCTACATATGCAAGCCGATGTTAGGCCCGGGCCGGACTGGCCACCCGGGAACACTAAACTTAGCGTCGATTTTAGGGAGTTAGACCGACATCTTGCAGAAAAAAACAAGGGACTTTTTCTTTTATTCCTTCTACTCCTCACACATCCACCTACTACCGACTGTACCACCCCCCTTTGGGAGCCCGACTTGCTGGACTCATATCCGAAGTTGCGGATCTAATTACGTACCTATTTCGTCTTTGAGTTTCATCCATCTGGAATTTTGTTAGCTTGTTTATGGATCTATAGGTAACATTCGATATCCTTGCCAGACAAGACGCATTAGCTAGCCTGGATATTACGGGCTCTATACTCTATATATACACGCACCTAATTAGGCGTCGTGCATAGCCTGCTAAAAATGGAGCCGAGAGACGACGTCTGCAATGAGCCGGGACGGGGCGGCGGCCTGTCCGCCATGGAGGCCGAGACCGAGACCGAGACTACACCGCTGCTCCGGCACATCGAGCCGGTGCCGGAACCAGATCTGGAGCCTGTCAAATCTCATAACGATTATAACAATGCCGACGGTAACGGTTACGACGAGGACAGCAACGGTGGCAGCTGGTACTCGGAGCTCGCCCTCCTGGCGCGGTACTCGGTCCCGCTCATCGCCACCTACCTGCTGCAGTACTCGCACAGCGTGATCACGACGTTTGTGGCGGGCCACCTGGGCGCCGACGCGCTGGCTGCGGCCAGCATCGGCATGACGACGATGAACATCGTGGGGTACGCGACCGTAGAGGGCATGGCGACGGCGCTCGACACGCTGTGCGCGCAGGCGTACGGGTCGGGCCACCTGCGCGGCGTCGGCGCCCACGTCCAGCGCATGCTGGTGCTCATGGCCGTGACCATCGTGCCGATCGCGGCGGTCTGGGCCGTGTCGCCCCGGCTGCTGTCGCTCTTCCTCAGCAGCGATAGCCACAGCACCCACGAAGACGGAGACCAGGCGGCGGGCGATCTCGCGGCCTCGGCCGGCGCCTTCCTGCGCTGGAGCATCGTCGGCCTGCCCGGCTACGCCGCCTTCGAGGCCCTCAAGCGCTTCCTGCAGGCGCAGGGCGCCTTCCGCCCCGCCGTCGCCATCCTCGTGCTCTGCGCCCCCGCCAACGCCCTGCTCAGCTGGCTGCTGGCCTTCCGGTGGGGCATGGGGCTCGAGGGCGCCGCGCTCGGCGCCGCCCTGACCAATGACCTGCGCCCTTTGCTGCTCCTGCTATACCTGGTCTGCTTCCCGGGGGGCCGGCGCGCCCTCGCGCGCTGCTGGGGCGGCCTCGAGCCCCTGTCGTCGCTGTGCCCCTTCCCCCTGCCCACGAGAGAAGCATCCTCCTCCTGGCGCGCGACCGCCGCCGCCTGGGCCGCGACCTGGGGCCCGATGGTGCGCCTGTCGATCGCCGGGTCGGCCGTCAACCTCGGCGAGTGGGCGGCCTTCGAGCTGGTCGCCTTCAGCACCTCGTACCTGTCGACGCGGCACCTGGCCGCGCAGTCCGTGCTGACCACGGCGTCCATCGTCGCCTGGCACGTGCCCTTCAGCATCAGCGTCGCGGCCAGCACGCGCGTCGGCCACCTGGTCGGGTCGGGCCGGCTGCCGCTCGCCCGCCGCGCCAGCCTGCTCTACGGCGCCGTGTTCCTGGCCGTCGGCTGCGCCGACGGCCTGGTCCTGTACGTCGCGCGCGACGCGCTGGCGCGCTTCTTCTCCGACGACGCCGTCGTGCGCGAGCTCGCTGTCGCTGCTGCCGCGTCCGTCGCCGTCTTCCAGGTCGTCGATGCCGTCATCTGCGGCACCAATGGCGTGCTGAGGGGCTTGGGCCGCCAGGACGTCGCCGCCTGCGTCGTGTTCGTCGTGAATTACGCGGCGGCGGTGCCGCTGGCCGTGTGGCTCGAGCTGGGGTCGCCAAGGTGGGGGCTGGATGGCGTTTGGATTGGGGTTGGGGCCGGTATGGTGCTCATTGCTGTGGTGGAGTGCGTGTATATGAAGGTGCTGCGGTGGCAGGATTGCGTGGATGTGGTAAAGCTGCGGGAAGGGCTGTGATATGAACAAAGGGTCGGAAACGAAAGAAAGTACCCAGACAATGTCAATGGGTCTATAAAGTATATACTAGGGATCGGTATACTTATTAGTCATAGTCAGGAATACGGGAAATTGGCATTATTGATAGAACTGACGTAGTATAGAAAAAAGAATGACGAGGTTACGACCGCTTACCAGTCTGGACGGCAGTTTAATTCCGCCAGTGAAGCACAGCTCACATCATATTTACATTGTCATTTCTTCTTGATGGGGCAAAATCACCATTATACTATACCAGTGCAATAAATTCATTTGTTGATGCAACACTTTATAACCAATGACCCCCCTACTCCCCCCCCCCCTGGCACACCACTTCTGAAGGTTACCAGTGCAAACCTGGGTCGGGACAACCGTCTTTCCTCATGTCTCATTCATGTTCATTTTTCTCTCCTGTTTCTATTGTACCCAGGTAAGTGCAGGAAGAGCTTTTAGAAATGCCTTTCCCGCTGCGAAGTATTTTCGATAGTGTTCGCATTACAGCTTGAACGGGCTGGGCTTCAGGATCTTGGTATGCCTAAGCAGGTAGCCAAGTAGGTATCCTCACGTCTCCTTCATAATTGTACTCTAGACTTCACGAATATCTAGTGCCACGCCCGCTCTACACAACAACGCAAACATTATGTATCAGGTATACCGAGCTGACTGACCGGCTGGCTGACTTCGATAAATCTATCCAGCCAGCCTAGGCATCGCAAACTTGATGTCGATTCTATGTCTTGCTTGCTTGCTTGCTTATTTGCGTAAACACATCCATTCATTCCTCCACCCCCCCTCCCCCCTTTTCTCCTTCCCTACGCCTACTGATTTACTACTACGACTTTCCGTGGAAAACGCATGCTCTACATACGCCGACTGATAGAGAGAACCTTCCTGCTTCGTGTTGTTCCCCGATTTTTTTTTTTCTTTTGCTTCCCCCGCGCTCCACCATTTGTAAATGCAACCAAAACCACAACTACCAACTGCTGACTGCCAACTGCCAACTGCAACTACAGCTGCAACGCATTCACAACGCAGTAGCACAACCAATCCCACGTAAAAATTAAAGCGACTACGCGATGCTGAACTCGGGGATCTCGCCCATCTCTGTCTTGGCCTCCGAGCCCAGGGTATACGCGACGCGCCACCGCAGTTTGATGCTTTCGACCTTGCGGCTGGCGTCACCGGCGTGCGCGACCTGGATCGCCTGCGTGACGCCGTATTTCTGGTTCGGCAGTAGGGAGCGGCCTGTCTGTGGCTGCAGTTGGAGGTTGTATCCCTGTTTTGCGTGTCAGCGGTTTTGTTACCACCTAGGGGTGGGGGTGAGGGGAGATAAGGGGGAATCAGGACGGGCCGCTCCAGTTGAAAGGCAATCCCATCTGTCGTAGAATCACATATAGGAAGGGGCAGCTTACTTTGGTCACGGCAAGCTGGAAGTGCAGGTTGCTGATGGGCATCGGGGTATTGTTCGAGAAGGCAAACAGTAGCCCAAGGGCACTCAGATTTTGCGGCGATCGCCTCGCTTGCATGTCAATCTGCAACAGCTTGTCCTTCACAGTAATCTTGTGTTCCGTAGGGAGTGACGGCGCATCGGGCGGTAGCGCTGACGAGAATGACCATTCGTCTTCGTCCGCGGCGGCAGCAGTTGCTGGCGGGGCCGCCGCTGGGGTCGTAGGCTTGGGGGTAGAAGGTTTGGAAGAAGAGAGCTGGGAAGAAGCAAGCGCCGCGAAGGGGTCGACCGCTGTCTGCTGTGATGGCTGGGAGAACGCAGACTGCTGCACTACAGATGGCCGTGGTGTTGTCGATTGTGATGTGGAGGGCTGAGAAACAAATCCTGAATAGGGCGAGAAAGGGGGTGGGGTGGGGGACGATACCGGACCCCCCGCGGCAGTGCTGTTCTGGGTTACTGATGATAGTAGAGCTGGACCTGGTATATCTGGAAGCCGGTTAGTTACTAGACACGAATTACTAGACGCGAATCAAGATAGCGATTTGACATACTCTGATTGGCGCCGAAACCAAGTGAGATTCCGCCGCCCTGGCCAAAGCTGCTGCTACTATCTCCCAATGAAAGCCCAAGCAGATCGTTCTCGAGGCCGCCAGGTTGAGAGCTTGATCCAGCTGCACCACTGCCGGAACCGTTCGTCGTGCTCCCAGCATCTGCGTCGAAATCGATCAGGGAGAGTTCATTTGCGGCAGACGTAGCTTTGCCGGACGTTCTGGACGTCGATGGGATAGGTGCACCCTGCGCGATCTTCCTGGCGCCTTCGATGTCGCCCTTCTTGAGCAATTTCCACCGCTCGACCGTTCGATGTATGCTATCGTTAATCTCAAATAACTTCGCTACAGCTTCGTGGTCGTCTGATTCTTCCTCGCACATCTTCTGGATTTTGGGCTGGGCGCTCGAAAGAGCGGCAGCCAATTCCTCGAACACATCGCCGTCCTTCATCGAATCGCCTGGCTTGAAAGCCTCCAATCGCTCTTCTAGGAGTCGTGCTTTTGCTTGGATCCTGGATACATCCTCGGCGGCCTTTGCGCGGTAGTCAGTCTTAGACCTGGTGTCGTATCCCGTCATGATCTTCATTAGCCGGTTTGCTTCTTGCAGATCTTCCGGTGTGCCGCGTCGGATGAGTTCCTGCAGCTTCGCCGATTGAGCCTCTCGTTCTTCCTTCTCCATCTCCTCAGCCGACTTGAGGTTCTAGTTGCAGTTAGTTGACCTGCCACAACCGCATGACTGGCAGCTTCACACTGGAGGGACTCACATCGCTTGGGTTGAGGACGGCAGCATCATCACGTCTAACTTCCGGGAAGATGTAACCTTTGTAGCTCAATAACCGGTGCATATCCCGGATGAAACCGAGATCCTCCTTGTACCGGCTCGTTTCGCAGATGGTGCTCCTCCATTCTTCGATAGCTTCGAGGATCTTAGCCTGGACTCGAGACGCTCGGACGGGTGGCCTCTCGGGGAATCGCCTGACGAGCTCGTTCAAGAACTCCTTAGTGCTGATCTGCAGATGGAAAGGGTAGCCGCAGTTTTTCACGCAGATATCGAGGAGGTTCAATGCCAGAAGGGCCACATTCGCATTGCGATGGTTTATGTAGTTGACAATGGCGACGGCAGCTTCGCGGGGCGCGCTGCCCTTCTTGCTGTTTATCAAATCGGCGATCTCGAGGTTGAGGGCGAGGTTCGGCTCGTAGTTCTCGGGGCTGCAGGCACTTTGGATAAACCTCTGAAGCTGGGATTGTCTAGGATAGCTCAGCTCGCCCCAGCGATCTCGAGCTGCGGCGCGAGCTGAAGCAGCTTCCATCTTTTCCTATTGCTCTTTCTGTTGCCCCCGTTCGTGTTGAATATTGGCGCGTACGGACTGGCGGAGAGGGGGCTTTGAGCCGCAGCAGCGACAGCCAAATAGGTGGCTATGATGATGATGTATTTGATCAATGGGCGCTCGAGGTAAGGCGCTGCCAAATATGTTATCCCATGAACATCGTTACCAGAACGAAGATGTAATGCGACGGGCTGTTGGTTCAACGTTGGCCAGACTTTGGCAGTTTGGGTGGAAAGCCCCGGAAAGTAACAGATCGCAGGAGACGTACAAGGCCCGGGCATGTCACTACTGAACGCTGCCCCCAAAGATTAGGGGATTAGAGGTACATACCTACATACATACGTTACCCTCGCAGGCTGCCGATTAACTACCTGCTGGGAAGTTGCAGGGGTTGGATTGGTGACTTGCTGTCCGTTAGGCGTTAGGTAATGGCTGGGACACGGACCAGGCGAGGGGCTGAATCGGATTATTCCTTCCCGGTTCACCTGCAGTTCAAGGTTCCAAGGTTCCAGGTTCCCGCCGAGGTCCCATCCAACAGTTGGAACCTGGCCTGCCTGGAAGTTTGAACCCCCGCCAAGCCACGCCCCTAACACGCCCCTAACATCTTATCTTATCAGCCCAGACACCCCCCAGGTCCCGCCAGAGAGCTTCGATGGACCCCACCATAAGGACGTCACTCCATTAATTGAATCATTTTTGCGACACTGTAAGGGAATCTTGACTCTTCACTTCAACCTTCCGTCATCCGGAGCCGCAGTCAAGGAAACGTAATCCAGATTCGCCCTTGTTTAGGTTTCCAGTCATCCACGGACCACGTGATTATCCCTGACCATGGTCCGTCACAAAAAAGACAAGTTCGCTCGCGGCGGGAAGAGCCACCACGGCCCCCCGAGACAGAACCGAGCGGCACGCCCCGGCGACGGCGGCGAAAACGGTGACGGTGACGAAAACTCCGCCGGTTCCTCCCGCCCTCCCTTCAAAGCCGCGTGCTGGGACCTGAACCACTGCGACCCGAAGCGGTGTTCGGGGAAGAAGCTGATCCGGCTGGGGCTGATGCGGGACCTGCACATGGGGCAGCGGCACAACGGCGTCATCATCACGCCGAACGGCAAGCACACGCTGTCGCCGGCGGACGCGGAGCTGATGGAGCAGTACGGCGCCGCCGTGGTGGAGTGCTCGTGGGCGCGCACGGGCGAGGTGCAGTGGTCCAAGGTCGGCGGCAAGTGCGAGCGCCTGCTCCCCTACCTGGTGGCCGCCAACACCGTCAACTACGGCAAGCCGTTCCGCCTGAACTGCGTCGAGGCCCTCGCCGCCGCCTTCGCCATCTGCCGCCGCCCCGAGTGGGCCGAGGAGGTCCTGCGGCCCTTCAACTACGGCGAGGCCTTCCTCGCCATCAACGCGAAGCTGCTCCGCCGGTACGCCGCCTGCGAGGACGAGGCGCAGGTCAAGCAGGCCGAGGCCGAGTGGATGGCCCGCCTCGAGCGCGAGCACGCCCGGAGCCGCGAGAATGAGGACGAGGACGACCTGTGGAAGGGCGGGAACGTCAATCGGCGGGCCATCGTGGATAGCGATGACGATGATGACGATGATGATGACGACGAAGAGGAAGGGGATGAAGATGGCAGCGATGGAGATGAGGATGGCGAGAGGAGGAAAGTAAAGCGGCGAGGTGGTGAGGATGCGGAGAGCGTAGACGGCATTTACCTCGGAAAGAAACCACCACAATGGCCAAGGCCAGGAGAGACCTCCCAGGAGCAAGGCGGAGAAGGTGGGAGAGATCCGTTCGACATATCCGACGACGACGACGACGATGCGGAGATGGAGGAGATCCGGCGCAAGGTCCTGGCGTCGAAGCCCTTCGCCAACTCAGCTGCAGACGACGCGGATCGCAAAAAACCGCAGGCGATACCCCCGCCACTATACCCACCGCAGAGGTATCAAGTCGACCCCCATGCCCAGCCAGACTCGGATAATGGCGAGGACGACGATGGTAGCGACAGTGATGGTGACGGTGATGGCGATGACCCCTTCGATAACGTCATAGATGCCGTGCCCGTCACGGATAAGGTCGGCCTCGCCAAGCTCGAGAAGGAGAGATCGAGGTCCCATGTTGTAAGTCGGACATTCACTGCGGGTGGTGCTTCGGCGCCTAAGCGGTGGTAGTTGTAGGTAGGTAGCTACGTGGGATTTTACACAATGCAGAATCAACAGGCGCCCCATAATATCACGCCTGCAATGTAGCATGAGTAGCTCTCCTGTTGGTAGGGGCTTATATCTCCTTTTGACACCCCACCGACTCCCTACTTTGTATTAGCAATCTCCTATATGTAAGTCAACTCACTGTCCAAACTATTGCGCTGTCTGCCCACTCTCCTCGATGCCTCTTGCAATTACTACGTCATCGGCTTCAAATTTCAAGCTGGTTACAATGTTTCTTGGCACAGCAATGTCTGTCACAGGAACGGGTTGCAATTCTTCACGCAGGTGACGGCACATGGGGTTATGAAAGCGCTTTCGTATTCGGTGAAGAACGAGTGACGTTAGAAGGTGATATTCCGCGTCTAGCCTAGCTTGAAAGAGGGTTTCTGGGGAATAGCCGTGAGAGAAAGGAGAGAAGACGGCTGACTTTTCTGAAGACTCTATCCTCTAATACTGACTCATCCGCCGGCCATAGCCTCTCTCGGGGTGATCAGAGTCGCCGACTCTATAGTATTGGTAGTTTTGATGCGATTAGTTGCGCCAGTTAACGCAGTACATTGGGGCCGCATCACCATTTGCCGCCGCCTTTTCGGCTGCCTCTTTACGGGCTGCTTCTTTTGCTTCTTGCTTCTTCTTCGCTGTGATAAATCCGGTTAGTCAACGTCGTAATAAACCACGCTTAACTCTTGACTAAACTATACGATTTGCTGAAGTCACAATAGAATATCGAAACATTCATGTACAGGATACTCACATTCTCGCTGCTCTTGCTTGGTCATAGGCCCTCTCTTGTCCCTAGGTTTCCCCTTCTCTTCAAGGTAACATAAATCCTCCTGCTGTCGAGAAGACATTGTTGTTGCTGTGAGAGAAAGGTTCACTTTGGATTTGTTTATGCTGTCGTAGTAGCTGGAGGCTATGAAGCGGTATGGTCATAATGAAGAGGGCAGTTCTTAAAAGGCATGGGGGTGAGAGAGGGTTCAGGTATTTATATCCTCTGTCTACAGTGAACAGACATTTTTGTTTTCGAGGGGAACTGCAGTTGAATGAAGACGGGTCGGATCGTTATTTCCGTGAGTCACAGCACCCAGTCACAGATTCGGTGGTTCATCAAGGAATGGTGTGTCACGTCAAGCACGGGGGCCACGGCCTACTGCCCATCTTTCTTACAACTACGGCACCAATACAAACCACAACGTGGCTTGGTCCAATATCGGTGTCACTTTTAACCACTGAATCGTATGATTGACGCTCTCGATGGGTGATTAAGTCTCTAGGGCTTAGCTATTCGACGACATACTACCCAGGTGCAAACCATACAATCATGTTCATACAGCTATATTCGAGGATTTGAATCACTGGGCGGTCTAGCTCATTCATACACTTACGGCCTGTCAGAATACAAGCTGGTGCCACAAACAACGGTCTTTCCGAGACGACTTACAGTCAAGTCGTCTCACAGTCTCTGACGTACCAGCGAAGAACTCGCTCCAGACAGCATGGCAACTTATGTCCTCAATTTTGCAAAGTCTTTACTTCTCCTATCGGTGTGAAATGCGAGGGAATGACCTTGTGGTTGGATCGTGACATATACTGATGCGTACTTGCTTCGTTCTCCGATATTCCCAGGCATTCCATTAACGTCACACACCATTCTTCCACTGCCGTGACTCACACATGGTGAGCCCCCTATCTGTTATATGCACCTCCCGGTGCGAGGGTAAAGAGGCACTCAGAGGGTTAGATTATGCGGCTTGCTCTTCAAGTGAGGAGAATACCCCACAGGGCCTGTTTTCATGGTGCGTTTTTCTCTACACTAACATCTATATGGAGAAGCGACCATGCGTGAATGAGGGCCCTTCCCTAGCATTGGACATGTCGCATGGTAGTATTTCACTACTCAGGTCAGTTGTTATAATGGGATATTGCTCCTCTATCCGAGAAGATATTTCTGTATTGATCAAAGCGATTGACAGTGACCACAATGTTCTCTCAGATCTTCTGGCCAGATGGGGTCTCCAACGCCCTTGTAAGTATCTGGAAAGAATGGACGGGCGCCTTCATCCATGGCACTCCGAAAAGAAACACATCCAATCATCAGCTACGGCTCTGCCCATCTCAGGGTCAATAGCTCACATGCTACCTAGTAGCTGTATCCCCCATCTTTACCCATTGATTCGTCATCTTCGTAAAACTTCTGCGCCTCCATAGCCTTCTTTGTAGCTTCCTCGGCCTTTTCCTTCTGTTCCTTCTCTGCTCAGGTCTTGGTTAGTGAATATGCCAAGTATGGAAGAACCTTTGCAGATATGGCTCTCATATTTTCGTGTTGTTGAGGGAGTATTTGCAAATAGTCCTTAGAAACTGGTATGGCTCTATAGGAAAATCAACTAACCGAATTCCTCCTTCTCCTTCTCGGTCATGGTTTCTTCCTTGTCAACCTCTTCCTCTTCGAGCTTGAGGGTCTCTTCTTTGGCGCAAGACATGGTCGCTTGTGTTGTGAGGGAAGTGTAGCTTTATCAGGTGTAGATATATGGTTTTTGGTCTTTGTGGTTCTCATGGATGCAGGAATCGATCTGACATCTAAAACTGGGAGCAGACTTCGGTATTTATATCTCCCCTTCACACCCTGTAGGAACCGATGATAAATATCTACCAAGGTAATGGAATCTCTGTGTGAGCTTCTAGGAATGGGACAGGTTGATGGTAGTAACGTTGAGCTCTGGGTACATAGTTATGGGTGTTCCAGAATAACGATGAAATGACGTTGCGTACCTGATCACAGCATAAAGAATTGACCAATATCCTCAAGATGCAACGCCAATGCAAGATACCAAGCGTCAGTATTCACTGCAATGGAATTTACCAACAGGGACACAGAGAACAGCTTCATCATGATCATACCGTTTTACAGTCCGTACACTTGAGTATTCTCTTCCTCTACTTGTAGTAATGCTTTTGAATTAAGGCATATCCGCTGGCCGCGAGACAGTGTCTTACAATTAATGGGAACCCTTTGGCCTACGGTCTCATACCGACAAGGTCATACGGCATTCCTACAGCAGATACAGGGGAACAAATCACTGAACAGAGTTTACACTATCATGAACAGTCGGTAAAGCACACCCCTGCTGGCTAGCTTCTTCTTCAACCCTACATTCATACCAGGATATCAGCACAGGATATCAGCACAGGATTGCCTTGGTGCATATGAGTGATTTGGAACTCCTCATTGGTTCTGAACAGCGGCAGCTGCTCTATGATACGGGGTCAAAGATAAATCGGGGCTACTCCACGATTGCGGACGTTCTTACCACGGCCGTTCTCTGCCCCACCTTCCGCTTCGGACCCAAACAGCCGGGTTGAAGATTCTAGGTACCCGCCGGGCCTGACGTCACCTCATAATTTCAATCCCACTGATCCGATGTATTTATTAAGCCCAATCTGATATCGTGGAGCTTCACTCCGCAATACTGTTCCGAGGACATGGTTGTATTGTACCTTGGTAAGGGATCCGGCATAGAAAGCGGGTGAAGCGGGAATATCGGAAGCCGGCGCCAGTACCTAACGACGATGTGGGTCTCGTTACTCAGCTAAGCCGATAACTGCCATGCGATTAATGAACCTACAAATAAAAAACAGTCAGTTAGGTTTTCGTACAAAATTCCCCACCCGACATACATGTACGTGGTGCTGCTACACTGCATGTACGTAACGTCCTTATACAGGTTTTATCCTTATACAGGTTTTATACAGATCTTTATACAAATACCCATGAACGCAGAAACGTGAAGTCGAGGACACGGCGAGTTGGATTGCAACACACGCGGACACTCCTACCGGATCCTACCGGAAAATCGGGGAATCGGAGATCGGAGCTTGGAGCTTGAACACGGTTAGTCTCCGGAACGGAATTTGACTACGCTAAGGGCAAGATGATGCTAAACAAGCACAGGCAGAGGAGCACGAGTAGAGGAGCATGATGCAGCATCCAATGGGAGCAAGCATCAGGCGCTTTCAGAGAATCTATCCATGGATCAAGGCACCGTTGATAGTCGGCGCGCCCATGCGGGTCATATCCGGACCTCACCTGGCAGTGGCCATCTCCCGCGCCGGAGGTCTGGGGTTCATCGGCCCGGGCGCAACACCAGAAAGCACCGGCGATGATCTGGCTACGGCACGAGATCTCTTAGAAAAGAATCCTTTCCAAGACCAAAAACCCATAACACTAGCGTCATTATTGCCACATCTCAATGTATCACCATTTAACGAAGAAGGGGAAGGAGGGGAAGGGGGAGCGGAAGTAGTAGGAGGAGAAGTAGCAGGAGGAGAAGAGACAGGAAGAGAAGAAGAAGCAGTAGCAGAAGAAAAAGGCAGCGAAGCAGCAACACCCCAACCAGAAACCCTCCCCATCGGCGTCGGCTTCCAGCTGTGGAACGGTGACCTCCGCACCGCCGCCCGCGCCGTCGGCGAGCACCGCCCCTGCGCCGCTTGGCTCTTCGCGCCGCGCCACGGGCAGCCCGAACTCGACGAGTGGGCCGCGGGCCTGCGCCAGGCCTCGCCCGGCCTGCAGATCTGGACGCAGATCGGCACGGTGGCCGAGGCCATCGCCGCGACCGCCTACGCGTCCGCGTCCGAGACCGAGCGCACCCGGGCCAACGACGGCCGCGGCGGCCGCACCCGCGTCAGCTTCTACGAGACCAGCGCCGACGTCCTGGTGGTGCAGGGCGCCGAGGCGGGCGGCCACGGGCGCGCGCGCGACGGGCTCGGGATCGCGAGCCTGCTCCCCGAGATCCGCGACCAGGAGTCCGTGGCCGACGCCGTGCGCCGCTACGGCGTGGCCCTGGTCGCCGCCGGCGGCATCGCCGATGGGCGCGGCGTCGCGGCCGCCTTGGGCCTGGGCGCGGCCGGGGTGGCGATGGGCACGCGGTTCCTCGCGTCGACGGAGGCGCGCGTCGCGCGCGGCTATCGCGACGAGGTGGTGCGGGCGCGCGACGGCGCCGTCTCCACCACCCGGACCATGCTGTATAACCGGTTGCGGGGCACGACGGGCTGGCCGGAAGAGTACAGTCCCCGCGCGATTATCAACCGGAGCTGGCGCGACTATTATGAGTACGGGGTGGAGTACGACGAGGTGAAGTGGCGGTACGACGAGATGGTGAGGCGGACCGGAGCTTCTGGCAATGCGAAGGGCGGGTACGGTCCGGACGGCAGGCTGGCGACGTATGCGGGCGCGGCGGTGGGGCTGGTGCGCGATGTCCGGGATGCGGGCGTCCTGGTCAAGGATATAAGGGACGAAGCTTGTGATATTCTTAGGGGTCTGACCTTGCTGTACCCGCGAGAACCGATACAGTCTGATAACCTGTCAATTCTCGTCAAGAAATAAGCTGAGTAACTAGGCGGTGTTGCGAATCTCACGGCTGGGATGTTATGCTCTAGGTATACACTTCACATATCTCTCTCCTATTATGACGGAAGACTGAGTTCCATGCGGGAGGACATTAATAACTGTACACCAATATACACATCGATAAGCAATTATGAAAGGTCTCCACAACCTGAATTCATCTACTACTAACATCAACCATCATTCTTTACTACGCTTAATCTCCAAAAAACGCCGGTACCATGAACTCATCGATGTCAAAGCAAGGGAGAGTTGACAAATCCTCAGACAAGCCGTTCAGCCACTGAGCATTATCGGACCAAATCCCGAGAGCCTGGGTTGGACCATTTCCACCACCACCACCACCACCACCCCCTGAAGGAATATCAGGCAACGTCACCAAGACGTCGCGCAGCGCCGCCGTGCATTTTTCCTTCCACCTGATATGCAGGGCGATCAGCGAAGAAGCCATCCTCAGCGCCTCCTGGATCGCATCGGTGTCGTACACGCGGGCCACGTCGCGGAGGCACGACACGGCATCTTTGAGGCAGGGCGTCGACGAGTCGCTGTCGATCGCCAGCAGCAGACACACGATCTGGAAGGGCACGTTGGCCAGGTGGTGCCACGGCGCGCGGGCGTCGAGGATATCGCGCGCAGCGCGGACGCCGCGCGAGCAGAGCGCCAGCACCGGGTCGAGCACGCGGCTGCTGCCGCCGCCGCCGCCGGCCGCGAACGAGGCCCCGCCCATGGACTGCAGCCGCCGGCACAGGCAGAGCGCGAGGTTGCACTGGGCCAGCACCGAGGGCGGCGTCGAGTGCGCGCGCGCCGTGACCTCGAGCAGCGCGGCCTCCAGCTCCGGCCCGCTGGGCGACTTCTGCGGGTCGAGCTCGGCCGAGTACGGGAGCAGCTCCATCAGCTCGGCGGTGTGGTCCCCGGGCCGCCTGGAGGGCGTGGCGACCGTGGCGTTGGATAGCAGGACGCGAGCCCGGCCCATGTCGAACGACGTCCACATGTTGAGGTGCTGCGACACGGCCACGAGTCTTCGCCGCAGCTCTTGATCCACCGCCCCCTGGGGTGGCGACGGGAGGAGGATTGAGTCGCTGCATGATGATGACGACGACGGCTCGCGATGCAGCCCCGCGGCCTCGACCATGTGCATGAGCATGCAGCTTGCCATCCAGGCCGTGTGGTGGGTGTCGGAGATCCGCAAGTACACGACCCGCAGCAGCCAGGCCGTGATGCTGGTCGTGGTCGGGATCTCCGATATGGCGCGCTCCAGGATCAGCCTCGCCGACTCGGCCAGATCCAGCTCCGCCTTCGTCGGCTGGACGTGGGAGAACAGGCACCCGAGCGCGGCTATGCCGCACAGCACAGCGTCGCGCATCGGCTCGGCGGCGGCATCTGCATTCGCACCGGCCCACCGATGCTCGATATACCGCTCGATATCCCGACGATCGATGAAGCCGTACGTCGGGTCCACCTTTTGGAAATACACCAGCGCTAGGCTCTGCATAGTCGTCAGAGATAACACGCGCGTGATAGGCGGCGGCGGCGGCGATATTGGGACATACCCCCCGCTCTTCCGTGCCCCAAGGAAGGCATTCCAAGCAAAGGTGTGGAGTCGCGGCGCAGAGTGAGGGTCCAGTCGCAGCGCCAACCTCCTCAGGAACGTAGCTCCAGAGTTCGCCTCTAGGGAGCGGGTGTTGCTGTGCAACGGGGGTGTAGGTGTGCGCTTTGGTGTTTGGGGTTCTTGGTCTGGGGGTAAAGGTAAATCAGCGGCCCCCTTTTGTGATGACGATGGCGGTGGTGGTGGCGACGAGACGGCATACCGCCGCAGGAGACCCGTTCTGGGCTTTTTTCTGCTATTGCCGCTGCCGCTATCACTGGAGGCGCTATAATATATGCAGTCATATTCGAACCTGACACAAATGCCACAAGGCTGCTGGCCATCGCACTTGCGTTTGAGCTCGCGGCACGTCTTACATGCGATTCGCGCACGCTTACGTCCTATCGAGGTGGACATCAGGGAACAGCGGGTTGATTTTCAGCTATCATCCAAAGCCTGGTCTGCGACAGCAAATGGTGGATGATGATCCCTGCATCGGACCCGGAGCTGGTGTGGCGCCAGTGAAAAAAATGCGTTTGGCAGGTAGAAAGGCAGAAATGAAAGAAGGGGAAAAGGAGTTGAAGAACGGGTAATGCGGTTCGGATGGCTAAAGCGGAATTCCTTCGACTGTCAGCGCCAAAATAAAAGCGGGTACGTCGGGTATAGCGGGAAAAGCGGAACGATCCCCCCTATTACGACAAATTTCTCTATTACATGCTGTGTTATTATAATCCGGAGCTAACCAAGCAAAACGCACCTTCGCTTTATATACAACTTGATGGCTGGCTGATTGTCTTCTGGATTGTTATTCTGCTGTTTGTCTCACCATCCTTCGGTACCGAACTGAAACATACATTTCCTGTTTACCCCTTTCACTCCAGGTAACCGAGCCTAAGCAATACGTCGTCGAATTCCATCGATCCTGATTAAAGGCAATACCTACTACCGACTACCGTCACCAAGCCACGCTCCAATCATCATTCCCTCGAAGAAGAAGGTGCATCAAAGATGCAGTTGGATTGGAGCAGAAGACCAGATGAGAAGGTTCCACCAGACGACTTGGAGTCCTCAACCCCGGGACGATGCAGCCCAAGCCAGGAGGAAGATTCTGAACCCCCTGACGGAGGCCGCCGCGCCTGGCTGCAGGTCCTTTGCATGCATATCGTCTTCTTCAACACCTGGGGTGTCGCAAACGGGTTCGGCGTCTTCCAACAATACTATCGGCAGACCCTAACAGACCAATCCCCGTCGTCCATCTCCTGGATCGGAAGCGCCCAGGTCTTCTTACTATTCTTCGTCGGCGTGGCCGCAGGCCGCATGACGGATGCCGGCCACTTCCTCGTGACGTTCTGCTGCGGCGTTTTTCTTCAGGTCGTCGCTATCTTCATGACGTCTCTGGCGACGAGTTACTACCAGATCTTCCTTGCGCAGGCTGTCTGTCTTGGCATTGGAAACGGCTTAGCTTTCTCCCCTGCTCTGGTCGTGCTGTCTCAATATTTCAAGAGAAAACGCGCCTTTAGCGTAGGGGTTGCGGCGGCCGGAGCCGCTGTAGGGGGTCTCGTGTATCCGACCCTTCTTGACCAGTTGATCAACCACAGAGGTCTTGGCTTCCCCTGGACTTTGCGTATCATGGGCTTCATAATGCTTGCCACTTACCTGCCTTGCCTAGTGTGGCTCAGGCCGCGTCTAGCACACCGCAAAACCGGACCTTGGATAGATGTATCCGCCTTCACCGAACTACCCTTCGTGCTCTTCACATTAAGCTTCTTCTTCAACTTCTGGGGCCTTTACTTCGCCTTTTTCTACATGGGTACCTTTGCACGCGACAAGATTGGTATCACGGATCCGATTATCCTAATCATGATCCTGAATGGCGTCGGTATCTTTGGGCGAATTATCCCGAGTATCATCGCGGATAGATGGGTCGGGACTCTCAACAGTGTAGTCATAATTAGCCTAGCGGCAAGCTTACTGGTGTACTGTTGGGCTGCAGTCAGCTCCAGTGGCGGTCTTATAGCCTTCACCGTTGTCTACGGCTTACTTGCTTCAGCCCTACAGGCCCTCTTTCCTGCAGCAGCTACGACAATGACACCCGATCCCAGACGGGCCGGCACACGCGTTGGGATGATACTGTGTGTTGTCAGCTTTGCCAACCTGACTGGTCCGTCCATATGTGGTGCATTAATCCAAAGCCACGATGGAAGCTATCTAGGTGCTCAAGCATTCGCTGCGTCCTCGATCTTTCTTGGAGCCGCCTTCGCTATGGCGACAAGAATTGCGAAAACGGGGTTTTTCCTGAAGGCGAAGGTGTAGTAGTACCATTTGGATTTGAAGCACGACTTACGCTACGGAGCTCAGGGGTTAGATACGTCAGATATGGTAACGCACGTGATGGGAAAGTCTTTTATGTGTAGTAGATAAGCATGAAATAGACCACAGTAGATTTTACTTATAAGGTTTAATGAAGAGACGAGAACAAGAAACTTTTATAGACCAATCAAGATAATAAACCTTAACGAGACATCCCCCTCTCCTCATTTATTTTGGATTTGATCCTCCCAGGGACAGGAATCGTCACCGCTTATGTGGTTATACGATTTGTGATTGCCTGCCTACCTCGAAAGTATATTTCGTTATGTCACAACTCTGTGGTACCCCCGCGAATAAAATTTTGATAGAGCCAATAAGTTTCCTTTTCTCTAGCAAGCCACCATGTTCTATTTCGTCATTGGGTGTATGTCGCGTTTCTGAATAGCCCTTATATTGACGTATTTTGCTACACTCTGCTAAAGCTCTAAGGAAGGAAGGAAAGAAGGGAGCGTCGGAAGGTATGGGGGGAAATCGGACCTCTATATAGGCCCAAATGGACCCCCCCCAGGGGGGGCCCCTGCCCAGGCACTAGAACAGCTCCAAATAGACCCATTTTACCGCGACATACCCCCTTTTTTGGATGGTCTCTAACCAAGAAAAAAAAGAGCGAGCAAGGCTACATATATAAGGAAATTACGAAATGGCGTAATTTCCGGAAATGGTATATAAAAATTACCTATCGTAATCGGCAAGGAAATTATACGTTACATAAAAAGATTAAGATAAATAAATAAAGCAGCCCCTTAAAGTTATCCTAGGTACTTATAATACCCTTTCCGCGCGCTTTTTATAAGCGGCTTTCGACGACGCTATATTAACGATACTCTTTCGTATCGATAGGTGGCTTTTCGAATCGCTTTTGTAACGGTGGTTATCGTATTCCTTTTTTAATGAAGGAACTTTTACGCTTTACTTAAACGACGATTAACCTATAGGTAATGCCATGTAACGCATCCGTAACGGCCCTAATTAGCCGGAATGATAACCATTTACTTTTGGGCTTTTATAAAAGAAAACACCCTAATTGAAAAGATTAAGCATTTCCTTGGTGCTATGCTTAAAGCGGCAATGCGGCGTTTCGTACCGGCCCGTATATAATACTAGTTTATAACGTGCCCCATAAAGGGAAAGTACCTACTAAACCTAAACCGGAGCGGACCGGTACCTCCGAACGTAAGCGGGCATTAGCCGAATTTCTTTGTTAGACCGGGCCGGCCCTAAAAGACACCCCCTAAAAAGGGAGAAGCAAAGGAGGGAAAAAGCCGGCCCATACTTCGGCCCGGGCTGGCACCCCCGAACGCGGGCGGGCACCAGCCGAGCTCCGAAGCTGCCCGGACTGGCACCCACTTGGGCACCAGCCGAGCTCTTAACCGTATCCACCCCCGAGCCCGAGGGTTCTTAGCCGAAGGATCCCTTAAGATAAGAGCAGGCTGTTAATATAAAAAAGATCAAAACGGCCGAATCGAGCGCCCTTTTCCGGTACCGGCAGTGCTACGTTTAGTACTTATTATTTTAGGCGGCACATAATTTTAATCCTTAAGTAATTGTAGTTAATTCTTATTTAAATGCCGTTAAGAATTTATATAAAAAAGGCCGCCCTAATTAAAAAAAAATCGTTTACGTATAGCTTTTGTTGTTTTATAATATAAAGGAAAATATAACAAAAACCCTTAACGTTTTTTCCTTAACGTTTTTACCGGTTTCGGCGATTTATAAAGACCTACCGGAAGGGATCGTCGGCTTATATCCAAAAAAGGAAAAGCGCCAGCGCAAAAGCTGGGCCCCTCTAATCCAAAAATGGAAGAAAGAAAGCCCGAAAACTGGGCTGGCCCGCTTCTTTCCAGGAGGATTGAAACCCAAACCCGAATAACCGACCCGAGCCGAACGTAGGACTTAGGGTCTTGCCCATCCCCCAGCTCGAACGTTTTGCGACGCTTTAACGAATAGCGCCCGCACGAGGTCTCGTCGAGCTGGCTGGAAAACAAAAAAAAGCTCGCCCATTTCCGAAATCGAAGGCGGAAAAGTATAACGCATTATTCCTTTAAGCTGGGAACAATGGTTTTCATAAACACCGCGTTCGTTTTTCTTATTCGGAACTAGTCGTTTTCTCCTAAACAGATTTCCTTTGCTTAAACCAGTTTTTATTGGGATTACGAAGGGATTAATTTACGTATTCTTAATAACCGAATAAGGGTCGTTTATACGAAAGCGGCATACGAACTTATAAAACGAGCAGCTATATATTTCTAAAGTAATCGATTTCTTAAAGGATTATAATAACTTGTTCCGTATAAGGTTAAAAAGGAATACGTCCTTTTATAACCCTTAGAAATATTAAAGCCCGCCAGCTTTAGGAAAGAAGCAAAGCGTAACGAAAAGCCTCGCAAGCGCGGAAGGCGAGCGGGCGAAGGGATTTCGCAAGCGTAACGGAAAGCGCAAGCGAAAAAAAAAAAGGAATAAAAGGGCACGCGTAACGGAAGTTGGTTCAAAAAAAGGAAATACCGAATCCGTAACGAACCCGGGCTCATAACTGTCGCGTTTCTAAATAGCCTTTATATTAACGTATTTTGTTACACTTTACTAAAGCTCTAAGGAAAAAAGGAAAAAAAGAAGCGTCGGAAGGTATAAGGGGAGATCGGACCTTTATATAGGCCCAAATGGACCCCCCTGGGGGGATCCCCTGCCAGAGCGTTATATCCCTTTAGAACAGCTCCAAAATAGACCCATTTTACCGCGACAGTATAATCAATGTGGTACTCATCAGACCCTTTACCGTGGCCTTCGCCAAAGCCAGCTTCACCTTAGTAAGGTGAAGAAAAATTAGTCCCCCACTGTTGGCAAGGTTATAGACTGGATTGGATAGCTATCGCGGTAACTCGTCTCACTTTCAGGGGCCATTGACCGGGATTGTGGATCTGTAGTCAGCATGCAGCCAGCAGAAAAGTGTGACTAGAATTCTAGAACGTAGGTAAGCGTAATCGACCTGCGCCCGGCGAGGGCCACTGATGATCATTCTGACTCAGCTCGTTTCGCAAATGGTTGACTAAATTAGATATAAATGTAATCGTACGCGGGTCACAAGCGCAAGGCCCTGCCACATTTCCCACCTTCGATACCACCTCGTTAGGACATCCATAATACCCCTGACATTACTCATTTGTATATTCGAGCCAGATCACACTGAACACCATGTCCACCGAAACGAAACCTGATGACCTACACCACCAACTCTTCGAAGAAGGGCTCAGGATACGCCGGGCAGTCCTCGGTGACGAGTACGTCGACCGCTCGCTCAACAAAGCAACTTCGTACTCACGACCCGGGCAGGAACTCATTACCGAGTGGGCCTGGGGCACCATCTGGAAGCGACCGGGTCTGGACCGGAAGCAGCGCAGTCTTCTGAGTAAGTGAAGCTTCCGACGACTCATACTTGGTCCACATGACGGTGGGGGTTGTAATACATCCGTTGATCTACCCCTGTATCCTCGACCTCAACTTAGACCTCATGATACTAATCATACATGGGTGGACGTAACAGATTTGGGCATCATAATTGCCCAGAAAGCGTGGTTGGAGCTAGCGCTGCACACACGCGGCGCCATCAACAACGGTCTCTCGGAAATTGAGATCAGAGAGGCGGTCTTGCAAGCAACTGTCTACTGTGGCACGCCTTCTGGTGTCGAGGCAATGCAGGTGACGGAGAAGACGATCAATGAGATGGTGGGGACGGGTGAATATAGAAGGCTTCAAACTTAGGCTGATACCGTAAACTATATATTATGCGTATTGTGGCTTGGTATGCTCGGATATATATATACACACATCTTTCTTTTTCATAAATTAGGTTAACGGATCCTACTTGTCATGATTGGTTTGACATGATGGTGGCAAGGAATATATTCAGTAACAGCATAGCGTCAATTTTTTCTTTTCTTTTTTCCTTAAGCATCGGCATAATCGTAATCGACAAACACCTACTACAGATACAGAAATCAAGTGAAGTAAATGTGGTAGCATTAAGGGGGGGGAAGAGAACAGAAGGGTGGGGCAAAAGGGATGTGGAGAAATTGAAAAGGGGGGGAGTAAGGGGGAGGGGAAACTCTGCTGCCAGTACTAATTGTGCCAATAAACGATGTTAGTAAAGTGGATGCAGCAACGTATAAAGCGAAAACAAATCGAGTAACATGGGAAAAGACATCTTCAAGTTTTAATATTTTTGATTATATTTAATAATGAAAGGCACGATGACGTGCTATGAAAGTCTATAGCTTTGTCTATATATATCTCCATAAGGAAACTTCCCGAACGCCTATAAAACTCCAAAAAACCCCAGCTCAATGTTCGATTAGGTATCTCCAAGCGCTCCATCCGTACCTATACTCTGCTCTAACTGTGTGTGTGTGTGGTATATCTCGCCCCTGTTCCCCAAAGATCCATAGTTGATTAAACCGCAAGCTTGACGATTGGCAAGGCCTTGACCTTCACCGACTGCATCTGATCGTAGCTTCTGTCCATATCCGCCGAAGCCGCGTGCAGCGCAGCTCGCGCCACCGCATCGGTATCGCAGAGCGTGACGGAGTTGACCCCCGGCCGAGCCCCGGCCGCCGTCACCCAGTGCACGCCCTCGGTCGGGACCCCGACCGCGAACCGTCTGGCGTGCGCACGACCCTGGCAGTCGATCAGGCGGTACGGGCTCAGCGTGACATCGAGGCCGCCGGTCTCGTAGCCGTCGACGGCATGCGGGCGGCACTGGCCCGTGGCCAGCAGGTGGGCGAGCAGCTCGTCCCCGGTGCGCCGGAGATCCGGCTCCGGCAGACGCGCCTCCACGAGCGTGGTGACGCGCACGACGTGATCCGGGATCTCGGGGGAGCCGGCGAGCCAGCAGGACGTCTCGCCCTCGGCCTCGGCCTCGGCGCACACGACCTGCAGCCGCGGGCCCAGGACGTCCAGCACGCCGGCCTCGACCAGCGCCACCAGCTGCTCGATGCGCTCGCGCGGCGGGCCGATGGACAGGAACGCGTTGAGCGGCGTGTACCAGCGGTCGAGGTGGTCGCGGCGCGAGGCCCCCGCGAGGCCGGCGTGGTCGACGATCAGCCGCAGCTCGTTGCGCAGGTCGCGCATCACGTCCAGCGCCGCCTTGAGCGGGCCCTCGACGTTGCCGCGCGCCGCCTCGGCCGCGTCCGTGCGCAGGTGGTCCAGCAGCCAGGACCGCCACTGTCCCGACGTCGCGAACGTCCGCTTGCCGTACGGCCGCGCCAGCTTCTCCCAGGACCAGCGGTCCGAAGCGGGGATGCCGAACGCGTCGAGGACGCGCGCCTCCTGCGGGCTGCCGTGCGCGGTAGCGAGGAACCGGTCTCGGAACTCGTATAGCTCCTGATGTTGTTCTTCTTGTTGTCCTCCTACAAGCACGGCTTCGTAGTAGACCGTCTCCACCTCCTTCGCGACGAGCGGCCACACCTCGGCCAGGAAATCCGGAGCGTCGCCGGAGCTGGCGCGCTGGCGGAAGCTGGCGATCACGTCATCGGTGAAGATCAAGGGGGTGTGGCGGCCGTAGGGGCCCTTTGCGTTGTCGCCACGGGCCTGATAAGGCACACCGCGGCGGGAGCCGGCGTACAGACGGGGCTCGTTGCCCGACGGGTGGTAGCGCAGGCCGCCACCGTTGGCACCGGATCGGCGGGTGAAGCGGCCCCCGCGGCCCGTCGTCAGCAGGGCCATGTAGTCGAAGAAGTTGAGGCCGAGGCCGCGCAGCAGGACCGGCTCCCCGGGCGCGATGGACGACAGGTCGACGTCCGCCGGGTTCGAGGGCGCCACGTGGCGCAGCCCGTGCCGCTGCGCGTACTGGGCCAGCTGCTGCTGCTCGGCGTCCGCGCGCAGCGGGAGGTGGCCCTGCGCCAGCACGACGGCCGCTAGCCCGGACAGCGTGCGCCCGTCGGACAGGGTCAGGGTCTGGCGGCCATCGCGGGCGTCGTCGAGGCGCACGGCCCGCGCCGCGTGCACTTCGACGTCGACGTTGGCCGGGGCTGTGCTCACGACCTCGTCGAAGACCCACTCGAGGTAGCGGCCGTACTGGGCGCGGGTCGGGTAGTCATCGGGGCCCAGCAGCTGTAGCTTCTGTCCCTGCTTCTCGGGCTGGGAGCCCACCGCTGCTGCTGCCTTCTCCTGTGCCTCTGCCTCTGCCTCCGCCGCCGCCCACTCGTACAGCGTTGGGCCGGAGCGTATCGGGCCAGCGCAGATGACGCTCTCGTCGGTGAATAGGGTGACCTGTGATGTGACGGTGTTCATCAGCAGCTCTGAGGACTGGTCGGTGCGCCAGACGCGGCCGGCTCCCGGGGGCGAGGGGTCGACGACGTGCACAGTGAGTCGCGCGCCGGGGGGCAGGAAGTCGAGGGTTGAGGCGCAGAGGCGCTCCAAGGCGCTGGTGCCGCGGGGTCCGGCACCAACGATAGCGGCGTGGACGTGTGTGTGTGACTGGGTGTGATGAGCGGCCGTCTCGGAGGCAAACTTGGCGTTTACTTCTGCGGATGGGAAATCCGCATCAGCAGTGAAGTGAGGCATCGTGGAAGTCTTGTTCTTGAATTTTAGATCTTGAGCTTTGGATGATAAATCTAAAACCTTTGAGTCAAGCTTGTGATCCGAGATGGTTGATGGGTGTGAGACCGTAGAACAGAATGACGGGAGGCCAGGCAGACATTGTGCTACTTATACTCTTGTGAAACTCCATGAAGAGCCTCCCTCGACACGTTGTTTGAGCCGCTTACACGGTGTCAGCCAGCCCGTTGTGTCAGAAGTGCAATCTCTGAAAGTATTCACATCCCTCAGTGGGCGCATCTGTTCAGGATGACCATTGTGATGCATCCCAATCTGATCGAGTGCACTATCACTGTCGGTCTCCTATGTACCAGTCGGTGAGATAGTGGCTTAGACCTATACTTCGGAGTCGAGCTTGAATGGTCAGGAGCTCCCGACAATAGGCCCCATTGTGGCGTCTTCATACTGCCTGGATATGCTCTGATGTTTTCTAGGTGCGCCCTGCGTTCGATTAGCTCTGACGAACGTCTCGTCATATTGTCCGGCTGATGCGTTACCTCGTACCTTGCAGTAAGGGGCCTCTCGCAAAATATGCACCAATAGAAGCCAACGCAGGTTTGTAAGACCACGGGAGCCTCATCCGTTGTACTGTATCCAATATACTTCCATCAAGCTGTCGTTACTTGTTACTTGGCTGTAGGTAGCATATAGGCCAGGGTTTCGCTGACATCAATTTGAGCCTCTTATGTGACTCCACAAGCACTTTTGGCTGACTAGAAGAGTCGGTCTATCTCACTTCATGAGTCGGGCCGCTGATACGTATTCCCCGGAATCCAGAAGGATCCGAACTACCTTTCCGCCATTTACTCAGCTGCGGGTTCCAGTCGTACCGAGAGACTGAGAGGGCTTTCAGCCCTACCGGTATTGCTGGTTTCTCTCACTTATAAAGTCATAGTTAGAGGCGGGGCTATATATAATCCATTGCTTTATAAGACAGCATTTTGCGCACAACATGTATTTATAGATTTCTAACATCACGCCATTTACTTCATTCACGTAATCGGACCTCGCCTACTCACTTCATGAGGAACGTAGTAGAATGTAGCCCACAAAGTTCGATAGTTGGGCGTTCGTTCTACCTCGGATCCTTTCTGAAGCTATCCCCCACGTTTCATACTGTGAGCGAGGCCCTCTGGTGGCAAACCTTCTGCTTTCCTATTATGGCCAGCCGACCACTAGTTCACAAAGTCTGCAGTGCTACCGAAAATCAGGTCGCCATGTGTGTCTTTCCCCTGGCCTAATGCGTCGTTGAAGTGTGTCAACCCCTGTCGCGACGAACGTGGAGCAAACAGGCAAAGTTGTGCATCTCCGAGGCTTACCCCCTCGTTACGGTCACAGTAGCGTATAATACCGGGCATGAGAGTTTGATTTGCTTGGTGCTGGGCGGGAAAATCCCCCCACACGAGCAAAAAGAACTCTGCAAGCTTCCTTACGTACCTACCCCTGGGCTTGAAGCAATACTACTAAGCGCATCATGGCCAGCTTATGGTTCGGCGTAGAACGGTATGACTTCGCTGTTTTGGGCCATGTTTCGGAGACGCGACGTACTTTCGGGTACAGCTTCCGGGAGGGATCCTATAATGGCCTCGCTTTAATGGTGTAGAGATGTGGGCGGCACGTACAGTCTTAAGCTTCTCGCATCGTGTTCGCTCCATTTACAGAAGTCGGAATTAGGAAAGTCGCACAATCGTCCATAGGCAATGCAGAACTTATGCCCGTCTCAATCAGATCAAGTCTCACCGTAGGGCAGAGCCGCCTAGAAGGCGGTGATGTTGCTACCGCCTTTATTCATCTACCGAACGAACGATAATTACGGACTGATACGGATCATTCATCTCCTTCACGGTCGGCTATGAGGCTCAGCAAAGGTTCAGGTAGCATCAAATAGCATCGTGCACTTAGTAGGCAAATAGGCGGACGGGAAGTCCGATAGATCCTGGAGCGATCGTTAGTCAGCCCTTTAGGGCTGGGGCTGGGGCTGGGGCTGATAGAGGTGCTGAGAGTCATAGCAAAAAAATACTGATGGGCTTCTGTCATAGCCGCCGGACTTTAGCAGCTCGGTTTATTTACCGTCTCGGTCATTGTCATGACGTATTTAAGCTTAAATCCTTCCCGACTGTCCGTAACTCCAATTCTCCAACCTTCTTGGCGGGTTGGCCTATAGCCACTCAATCTTCGCTTTCATTGATGGAAAATATTCGTAGCGTTCGAGTGGATATTTTTGTGTTTTATTTACCCCAAGTTCTTTGCCACAAATCGAATCTTGGATTAGTGAAGGAGGTGAAAGCGAATCGTATTTGGTTAGTAGAACTTCGATATATCTCCATTAAATGTAATCTATAGGTAAAGATGTTTGGCTTGCGTTCATCCTATCAAGTATTGGAGTGGAAGTGGAAGCGAACCCCCTTTTCTCCTTTTTTTCTCGGTTGGTTGCATGGCCCCTGAGACTACTTGGATATAACAGATCTTATATCTATTTTGGAACCATTACGCTAGTAATTCAGCCGTTAGCAGTATTATGAGGGGCCTATATTCGGAGAAGGTCGGTGCATCTGCCTTCCTGTCTAATGATGTAAGGTCCAGCTCCCCGGGTCCCTCTTTTTTGTTCCAAGATCCTATGTTACATGAACCCTGGCTAACATCGATTGGAGAAATTTAGTTCATTCTGGCCCAGTGGCAAAGTATCAATGGCAACAATCACTTCCCCCTTCCCCTAAGCGCTTACTCTGTATAGCTTATAAGATCCACTTTGACCGCTTCCACGGCCCAACCGAACTCAAGTGTGACCAATTACGTCAAGTATCCTGAGCATTCTGCAGGTTATAGTGTTGCTTTTAGCTATGGCTAGCTGAGCAGAAACGACTGGCTACTATTAGCAGTCACCAACTGCGACCAAAATCTTATTATGTGCGAGACCAGCTGGAGATTTCGCGAAAGGGACGAATAGAGTTCGGTGAGCCCGTTGGTATCTGAAAGGGATAGACGGTAATGAGAATGTGAAGGCGACGGAAGAATAAACGAAGCTCATGTTAGGATGACATGTTGACACAATGGCGATCACGACATGATTTTGATATTAAATAGTTATGGGCTGATGGGGTCATCATGTAGGTAAGATGTTATCTCCAGCCTTTCATCCACATTTCCAAATTCGACTATATCCGGGGCTTACACTTCCTGGTTGCGGGTTGGCCGACCGAGGAATGAAACGAACTTGGTGGATATACAAAATCACCACACTGGGTACATAAGAACCAACTCGTTCTCTTATGAAGTCGAAGGCTTATTGACACACTGTAGGAGCCAACATGGATCAATCAACAAGAGTTATGAACCAACAGGTAGTCACATCACGAGTCACATCACGACCCAGACAGGTCAAGACGAATCCCGGTTCAAGGAGGCGCTCGTTCTACACGATATTACAAGCTGAAAGCGATGCCACGAGAACGGCGTCAAGCCCCTTAGCGCAGGGAGTTCGGTGGTCGCCACCGGCCGTCCCTTGTCCAGACTCGTGATACTCTGGTGCCCGAACCAACACAGCACTTCATCCCAAGATGGGCATTTGACCCTTTCGACCGGAGATGTTAAAGGGGCTGCTGACATTGGAAATATCTTCTTGGTAACCGTCGCCGAAGATTCCCCCATCGTACGATCCCCCCCTGGAACCTGGCTGGAAATCAAACAGTTCGTCTAACAACAAGAACACATGCGGACATCGCGTGTTCTTTGGTTAGACGTCGATATTTGGTCCAGAACAAGCTTCGTGGTGTTTTTAAGGTAAGACCATTAATATTATGCCAACGATATAGCCGTAATATTGGACCTGCCAAGACTAAATCGGTTGCCCCTTTTTACAGTTTAAATGTAAATCTTAAATCAATTATACGAACTTAGCTACACTTGAATAAAAATGTGTCGCGTTTCTGAATAGCCCTTTTATTGACGTATTTTGCTACACTCTGTTAAAGCTCTAAAGAAGGAAAGAAAAAAGGGAGCGTCGGAAGGTATGGGAGGAGATCGGACCTTTATATAGGCCCAAATGGGCCCCCCCAGGGGGGGCCCCTGCCAAGGCACTAGAGCAGCTCCAAATATACCCATTTTGTCGCGACATACCCCCCTTTTTGGGAGGTCCCTTCTAAGAAGAAAGAGAGCGAGCAAGGCTATATATAAAGGAAGATTACCATCGTGATTTCCGGAGGTGGTATATAGGGATTACCTATCGTGACCGGCAAGGATGACTATACGTTATATGGAAAGATCAGGATGATTAAGACGAGCAGCCCCTTGGAGTTATTCTGGGCGCCCAAACGTACTTACGTATGGGTCCCTTCCCGCGCGTTCGACGAGCGGCTTTCGACGATGCTATATTAACGATACTTTTTCGTACCGATAGGTGGCTTTCCGAACCGCTTTTGTAACGGTGGTTGTCGTATTTCTCTTCCAGTAAGGGAACTTTCGCGCTTTACTTAAACGACGATTAACCTATAGGTGATATAACGCATCCGTAACGGCCCTAATTAGCCGGAATAATAACCATTCATTTTTGGGCTTTTATAAAAGAAACCACCCTGATCGAAAAGGAAAAAGAAAAGGAAAAGGTCCTGGCATTCCCCTGGTGCTGTACCCAGAGCGGCAGTGCGGCGTTCCGTACCGGCCCGTATATAATACCAGCTCATAACGTGCCCCATAAAGGGAAAGCACCCATTAGACCTAGACCGGAGCGGACCGGCACCCCCGAATAGAGGCAGGTACCGGCCGTACTTGAGCCCGGGCTGGCACCCCCGAGCGTAGGCGGGCACCAGCCGAGCTCTTTTGCTGTACCGAGCCGGCACTTCCGAGGGCACCGGCTGTGCTCGAGCCCGGGCTGGCACCCCCGAGGGCACCAGCCGAGCTCCTTTCCTGGATTGGGCCGGCCCCAGAAGACACCCCCTGAAAAGGGAGAAGCAAAGGAGGGAAGGAACCGGCCCATACTTCGGCCCGGGCTGGCACCCCCGAACGCGGGCGGGCACCAGCCGAGCTTTGAATTGCCCGGGCTGGCACCCCCGAACGTAAGCAGGCACCAGCCGAACTTCCTAACCGTACCCACCCCCGAACCCGAAGGCCCTTGGCCGAGGGATCCTTTAAGGTTAAAGAAATAGGCTTGTTAATATAAAGAAAATTAAGGCGACCGAATCCAGCGCCCCTTTCCGATACCGGCAATGCTACGTTTAATACTTATTATTTTAGGCGATACATAACTCCAGTTCTTAAATAGCTATGGCTAATTTAATAAACGGGCACTGCAAATGCGGAAAAAGGAAGCTGTATTAATGAAGGTTATTAAAGCTAAAGGAAATCAGCTTTTGCTGCTCTAGGCTAAATACTCTGCGCTAAGGTGCTAGTGCAATATACCCCCGTAAGCTAGAGCAGGAAGTGCAAAATAAAGCTATATACAGAATTACCCTTTTTTAAAGGCCAGTTTTTATATTTAATATGCCCTTTAAGGGATAAGAAATAGAAGTATTTCTAATAATAAGGGGTAAAGCCCTTTTAAGTCGGAGTTCCGGATGCAAAACAAAGCATTTATTCTTTTTTTCGGAATGGTATAAATTACAGTCCGTATAAAGAGGCCAGTTAATAAGGTGATTTCTGTAACAAACCTCGTATTCGATACGAAAAACAGCGGCAGCGGCAAAGGAATCCAAAGGATTTGATTTCTTTAATCGAGCCCAAATAACGATACGGGCTTTAATTATTTTCCAGATTAATTTATCCTTATCGTAGGTATTTTGGAAATAATCGAATAACTAAAAGTAACGGTTCCTTATTGCGTTCCATATAAGGAACATTTTTACTTTCGGCGGCAAGGCTATATTAAACTATACCAACCGACTTGCGACGGTATAAAAACGGGCGTTGAAATTTTGAAATGTAATACCGTAATCGAGTTTCGTTCGAATTAGTTCGTTAAATAGCTGTAATACGGATTATTCGAATGCTTTTGGAATTGTAATACAAACCAGGTTTTAAAAAACCTTTGGATCTTTAACGGAATCGTCGTGCCTTTAATTAGCGGCGGTAAGCTAGGCTTTAACCTATAAAATTATAAAGGTTATTAACGCCATTACGTGGATTCGTTGGCGGCGCTAAAGGAGCTTTTTTTCGGCATCGTTACCTGTAGGTTCTGATACGTTAAATTCGAAAAAGGCAGTAAGATCGTTGTATTTAACTTGCTAAAATACGCCCAGCTTTTATTTAGCTAGGTTGCTTTTGCCCCGTAATTACGGGACGAAAGGAAAAATGTATACTGGGTAGGCTGCCATGACGAAGATGGCTTAATAAAAAAAGGTAAAAAAATAAAAGTGTAATTGCAATTATAAAGGAATTACAAAATAAAATAAAGGAATTAAAGAAATTAAAAAGTGAATAAGTAAAAGGAATTTAAACAATTGCGGCTTATGTATATACTAAGGCGCTAACGGTAAAAATTTTCCTATAATTCGAATATTGCAGAAAAAAAAAAACAACTCGAATCCGGCTAGAAGGGGCAGCTCGAATACGGCTGGAGGGCAATTCGAAATCCGAATGCTTTAACGAAGGAGCTCTTCTCGAAGGCTTGTTTAAACGGTTCAAATTTAACCGGCTTTATACGACGAATTTCGAACCCGAATTCGAAAAATAAAGGAAATCTGGTAATAATTACTAAAAGGGGCTTATATGGTATCCCCGTTGTTTTGCAAAAAAAAGCAACGGCTATTGGTATAATGAATTTAATGAATTTATTAAATTGCAGCAGCCCGGGCAATAGCTGCTTAACAACAGCGCCTGCCCGGCCGTTCGGGCTTCGAAACGGAAAAATCCGACGATGGCATTAAAAAATAAAGAAAGGAGGTTACGGGCGAAGCCTCTAAAAGCTCAAAGGGCTCATAACCTAATAAACGGGCATTGCAAATGCGGAAAAAGAAAGCTATATTAATAAAGGTTATTAAAGCTAAAGGAAATCAGCTTTTGCTGCTCTAGGCTAAATACTCTGCACTAGGGTGCTAGTGCAATATAACTTTTATCCAGGTGCCGTTAAGGGCCTATACAAAAAAGGCCGCCCTAATTAAGAAAAGAATCGTTTGCGTATAGCTTTTGCCGCTTTATAATATAAAAGGAAATATAACAAAGACCCCTAGCGCTTCCTTTAACGCCCCCTACCGGTCTCGGCGATTTATAAGGACCTGCCGGAAGGGATCGCCAGCTCGCATCGTACTCCTTCCGAAGGAGGAAAAAACGCCAGCACGAAAGCTGGGCCCCTCCAATCCAAAGGTAAAAAGAAAAAAGCACCAAAACTGGACTAATCCGTTCCCCTCCAGAAGGATTAAAACCAAACCCGAATAACCGACCCGAACCGCGGAAACGAAGGACTCAGGGTCTTGCCCACCCCCCAACTCGAACGCTTTACGAGGCATTAACGAATAGCGCTCGAACGAAATCTTTCTCGAACTGGAAAAGGAACTGCCCAGATTCACCCCCAAAATCGAAAGCGAAAGCACTTAACGTGCAGTTGCTTCCCATCCTATCGTCGGGCAACGCATAAGGAAGGACAAATGCATCCATTTGCTTCGCAAAGCGAGAACTTTTTGCTTCATACAGCGAAAGCAATAGTTATGGATTACCCCCTTTCTTAACTTAAAGGGAAAGTCGCCGATACCGAGCGGGATATCAGCTCATAAAATATACGCATTCATCCCGAAGGTCCGGAAATGTAGCTTCAACCGGACCTTGCCCTAAAATACGAAAGCTCGTACGCCTAAAAAAAAAAGCAAAGCGTAGCGAAAAGCCTCGCAAACGCGAAATGCGAACGGAAAAAGAAACCTCGTAAACGCGAAAGATGCAAGCGGGCAAAAGAAAGACTAACGCGCAACGGAAATTGGCTCAAAAAAAGGAAGCACCGAATCCGTAACGAATCCGGGCTCATAATTGTCGCGTTTTTAAATAGCCCTTTTATTAACGTATTTGCTACATTCTGCTAAAGCTTTAAGGAAGGAAAGAAAAAAAGGAGCGTCGGAAGGTATAAGGGGAGATCGGACCTTTATATAGGCCCAAATGGACCCCCCCTGGGGGGGTCCCCTGCCAGAGCGTTATACCCCTTTAGAACAGCTCCAAAATAGACCCATTTTACCGCGACAAAATGACCTTGTAAAGCAATGAATGGCATAGTTGTTTCAACTAGTTTCATCGTAATGTTAGACCTTGCTCTTTTACCAAATTCGGATGTAAGAGTGATATTCCTTGGGAAAGATTGGTTAGATCCGCAATATCCCACTTTCGAAGCTGTCACAGCCAACATCACCACCACCACTTTCCAATTTGGTCACAACTGCTCTAAACCTTTTGATTGTATCTTACCTAGTACATTTTGAGTGCTCGATATCTCTACTTCCAATAGGCTGCTTCTAACCTTTTTCATCATCATAACCTAAACATGTACCGGACACACACACACACCCTGAAATATACGTCGAACAAGATTCACCTACGGACGCCACAAACAAGATATCTAAGGAGGTTACGTACGACACACACTGTTGCACGAACGTCCATACGTAAACACGGTGAACACGGAGATGCTTCGTGGACGGAGTGGAGGGGAGCTAGTTACTCCTCTTCCCAAGGTATCACGCCTATCCTCCAATCTGACGTTCATCATGACTACGGGCTTCAGGACGTCCTCGGTAAACTGTATCACACGAGCAGACTCCTTTCACACCGGCACCCGGGGGTGGTGTTGGAGTTGGAGATGTTGGAGACGTTCATGCTGGTGGCGTTGGTGTTGGCTGTGACAGCTGCAAGAACTAGTGGGACTCTGCAAGTCTCGTCTAGGATATCAAAGTAGTTAGTCTACGGGCCTAGAAGGATCGATATACGAACCTGTTATCGTGAACAGTAACAATAATTGTAATGATATGATCAGCTCTGTTCTATAACCGCGTCGCTGCTTGTCGGCCCACCGTCCCTACTGCCGTCTGCGGCTAACAACATCGGGAAGACACTTATTGAACGGGATATCAACAGGGGAGTTGTCCATAGATTTTGTTTCTCCGTACGAGCTGCCTCGGGTTCGGATGCGAGAGGGCGCAAGCAACAGTCTGCTTCGGGGGTGGGGGGACTCACACGACCCATGACAAGACTCCATTATCGTATGATCGTGTATCTGGAGTGATTTATGAACATTGGCCAAGTATTTGATTTACGTGGCGTACGTACTGGCTATCAAAGCAATAGGTCTACAACACCTCCAATGGATGAACTCCGAGCTTGTGTCGCGCACATTGCCATTGCCCATAACAGAATAATTCAAACCAAACACACCATCGCCCCGTTTGCCAACTTCAAACCAAAACACCAGGCATCGTTGCAATGGTTACATTAAACGAATAATCCCTTGAGCCAATATCGTCATTTTATAGGGGAAAAAGACGGAGTATAGTTACTAGTCATTAGACCCGACTCCCAAAAATCACCACGGGACGGTCCCCTCGAGCGTATCCAGAATCTGGCCGAACTCGTCGTCGCGCTTGCCCTCGATGACCTTGACGAAGGCGGCGGCGGCCTCGGCGGGGTCGCGGGCGCCGTGGGAGCGCTTGGTGGCGGGGTCGAGGCCGCCGAGGCCGGTGGCGGCGTAGCCCGCGTTCCAGAGGGCGATCTTGACGCCGCTGCCCGAGAGCTCGAAGCGCTGGCAGGCGGCCAGCATGTTGAGCCCGGCCTTGCTGATGCGGTACTCGGGGGCGGTGACGGGGTACTGCTGGTCCTGGGGGTCGCTGCGGTTGGCGATGGAGCCGAGGTCGCACGTCACGTGCAGCAGCCGCTTGTCCTTCTTGCACACGGGCATCTGCACCATTAGCATGGACTTAAACGTCTCGCTGACGGCGCACGCCGACACCAGGTTCGTCTCCAGCGCCTCGCGCAGCGTCGGCACCGCGTCCCCGTGGTACCGCATCACCGCCGCGTTGTTGACCAGGATGTCGACCCGCCCGGCCACCGCATCGACCGTCTGCGCCGCCCACTTGAGCGACGCGGCGTCCGTCACGTCCAGCGGCAGCACCGCGAACGAGTTCCCGTGCTCGGCGACGAGGGACAGGGCCGCCGTTTCGCCCTTGGCCCAGTCCCGGGAGCAGAGGAAGACGTGGTACGGGCCGCCGCTGGGTGAGTCTTCTTCAGCAGGTTCGGCACGGAGCAGAGCCCTGACGACCTCGAGCCCGATACCGCGATTTGCACCTAAGGTAGCATGAGTACCAACATCTCTCCATGATGGCAAAAGGGTGAAGGGGATGCATGAAGCTCACCTGTAATCAGCACAATGGTCTTCGCAGGGTCCACGGGATTAGCTAGAGGGTTGGTAATGGGTATTGTAGGTGTTTCCGGCGTTGTTGGCCGTCGTATGGCAGGAGGATATACTCCTCGTGGAAATACTTGCGGCTGAGCCCCTGGCTGAGGAATCATTTGTGGTGGAACCATCTGCTGCGGAACCATCTGCTGCGGGAATGCCTGGGGTGGAACCTGTGATGTAGGTGGTGCTGCTGGTGTTGTTGTGGGTGGCGTTGGAACCGGCGATGTTACCCCTGGAGGTGTTGGCCCTGCTGATGTTGGGCCTGGTGTGGTTCTAACTGACGATGCCGGGCCCGGCGATGTTGGGCTTGGCGAGGTTGGTCCTGGCGACGGTGCAGCTGGCGATGTTTGCATTGCTGTGTGTGGTGTTACCTGCGGTGGTATGGCCTGTGGTGGTATGGCCTGCGGTGGTATTGCGTGCGGTGGGAGCGCACGAGGTGGTATTGCAGTATGTGGTGGTGCAGTCTGTGGTGTTGCTTGTGGTGGTATTCCATGCGGTGGTAGTGCTTGCGGTCTCGCCCATAACGCTGGCTGTGGAGCAACAAATCGCTGCTCTGAATATGAATATTGTGGAGGCCGCATCAACGCTTGCTGTGTAGTAGTTTGTGGCGTTGTGATTGGTTGATCCCAATTCCGAGCCGGAGCTGGACCCGGAGGCAATGTGATCTTAGGGCGACGACGGACTGGACAAGTCAGCTTATAACGTATAATGACTCTAGCTGCCTGCGTATAACTATAATATTTCTTCGAAGACATTAATGGTATTATTCAAGCTCGTGTGGCATTCTGTTCTAATATCTGCGGCATCGCACTCCGATCAGGCCGAAAGGATTCATTCCAGAGCTCCAGATCTTCAAGGTTCAAGGGTTCTAGGGTTCCATAAAAACCCGTCGCGAAACTAAGAGACGATGTGGAGATTGCCATAGACGCTGGACAACCAACAGCAAAATGGTTTAGGTAGCTCAGTAGTATAATGTCGAATTCTCACCTGCTTGAAACTTAGCCCGAGTGGCCTCTCTTCCTTCCTCAACGCGCGTCGTCAACCTGGGCCGCCCTGTCCTTCTGCCGACGTGCACGGAGTCCCGAGATCTCTTGATCTGGCCGAGCGTAAACCCGGTGATCCTCTCGATCTCAGCCGGCGAGAGCTTCGCATCGTAATAGAGCGTGCGCACGCGCTGCCGGTCAGCCTCGGTGAGATGCTTGGTACCACGGGGCATGATGATTACAGAGCAGTTCCGAATCCTGAATAAGGAGAGGGAAGGCCTAGGGTTGCTGGGGAGGGTAACAGGGTGCGGCGGAGGAATCGGGTGCTTCTACGGTGATGTGCGGTAATGTGCGGTAATGTACGGCGATGATGGGCGACATGGAAAGGGGAAAAAAGAAACGCGAACGAATGAAGTCTTGAGGTCCGACGGGGGAAATTTCTTGGTGGGAAGCTGCATAGACGCTATGCTGCCTTGGGTAAAGTATGGGGCCATTTCATAAGGGGCACTACGTGGCAGGGATTCGAAACTTCCCTGTATTATTCAGGGTAGGAAGTATCATGTCAACTTTTGATACCTACCACTTCACATACCTACCCCCTGCCTTAAACGTCCTTCATTACTTTTCATGTGCTTTTTTATCTGGCCTCTCTCACTCTATCGTTTTACCTTTTCAAAGGCACCCATAATATTCTTGAGGCTACCGATTTTTCATATAACCCTCGATAACTGTATTCCCAATAAATTTGTCTTCAACCCATATACACCAGCATAACTAGAACGGGTGTGTATGGTCTGGAATACCGTTTTGTGATGCTCATGTGCCAGTTCAATACTGTTCAGCCCAGCCTTACGAACACTGCAACCCGTTGAACTATATACACAACTTCTAAGCAGAGCGCGTTGCTATAGAACTGTTCCTGAATGCAATAATTCTCAACGTACGAAAGCAATAAGGGGGGTACGGCCCCTTATGCAGCCGTGCAACCATCCGCTAGTAGATATAGGGGTCCGAGTGGACCCATCAGCCCCTATCCCTCCCATTACATCAATCCTTGACACTGATCTAGGCTTTGGCTCAAACGAGCTATACTCTCCATATACTACACATCATTCAGTGGGCGATGATGGGTGGGACGCGGAATGATGGTCACACGCATTGCCTAGGTACCTATCTTAACTTGCGTTTGCTTTGACAGTTCAACCCTAACCTTAGATGCGTTTCGCCAATTTTCATATCAACCACGTCTAATGATCTGGGAAGACACCAGTTTCGGTCTCTTAAGCTCCCTACAAGCCCGGCGTATTGAGCGTAACGCGGCCTGCATAGATGGTCGAAAGCGAGCCGTGTAATGTTTTATAGTTTTAACTGTTTTCCCCTTCCTATATACAGGTTTACTACCTTGCGCAACCTCAGTGTTGAGGTATACTAGTCGCCTTACCCTTTCCCCTCCGGTCGGAGACCCGATCCATAAACTCTCTGAAATTCCACCTTTTCCTATCGCCGCCACTCCGGCGGCCCGGCGGTGTACTGGGGATGGAGCTAGGGCTCAATAGTGCAGCTAACGATGGCGACGACCTGGCCGGTCGGCCCATCACCTCCGTAGGACGACCTGCCATTATGTTAGTTCATCAGTCTATGATGATAAGACTGGCAATAACCACCATCCTCCGGATAGACGAAGGAGCAATAGTAGGAACCTACGTATGTTTCCTGCGCCGCCGATGCCATATCCCCTCGGCTGCCTATCTCTTTCGCTGATTTCCTCGTCATAATCATCACTATCATCATCGTCGTCGACGTCATCCAGACTGCATCGCCTCCCGCTGCCCCCGCCCGGCATAGCTGCTCCCACACCCGAGTCGAGGGTCACTCCCCGGTGGCGCATCATAGTTCGTGGGGACGATGATATATGACTACCGCCGCCGCCGCCGCCGCCAACGGGCCGCAGCTCCGCTATCGACACGCTCCGCACCAGCGCCAATTTCCCCTGGACCCGGACCCGGTGCAGGTGTTGTTGTTGCGGCCTCCTCTTCGGCAAGAGCCGGCCCGTCTCGGGATCTATTTCGGAAAGGGAGACTTCGCCGCTGCCACCATCATTGCTGGGTCGGCGATGATCGCTATTCGGCAGATACGTGGCCAGATCATCGAGGAGAGAGGGTAGGGGAGGCGGCGGTCTGTACGGACGGGAACGCATCGTGGACTTGTGTTGATGGCTGGTCGGTTTACAGCTAATAGTTACTGGAGTAGGTAGGCTAGTAGGCTGGTAGGTATCAGGTAGCCTACGATTACCGATTGCCGATCACCAATTGCGTCGCTAATGTAACCTAATGCGAACACGGGATGGTGTCACGAAATAAGGCCAGCGCCAGCAAGGGTGTCGGGAGGAGTGGAACCACGAGCAAATATGTATTAGTGAACGAAATAAGCGATCGACCTCCGTTCGCAGCTCTTCAAGGAATCAATTGATCATAAAATAACGAGCGCCACGAGCTGTAACTAAGCTCAGGTTCGGGAAATCTCTCATGGCATCGTGATCTGCGGATGAAAGTGTTCGATCTCGGCTGCGAACCCTGCAGGAGATCAGGAAGAACACACAACAAGAACCGGGGAGGGGGAAGGGATGATGGAAGCAAGGAAGGGATGAAAGAAGAAGGAGAAGAAAAGATTGAAAACCTGTGTTGGCCTGGTAGGCCAAATGTCTCTGTGTTTCATCCAATGCGACGTTGCGGCCGGACACGTGCGTCACTTCATCTTTACTTATCAGCTCAGCTCCACCCGAGACAGGCACAGCAGCCCTTTTAGCGGAGCTGAACCACTCTCTCGGCACCTTTCCGAACCCGGTCGTCAGGGGGCGATCCCAACCCTGTAACCTGATGTGGTGACCGAAGAGATAGAGATTGATCTTAGGTATTGTCATTATCAGATTTATATGTATGCCCCCAAGGTTGAGCCCCCTGGAGCGTGGACGACAGAAAGAAAAAAAAAAAAAAACTTTAAGATAGATAGCACTGTATCTATGCATGATGGCCAGTTGCATGACAGTGCAGTCATCACGATAAATTTTTACCTTGTGAGATATCGCTCGGGTGGATGTTAGTGAGCCTGAATAGTGTCGACCACCGTCCAATACCTATTCTGGATGGCGTCAGGTGAATGTGTGTGTAGAACATACATACACTTGTATATATCTACACTATGAGCTAGAACACCCAAACCATGCGTCTCCGATACGGATTTCGAGGCACAACAGACGGATCACTGAAGACTCATAGCGGAGAGCATGAAAGGCCAAGCTGGACCCAGGGCAGCTCAATAGATTACGACGACTTTACGAGCCATATATCTTTGTGTCACTGCCCACCTCCTCGGTCTCTCCCATGGATCGATGCTCTTGAGCCAATCGTAAGCGCTGTCGTCTGCACGCCGTAGGGTCAGGTCAAGCCTTTTGCCCTATATAAAAGCCAGTCGAACATCGTGGCAATGGAATATTGGAAGAGTAAATCGGCAAGAGACCTTGTGAATATTAGGGTTGCGAGGTGAAGACTAGAAGATACCCAAACCACCTATTTCGTTGCCCCCCTGACTCTACTTCGAGCCCCCCCCCCCCTCCCCCGTTCCATTTCCACATAGTCCCTGCCTCCTCTCAAGGATGCGCACCCACAATACCCTACTGGCGGCAACAACCACCACCCTACTCCTAGCCGCTCCGGCAGCAGCGGGCCCCACGACTGTAGCCGCCGTCGCTTCTGCTCAAACCAGCAGGATCGGACTCACCACCTACAAGGAGATCCGCGAGGGAGCGGACAACGCAGCGGCGATCGCGTACGACGCGCCGGACCATTCGGACACGCTGTTCCTGTCGGTGCAGATCGCCGCGGGCGTGACAGACCACGTGCAGATTATCGACGATTTCTGGGCGCTGGTGCGGAACTACGGCTCTAACGGGGCGGCGGTGATCCCGCGGGTGAGCTATGACGGCTCTGGCTCCGGCTCCGGCTCCGGCTCCGGCTCTGGCCCCGGCGCGGGTGAGCTGCCTGGTAATGCGTCTGTCATCCTTGACGATGCCGCCACGTGGGCCGCTGTGTTTGCGGCTGCCGCATCCGGCACCGTCGAGATCCCCGTCATTCAGGCTGGGTTTCTCGGTGTGCGGGGGGAGTGGCATGTGCGTTCCCCCCTTCTCTCTCTCTCACTTTCGCTCTGTTACTCCTATAGCATCACTTACCTACCTGTCTACAAAGCTTACCAAGAATCGAAAAAACAGGACGGGCCCTTCTGCACTGCGCAAGGCACGGACGAAACGCCCGCGAACCTAGAGGTCAAGCGGCAGCTGGTGGAGGCGCTGCGGCAGGGCAACGGCGGTCGCAAGGTGGCGTTGCGGTATCCGCGCGACCACCGGGCGCTGTTCCCGGGCGACCGCACCGTGACGCTGCACGACGACTGCCTCTTCGACCAGGGCGGGGAGGAGTCCGGCGGCGGCACGTTCCCGGATGGCGACGGCGACGGCGAGGACCGGCAGGTCTGGGTTGATTACGCAAAGCAGGTCGCGGCCGGCAACACGTACGGTGGCAGGGGCTGCGGCAGCGGCTGGTCCGACTGGGCGGACTTATGCGGCGAGATGGGGAAGGGAGAGGGGATGGTGCCATATATTCACGAGTTTCAGATCGCGTACCTGAATGTGAGTCGTCTTTCATCTACTTGGCCGGGCTCGATGGATCATTGCTGACGCAGGAGACGACAGCCTGGAAACTCAGCGGCATTTCAAGAGCCGTCCATTGATTCGAACTGGACCGAATGTGTTGATGCTATTCAGGGTGCACTTCGGCAGTATTTATGAGGTGCATTGCGATTGGCACTTCGCACTTGGAATTGGTTCTTGGTTCTTGATTCATAGAAAAGGCTTCGGGTGTGAAACTGTGTTTCACACCAACCTAATATATCCATGGAATAGACATAGACAAGGAAGGAATAGACGAACAGGACGAGATATAAACAGGTTTAGAGCGACATGCGGCCCGAAGTTTTCAGCTCCGTGCGATGTGTGCCTATCGAAAGATACAGTAGAGATCTAGTACATCTGAGATCTTCGTAGCCCAGGCTTACGCCATGGAACTACGCCTATAATCAATGCAAGCAAATTGCAGGTGTTACGAGTGTCACAATTTTCCTGGGAGGATTTAGGTACAGGACGCGACGGGAGACTACCACGCTGATTGCGGATGACTCCGATGTGACGCATCCAACTATGAAGATATGCAGGCGAGAGCGCCCAGCCAAAGCTCGAGGGCAAGGCGAAGAAAGGAGTTCTTGGGTTTCTCCGAGGTCGTCAATGTCTACTGATGCGAAGTGAGTCACCATCAGCGGCTGACAGGTAGCGATGGACCATGCATCATGTTATCATGTATCGATCGAAAAAATTTCTCTGGGACCCAACAGCAGAGAAAAAACTCTGCAAATAGGCCAAAGGGTAAGTGATCGCGATTTCCTCTTTCCTCCAATTTCCCCTCCAAGACCTGCCATTGAGAACGACGAAAGCCAGAGTGAATATGAAGGATTGTAGTTTTATGTGAGGAGAGAAAAAGAAGAAGAACAGAAGAACTTCGGGAACCGCTCGCAGGCTTTTATGCGCTGGGGAATGGAGAAACATGTCGCCGACATTTAGCCCTGGCGGCGGGTGCCCAACCAACCACCTGCAGGTCCACTGTCCCGCTGTATGTATGTATGTATGTACATGCCTAGTAGGCTACCTATACCTAGGTAGTACGTGCCAGTGGTATTTATACCTCCTCGATGCTAAACCTATTCCGGACCGTAGATCTTCCCCACCTACTAAAGAGCTAACTCCACCCACTGAAGGGCTAACTCCACCCACTAAAGGGCTAACTTCACCCACTAAAGCCGTACTTATTCCGTTCTGATTGTTTATTTGCAGTATTGCTGCTATTGTTTTATTATTATTATATTAACGCGTTTTTAAAGCTGTATTTATTAATTATTTAAAGGATTTCTTTTAGCTTAAAATTTCTTTTTTTTATAACTTTAAATAAACCACTTTATATAAGATTCGATTTTATTTCTTTTATAACTTTCGATTTCTTTAATTATAACGCCTATAATTGCTATGCGCCTATAATTATTATACGCCTATAATTGCTATACGCTTATAATTGTTATACGTTTATAATTATTATGCGCTTATAATTATAACGCCTTTAATTTTAAGCGTTTTAATTAACGGTAATTCTTAAGGTTAATAATTTCTTTATTTCCATATAATTGTAATGTATTAAATAAATTAATTATTTTAACGTTTTATTAACGTATTAGCCAGGTTAGTTATTATAATATAATTAAGCATTATAATAAGATTTTCTTATTATTAATTTCTTATTATTAATTTCTTATTATTAATTTCCTATTATTAATTTCCTATTATTAATTTCTTATTATTAATTTCTTATTATTAATTTCTTATTATTAATTTCTTATTATTAATTTCTTATTATTAATTTTTTATAATTACTTTCTTATTATTAATTTTTCGTTAGTTTTATCGCACTTATATATACTTCTTTAACGGCCAATGCCCTTTAAAGCTATTTCTACCGAATTATAATACAAATTGCCTCGCTGGATTTTACTTGGTTATTTTTTAACATTAACTTAATGCTAACTTAAATGTATTAACAGAATTTCCTTTCTTTCGACCTTTATTCTTTCCGATCTTTCTTTTTTCCGATAACCTTTCTTTCTTTTAACGACCTATCCACGTTCCCTCTTACTACTTCTGTTCCAACGCCTTTATTCCGGACGAATGCCCCCCCATATAACTTAAGTAAGAAAATTCTCCCGAACCTTAAAAATTTTAACTTAGGAACTAATTATATATCGATAAGCAATATTCGACGCATTTCTTTTTCGAATACGGTATTATATGAATAGGTATTAGGGTTGAATAAATAAGTAAAAAAAAAAAAAAGGCTATTGCGATAGCAACAGGTAAATATAGGGGGGATTTGGGTAGGGATTAGGTGGGAACAGGGGAAGCTAATACTAGCTAGCGTCCCTAGTTTCTCTCCATAATTCCCTTCCCAAATAGGGAAGGTCGAGGAGGTATAAACACAACCGTAGGTGCCACAGTTGTATTGAGGCAGTAAGGCTCGCTGGAATCCCGGTATAGCAAGCCACACTCTGACGCATGATTTGGAGGGGCAAAGAACGGCCAGTGACGGTCCCTCGTATGGAGGGGTCCAATCAATTGGCTGATATTACCACTACCCCGCCAACAGACCTGCTTATCACCTGTCGCTTGTTCGTGTGTGTCCGGCCGTGTTTGCAATTTCATCACCTTTCTGCTGTTTCCTTCGTCTTCGTTGCCTTATTTCGTTGCACGAATTAAGCTTAGCACATGCCCCCTTTTCTCCGGCGGGATACCACAACAATACGTGTGTGCTAGCTATATAAGATACACCCATTGGGCTTTTCCTAGGCTTTACACCATTACACCAACACGACATCCCCACCTTCAGAGAGACGCCTAACTTTGCATCTGTTGCACACCAACCCACCTACCTCTTCACAGACCCGCAATCATGTCAGGACGTGGAGGACCTGGTGGTAACTCCCGCGGCCGCGGCGGGAAGTTCAAGAAGTTCACTCGGGGAGGTACGTCGTCACGAATAAGGACACGCCCGCTAAGGCACAGCACCCCAGCCGGTTCGTGACATCCTAATAACAGCAAACACAGGTGGCAAGCACTTCTCGCGTGACCTACGACCGCTCGACGCCGACGGCAACGAGATCAGCATGTGGAGCAAAGACTCGAAGAAGGAAGACAGCGATGAGGACTCCTCGGAGGAGGAGGATTCCTCGGAAGAGGACTCGGACGACGAGGCCGGCCCTTCATCGGCGGCCAAGCAGCAGCGCCAGGAGCTGACGCGGGAGGAGCGCCGGCAGGCCAAGAAGGCGCAGAAGGAGGCGGCCATAGCGAAGAAGAAGGGCGCCGTCCAGGTGGGCGACATGCCGTCGGACGACGAGGAGGACAGCGATGACAGCGACGACGCCGACGACGCCGCCATCGCCAACCCGAACCACACCAAGTCGGCGCGCAACCAGACGCGCATCCCGCCCAAGTCCGCCGACGACGACGACCAGAACGACGGCGGCGTCGCCAAGGTCACCGAGGGCGTCAAGAAGCTGCCGTCCAACATGAGCCGCCGCGAGCGCGAGTCCTACGAGGCGCAGCAGGCCAAGGAGCGCTACCGCAAGCTCCACGAGGCCGGGAAGACGGACGAGGCCAAGGCCGACCTGGCGCGGCTGAAGCTCATCCGCGAGAAGCGGGAGGCCGAGGCTGCTCGGAAAGCGGTGCGTAACCTCCTCCCAATCTGAGATGTCTTTTTGACGGTGACTGACTTGTTTGATCCGTAGGCCGAGAAGGAGGAGCAGGAAGAGCTCCAGAGGGCTAAGCGGGCTGAGATAGAGACGAGGGAGGCGAAGAAGCGCGAGGCTGCCCTCGGAAAGCCTAGCAAGAAGGGGAAGAAATAAGAGCTTCGATATCATGACTCTTATTGCGTTAAAATCACGGGCGGGCGATATATGTCATGTCGATACACAACTGAATACCATCCGCCCTTACAGATCTGTGGGCTCTTACATGCACTCTGGGAGCCTTTAGCCCACCCTCCCCTTGTTCGATCCCCTGTTTAAACTTCTAAGGGCTACCACTTGCGTATTTATGGCCTTATAAGACAACCAACGTTGTAGCAAGAGAAAGTGGCGTCTGTCCAGCGATAATCACAACTTGGTCTCAATAGCCTTGATCACTATATCGGACGATTGCATACTTAACCACTTCATGTTCACTGACTCTACCAGTAGGAACACATCCTGATATATACACATCCTGATATATCATCTTGACCTACTACATGGTACTGGCGGTTCACTTTCCTTTTTATTAATTTTTTCTTTTCTCTCTTTCATTCTTTTTCACAATACACGGTATCTAATGGTATGGTCGATAAGAAACCCTTATAAATGATAAATGACGGTCATATCCTGTGCTTGACCATGAGCCAGCTACTGTGGGTGGTGAGGTAGGGGTTAGTTAATCCTCAATCCTGAATTCCACCACTGGCAGTCAAGTATGACGTCCACCATAAATGAGTCACAGAAAGATACATGGTATGTAACGGGTTTGCACCTGTAACTTTTTCCCAGGCTTGAATAGGGATCTATCTAACCAATTTCACAATATGCGCCTTTGACAAGGCTCTCACCCACCATAATAAAATAATGTAAATGTTCTACCCCTTTAAGGGCCTCTGAGCCTGGCCAGCTGACCACATAAGCAAGTACTAGAACTATCTCCCCTTCAGCCAAATGAACTCAGCCCCATCTACGTGTCATCGTGTAAAGCCTTGGCGCTTACGGCTCTCTCAATAAGTGGCTCCAATATGGGGAAACCAACTGCATACTGGGTGAAGGTGATGGGCAAGGCAGGGGCCTGACCAAGCTACTATGTGGCAGAGGTACAACACTGTACCATGATGGCGCAGTACAGGTGGAGGTAATATGGGTACATACTTACGTACTTACATTGTATCATATATCGAATGGGGCCTAACCTAGAATGCCTAATATGGCCCGGGATGAGGTCTTATTGAGCTCCGCGTATACGACTTCCTACTCGACCCCTTTTCTTTGAAATAAGCAGTTGAGCCTGCCGGTTTCATTTAAACACATGTTTCTTCGTCAGCATCATCTGCCTACTTGAAGACTGCACAACAATTATTCACGCCTCGATTGTCTAATACAACTAAACACCATGGATGAATATCTATCCTTGTATCACCCACTCCCGTCAGAGCCGGGGTACATCAGACTTCTCACCATCCACCCTGGCACTCACTCTGACCCTATCCACATCGAACTTCAACAACAACTCGTCAACCTCAACCACCACCATGTGCCTCCTTACGAAGCACTATCATACGTTTGGGGTTTGGAAGACAACCCAGTATCAGTCAGATTCGGACCAGGCGGTCGGTATAGCCGTTTTGTAACACCCAATCTCCGCGACGCTCTATATGACCTGCGACTTCCAGATGGACCACGTACAATCTGGATCGATGCCATCTGTATCGATCAACAAAACGACAAAGAAAAAAGCAAGCAGGTTGCGAATATGGACGACGTGTACCGAAAGGCATCACACGTCGTTGCTTACCTAGGCCCTCAAACGGCTACAACTGCTCGTGCCATTGAGCTGTTCAATGAGATCGGCACTCAGGTAGAGATCGCCAGTTGGAGCCCTGCGACCATACGCCCATCCGCCGCTGCCCGTGACAAAACGCTGGGCGATACTTTTACACCGTTTCCGTACTCTGATAGTGACGCACAGTGTATCAAGGACATACTCGACCGTCCATGGTTCGGGCGGCTCTGGGTGAGACAGGAAGTAAAGCTCGCTCGCCAGGTATTTGTCAAGGTTGGTGGATATTCAATGCCCTGGGAGGCCATGTACAACACGGTTTGCTGCGTCAGTTGGAAGTGGCACAACAGAGGTGCTTTCAGGATCTTGGTGGCCGCTATTATCCACCGTGTGGTATTTGTATACGAACCGGAATCAGCATATCACTTAGGCTCTCTCAGGGAGACATTGACGGGCGCGGACTGTAAAGATCCTAGAGACAGATTATATGCAATCCTCAGTTTATGTCACCCGCAGAACCGTTCCGACATAATACCCGACTACTCTATCCCTGCTGCAGATGTCTATCGGGATGCTGCATTGCGATATATGGTCAAAAACAAGAGTCTGAGGATCCTACAATATTGCGACTTGCACGAGCAGACTAAAAGGCTGCCGAACCTCAGCAGCTGGGTTCCCGACTGGTCAACCGAGATACAGTATCGCAGGATAGCTCTGGGGACTTCAGCGGGTGAGATGTTTTTTCCAAGATTTGAATACCTGGGCAGTGGTGTGTTGAAGGTAGCCGGCGTTGAAATCGCCTGTGTTCGAGAAGTTGGGCACATGGATACGACGACTTCCCCAGCGACTGTAAAGTCGGCGCATGAATTTGCCTCCAGGATATCACCAGGCCGAGACCTGAATCGAAAGTACATTACCGGGGGTTCCTTACTTGATGCCTTGTGTGGCACTTTGTTCATGGACCAATTCTTCGAAAATATACATTGGGGAACGGCAACCGACCGGTCCAAACTTCATTTAATACATCGTAGCTTTGTAGAGGTGAAGGGGCAAATAGGCGAAATTCTCGCTGACAGCGAGGTAGGGCGGGTACTATCCAATGTCATTACAGACCCCATCAAATGGGAAATTGCGAGGAAAATTCGAGGCTACATGCGCGGCCGTTGCCTTATTGTTACACAAGGTGCCCATATAGGCGCAGCATTGGCTGGTACCCGTCCTGGAGATCGGGTTGTGTTATTTCCTGGTATGAAAATGCCTGCAATATTACGGCCGTCACAAGATGGCAGATTCCAGCTTGTGGGATCTTGTTATCTGCATGGCGTGATGCAGGGGGAGCCGCTTCTGGGAAATTTCCCTGCTGGGTCTCGCCAGATTATGAAAGGAAAAGGGGGTGGGTACTACACTGCATACCGTCTGAACTCGAGCAGCGGGGAGACTTCGTGTCTGGACCCAAGATTCCAAATGCGCGGTATTGATATTTCGACATATGAACATCAAGCATACGGCACTGCACTTACGAGAGTGGATAGTAGGGCGTTGGAGGATGCTGGGGTGGCTCTTCAAGACTTTTACTTGGTGTAAGTAGGTAAGTAGCAATGTCAGAACTCATGCTGTTCCAAAACATCTACCAGCATCGGATTCCGGCGAACTGGGCCGGCAAGGTCTGTCCGGATGCGGATATTGGGGACTGGTTATATAAGAACTATGGCTTCCGCGTGATCGGCCGCATGGTCAAGGGCCCGGCTTGGCCAGAGTTTGAAGTGTCACCAGAGCCGGAGACGTCAGATCAGAGCAACACTAGGAAACACCCACGCGATGAGAAGGGTGCCCCTGTGATCGTGTTCGATGATATCAAAAGAAGCAGAAGATAGAAGCCTCGGATGTCGGAGTTGGAGGGGGGAGGCCTTAGAATTGAGTAATCAATAGCTGGAAACATGTGTGGAAACAGCTACTAGGAGGACAATTTAATAAAGTCAGTTGCTTGTTATCACAGAGGGTTAAGCAATTGCACGCATCGAAGTTGACGTAACCTATGGTGGTCGGCTAGAAAATATCACAACCACGTAGCGGTGGTGCCAGAGCCCAGAGGTGACAATAGAATATCGCGATTCGCGATATACGGAGGTAGCGGTCGAAAATAACCAGACATCCGCACTGCCAGTAAGTAGTAGCAGAAGTTCGGTTACCTTTGGCCGTCACCTTCGCAGGGACTAGTCTAGATGATTATACCTGGAATCCTGGATCATATAAAACGGGTGATAAGCTATTAATGGCTTGGCACAGATTATATATAGAACACTTCCAGTCCTTAGACTAGGTAAAGATCGTTTTCTTTCCCTTTGTATAATGGTATGTCGGTTTCCGAATCATGCTTGCTACTTCGCATACGAAACATTGCAAACGAAGAAATATCTTCTTTGGTTCTTCCGGTCAAGAACATCATAGTATGATCATAGTATGAGTGAGTATACTCCTCCAATGGCACAGAGCAGGGTACGCCCACAGTGGTGAGTGGGGTAACAAACACTCCCATGTAGGATTAGGCAGGTGATTTGAAAGATACAGCCGTTCCTCCATGCCAGTTTATCGAGTACAGCAATAGTAGTTCCTCCTTCGTGAATCGTTGTCATTGTTGCTCGTACCGTCTTCACCCATAAAGTTATAGCCAAAGTCCGCCGGAAGATCTCGAGACCAAGGGGGCCTGGCCTCTTCATTCAGGTACATGATAGGTAATAGTTACAACTTACGGGTTGATCGTCCGAAGTATGCGGTGATGGCAGTGACAACTAGTTAGCAGCGATCGTGTAGAAGCATTATCATAACAATTACTGTGTAGTAAATCCGCTTAATCTGCGCAGAAATAGGGGGCTAGGCCCTGCTAACTGGAGCGCTTGCAAAGACCCTGGCGATAGCTTCCTAGGCTGGCATGCGAAATACGAGAAGATACTACATTGACACAATACGGGCTCTCGAATAGCCTAGAGCTATGCATCACCATGATAGTGTCTCGTATGCTGTGTTGGCAGGAGGCATATATATATGCCCAGTCATATTCAGTAGGCCCGGGTGCGCTTACCGTGCAAATGCAAGGCCAATAACCCCCCAACGTTATCGGAAATCTGGCATCGCGACTGCTACTTAGAGGCTCATACATGGTTGGTCTCCCAAAGCGCTCGCAGACATGAGGGTTCTCCACGGCGCCGCCACCGCGCTCCTAGCCACAGTTACGGGCAGTCTCGCAGCCTCGACTCGCGGCCCAGCCGCCGTGCCCAAGGCCTACTTCGTCCAGTTACACCAGACAGGAACCATAGCCGGCCGCGGTGCGACGCCTCTATCGCTCGTCGACAAGGCGGCCGAGGCGTCCGTACCGCTCAACGTGCGGTACGAGTTCAACAACGCCGACGTCTTCCACGGCCTGTCTGTGACCCTAGAAGACGACGCCCACGTGGGCGTGTTGCGCGACCTGCCGGAAGTGGCCGACATCTTCCCCGTGCGCGAGATTCCCCGCCCGGAGGCCCAGCTCCCCGAGCTCCAGGACCCGTCGAGCAGCAGCAGTGGCGCTGACGCCGACCCGTCGTGGTGGTCGAACCTGACGCTGTCGATCAACAGCCCCCCGAACAGGAGGGCACCCGGGTCGAACTCGGCAGCATCATCGAATGGATCGAGCGCCAACTTCAACAGCCCGCACAGCATGACGAGTGTCGACCGCTTGCACCAAGCAGGCATTCGGGGCAAGGGCGTCCGGGTCGCCGTGATTGACACCGGCGTCGACTGGCGGCATCCCGCGCTCGGCGGCTGCTTCGGCCCCGGCTGCAAGATCGAGTTCGGGTACGACTTTGTCGGAGACGATTACGGAAGTGGGAGCGCGCCGAATCCTAAACCTGACCCGATAGCGACGTGCTTCGATGGGTTTCACGGAACGCACGTGACAGGTGTGTAGTTATTTTACATGAAGCTCCCAGTTCCCCGTAAGCCATGCGCAGTGCAGTCATTTGGATCAAGCTCCTACCGTTTCTTTCTATTTTTAACTTTGGTATTAGGCATCATCGGAATGGAAGTCCCCTCAAACTCCTCCGTCTTCACGGGCCTCGTTGGCGTGGCTCCCGAGGCGACGCTGGGGATGTACCGCGTGTTCGGATGTACCGGCGGTGCGGGTGACGACGGCATCCTTGCCGCGATGCAGCGAGCCGTCGATGACGGCGCCGACGTCGTCAGCATGTCCCTAGGCGAGCCGGGACTCTGGAGCGGGTACCCGTATTCGGCCATTCCTGCCGCGGCCGCCGCGCTGAGGCAGAAGGGCGTTGCCGTCATTGCTGCTGCCGGTAACTACGGCAGCTCGGCTCCCTTCTATACCGAAATTCCCGGCAATGCCGAGGGCGTGCTCTCGATCGCGTCCGTCGAGAACTCCCAGTTCCCCACATACCCCGTCCGCGACTCGAACGGGCACGAATTCCGCTACGCCGCGCTGTACCCTTTCCCCGAGGGCGACTATCCGGTCGTGTGGGCGAGCCGGGGGAACAACTCCGGCTATGACGACTACGGCTGCACCACTGCGAGCTATCCGTCGGCGGACTCGCTGGAGCACCCCATTGAGGATTGCATCGTGGTCTCGCGGCGCGGGCTGTGCACTCTGACCCAAATTCAGTCAGCGGCGGCTGCAGCCAATTTCTCACAGGTTCTGACGTTCCCGGATCCCGGCGTCGACAACGTCTTCATCGATGGCTACGGAGTAGCTACGCCGGCATTGACTGCGGACGGGGGTATCTATAACTTCGGGAACACACTTGATGATGCGCTTCTGAAGGCAGAGGGCAGCTCGGATTATGTGTTGTCTGTGACAAGCGGGCAGGTCAGCTTAGTCGACCAGATCGGCGGCGGTTTTCCGAATAACTTCAGCAGCGTCGGTAAGTCTGAATCCCCACGTGTTCTGCTCCTCGTCTGTATCTGCATAGTGAGTTCTCTCGCTAACATGTCTCAATGCAGGCCCCACGAGTGACTTCAAGCTGAAGCCTCAGCTCTCTGGGCCCGGTGGTTCTATCTTGTCCACCTACCCGCTAACGGCGAAGAGCCCCGGGTTTGGCATCATCAGTGGCACCTCCATGTCCACCCCCTATGTGTCCGGCGTCTTCGCTCTGATCAAATCGCACAATCCCTCGCTATCAATCGGTGAGATATTCGCCCTGATGCAGACGAGCGCCAAGACTTTGGACATGTTCAACTTCCCGGGCGTGTCTCCTGCTGCGCAACAGGGGGCAGGCCTCATCCAAGCCTACAACGCAATCTTCCAGAGCTCGACGGTGTCAGTAGGCGAGATCAATCTCTCGCTGGACGGAACCACATCCGGAAACTTTACTATCCACAACCCTTCAGCCGATGCCGTAGACTATACCTTGGATCATACCCCGGCCAACGGGATGGCCTACTTCCCAGAGGGATCCACTCGGCCGAACCAGACCGGCTACACAGACTACATCTACCACCATCTAACGCCGCTCTCCTTCTCGGCTAGCCTCAGTTTGAAAGTAGAGGGGAGTGACGCCTCCCAGGATAGTAGTAGTGCAGTGACGACGACTATCGGAGCAGGCGAGTCTCAGACGGTATTCTTCGACATCCGCGCCCCCGAGGGGCTCGCCCTCAAAGACGTGCCCGTGGCCTCGGGCTTCATCGGCATTTCCTCCTCGCGGAACGAGAGCCTCTCGATCCCTTACATCGGCCCGGCCTACGACTACACCGGCGACGACGCGGTGCCGTTCGGCATGCGGCCGCTCACGGACGCAGACCGTGCGGACGCGTGGGCCCCGACGCGCGATATCTTCGCCGCGCCGGAGGTGTACGTGGGCACGGACAGGCACGACATGGGCGACTACCGGGCGTTCACCCTCAACGGGTCGGACGTGCCCGTGACGTACATGACGACGACACAAGCAGCGCAGTGGAACCGCGTCGACATCGTGCGGGCCTCGACCAACTTCACCCCTACGTACTACGGGTACGATCCTTCGAAGCAGCTCCCGGGCAACCTGACGGAGCCCGACATCGCTGACAACGGCACCTTCGGCGGCGTGTCGCTCATCGGCGTCCTCTTCGCGGAGAGCGGGACCATGCCCGTGGCCCTCGTCAATGGTGTCTGGGATTTCCCGCCCCAGTCGATCGACCCGCCCGGATACTCGCTGCCCCTGAAGAAAGGTTCATACCGGCTCATCATGCGCTGCCTTCGCTTTGGGCGCGATGAGAACGATGCCAGCGCCTGGGATAGTTGGATGAGTGGGGTCATTGACGTGTCGCGGGATGTTACGTTTGGGTAATGAGATAGTTGAGCTGAGATGAGAGCCGGGACACTACTTATGTATATTACCTTCCAGCGACCTTTCTGGATTTGCTGATGATCATGTCTTATAATTAACACTCACAAGAGGTAGTCTTACAACTTACAAAGATCTGACTTTTTTCGCGCAAATTCCAGATTGAAATCATACTTTAACTCTATATGTTTAGGTAGTTCCAAAATGCCCCTACAAGCGCAGCACTCAAGTACGTACCCAGGATACGTCCTACGTCAACACTCGCAGCAATGCTCTCGTCACCACTCTGTTCATCACTATTATCGCCGTCCTCTTGGCTACCCCCATTATAGTCATCCCCATCCAGATCCCCTTCGTTGTTATCATCATCATCATCCTCGGGTGGCGGAGGAGGATCTCGCCCTTTGTCTCCGGCTTGAAAGCCATTAGCTTCGCCACCAAGGTACAAAGCCCCAATGTCGGTCAACCCGCCATCGGCCTGGAACAAAGCGACACCAGTGCCCGTCCACTCATTCGCCTGCTGGGGTCTGAAGGTCCCAAACCAGGCGTAATGCTTGACGTACCCCAGACCATCTAGGTAGGGAAGAGCCTGCTCCATCATGGCCAGGTTGGCTTCCTCAGGCTCCGCCGGGATCCCCAACTCCTTTACCCATATCTCGAGGTCGTATTCGCTCTCAAATCCATGCTGCCCGCCGTTGACGTACAAGTCGACGAGCTGGCCGAGCCACCACGCCAGGCCCCCGAGGTCGCCGTACCAGTGCGCTACCACAAAGTCCGTGGGACAGCCGTCCTCCGGGTCAATCTCTCGGCACGCCAATTCGAAGTCTCGTAACCACTGAAGGCCTCTCTCAGATCCGGTGACGCTTGGATGGGATATCTTAAAGCGCGCCCTCAGAGGTACTATCTGCTGTATGTAGGCTACGGCAGCTTCTCGCGGTCCAATTGCCGACCCGCCGGAGTCTGTTGTGCCATCGGGCTCATTGAATGTGAAGAGGTGTTTCGAGGCATCGGTCAGATTGCTGAGCTTCTCGATGTCCTCCGCCAGATCTCCATCGCCGATGCTATGCAACGTGGGCACAAATTCGATGTCCGACCCGTCTCCCCAGGGGAAAATCTGCTCCGCTGGTGCCGGAATGGGGGACCACGTGTAATACCATGCTATCGGCGACGAGTTCGAGGACAGCAGTATGTCGTAATCCGAAGACGGAGTCTCAGGCATGAACGAGATGCCTCGCTTCGAAGTCGCGATCGACTCGGTCGAAACGGCTAACGCGAAGAAGCCCAACACCAAGATGGGGATAGTTATAAGAGGTCTCATGTCCCCTTTAATATACACCGAGAACGATTATTCGAGTTGTTTTGACACTGTCTATATCGTCGGGTAGACAAGTCATAGTGAATGTAGCTAAATCTAGGCAAGATGTTGGGGTTTGTCCGTTGTTCAGGACTGATGCAACCACGCAAACTTGCGCTAAGGTTAAAGGGGCATGACAACATCTCCCACGCTTGGCAGCGGCAAAACCGTAAAGGAACACTACGTAGTAAGGACCAATTGCAACAACTCCCTTAATCTTGTAGGGTAAGCGATGAGGTCACCAATGAAAATCCGTGGCTGGATGTTTGTCCCAGAATCCGGCTATATACCGGTTTGCGCGGGTCTTTTCAGTGTCTTCTCGACGCCTGCGTTGGTTCCCTCGTCGAATGTCGCACGGTTTACTCGAATCTCAATTTTCTGCTCTGAGATGTCGATTCACATAATATAGTGTAAAGTTCGTTTAGTACCAATACTCACAACGAACCGTATAGCATAACAGAAGCCCAGGGGCAGAAGATAGTCGGCTGGAAGAATGGGGATATGTTGGCCGAAATCACAAAAAGGCTGTCAAATCGTTGTGCATTATGTGTATCGGTGCTCTAAGAAGTCAAATGGGGACTACGGGGATCGTATTCAAGGTTTTACTATACAGCTACTCAAGCGACAGAAACGACTTTGAATCAGGGTGTGAGCAGCCACCACTGACTTGGAGGGGTTGATTACCCCTGAGGCTAGTATATCGGTGGCGCACGGCGCTCGGGATTTCCCTACTGCCCATACCGAAGGTGTATACAGCAGGAATCTCGGGATTTCGGGCTTGTAAGAATACCCTTCCTTTTACATTGACAGTTATGCTAGATAATACAGTTTAGGCAATACAGAAGAATTAAAGGGAACGCTAGTGAGCTTCTTTACACGGGGTTTGTGACAATAACCGAGACCTCCAGTTTTACACACGTCTTGATAACGAGAGCATTAGCTTGACCAGACCCTCGATCTCCAAATATTTGGCAAGCCAACATGTTGTTGCATTGTTCTGTCCTTGTTGAACTTCAATCTAAACAAAGGCATTGTTCTGTAGTATCGGTTCGGTTGAAACACTGCTGTTAAGGAACACTGAACGACCATTGAGTATGCAACAAAGGTGACGTTTGAACCGATCCATCCAGCCTACGGAAACAAAAACATTTTTCGAAAGGTCCAACTATCTTCGAACGGTTGAAGTGTAATATATAATGAGCCCGCGCGTCTCTTCTTCGTCCCGACTGATGCACACACACTCGCACGCACACTCGCACGCACACTCGCACGCACACTCGCACACTCAATATAAACCCTCAACTACGACACATCAATTCCAAACCATCATTCTAAAAACTCGGTCACCATGGTTTCCAAGGACGATTTGTATCTGGTGCCGACCGCAAGCCTCAGGGCTCACCTGGCGCGGCTCGAGATGCTCCAAGGAGGCACGCGTACCGAGCTGGTCGACAGGCTATGGCAAGCCATGAATGTCTACGAGAATGATTACAACTCCGATGAAGAGGACTTGGAGGACACGGAGCGCGAGGCCTTGATTGCCGAGTGCCGTGCTCGCGGCTTACGCATTGTGGGTGCCTCCGGCGACATGCGTGCTAGACTCCGGCGGGATCACAACCGTCGGAAGCGGCATGCGGTGGCGCGAACACCCACGCCGCACAGGATCACCAAACGGACCACTCTAGCATCCCAGATTCGAGAAAGGGTTAAGAGATTCCTTCGTATGAGCCCGGTGCCGTCCCCCGAGACAGCGACTCGGCCTAGTCCTTCGCAGAGATACAAGTGCTCATGTCGCTGCGCAGGATGCGAATGCAATGGGTCCTCCTCAAGCCAGGATGGCACGAGCATAGAGGGCTCGTCTACTACGACGAACAGCCCATTCACTTGGAGCCCTCAGATCCCAAGTGGCGAGCCCATGGACCTGGATGATCTTACGGGCAACAGCAAGCGAACTTGCAGCCTCGGAAAGCGGAGTGACACAGTCACGGAGGACCCTACGGCAGCGAACAGCCAGCGTACCTGTGACCGTGGGACCGCGAGTGACGTGGTTATGGTGAACGAGATGACGACACACCGCGAACACGCCCCCAGCTCTACATTGGAAGAAGCTAGCCCGTGTCCGGGATTTTACACGCCCGCTACATCGCCAAGTCCGCCGCCATCCCCACGTGCGACCGGCAACTGCAAGGGAACGGGAACGGCGGTCAACGAGCCTGGACCCTGTAGTCTCAAGCGGCGCCGGAGCGAAGCCGATCCTGACGAGGAGGAGGAGCATAGCCAGCCTCGCCGGCTCAAGGTGTGTGACCGAGGCTCGGCAGGGGACGATACGCCGTCGGTTAGCTTGCCGAATGTGCCTCAGGAGGAGAACATCACTTGCTTCGGCATATCATCTGCACCCCCTCCGATGTGCGATGCGGCGACGTCAATGACGGACTCGCCCTCGCTACTTCCTGTGGCTTCAGCCGAATGCCGCCGATTATGCGCGCACCTGGGTTGCCACCATACACCGGTCGCACGCGATTGCCGCCAGACACGGTCTGCGCCTTACCACCTCCGCAGACGGGTCGTCCCCGTCTCCCACCGTGGATGCTCGCCCCATACGTGCCTCCACGCACGGGTTATAAAGGCCAGGTGGTCATAAAGGGGCATTTCCCCTCCCTTTTCGTAAGTGGCGCCCTTCTACCCCCTTTCTCCACTACTCCTGTCTGGCCTCTCAAGGCTTTTTCCCGCTCATGGGTATTGCAAATGCCTTTGTTTGACTGCTTCTATTGTTTGACCACATAATCTACTCACTTGAGGATATCGAGGCGTAAAGGAAGAAAATAAAACGAAAACACAGAATTCCGCCCCTGAAATAGGGGTGTGATCTGCGGCATAAGCCACCTCTAAATGGCAAGTAGATTTTTGGACGAGCAGGATTTTTGGATAGGTAGAATTTTGGGTAAATAAAGTCTTTTACAAATAAATGAATTCAGTTCGTATAATATCTATTGAAATTCCAACGTAGGTGACACTTAAGACGAATGAACTTATGTGACAATATGATTACCGTCAGGGGCTCCTCCACGGTAGATGCTAAGTAAAGGGGTCTACGGCGAAAAGAACTTGTGCTGATGAGGTTGCTATTACTTCTGCTTGCGGTAAACAACGCGAGTCTGGCTGTGCAGCCCAGTTAAGGTGATAGTACTGACATCCTGGTCCCGAGAGAAGAGTGGTGCATGGTGTAAGTAACAAAACATTGATATAAGTAAACACTCTGTTGGGTGGGCGGTGGTTTAGTCATCTACCCACACCAGTATATAGTCTAGCTCTTACACTCACTTTCACAGCTCGATTCCATCCATCTACACATACCGATTATCCCTTCATTCCTTTCTTTCTTATAGGTGATTTACTTTACACCTGCAACACCCTCCTTCGGGATGAATTAATCGATAGTAAAGATACATCTAATAATAGACGAGTGCTTAAAGGACGGTCTTTATTTCCCTTTTGTTCTATTTATGTATATCATTTCTGCGATGTTAACAAATTATTGTGCAAACTGGAACCATCAAACCTAAGATAGGACAAAGATGTTACCTCAATAAAGGGGCTCTTTCTTGAGAGAGCGGGCCGATTGTTGTTGGATTTGGGCTAGTCGTAGTACATTTTCCAGGCCATTGTCCAGGCCATTGTCCAGCGAAAACAATGTTTTCGCAAGACAATATAAAGAATGCTGAAACCACATGCGATCTCCTAGCTTAACAGTGGGATCATAACAGAAAATTTTCAATCTGTAGGGAACACTAACAATCTCTACTACACCCAATATGTCAGGTCTTACAGGTAAGGTACAGCGGGCGACTATCCAGTCGCTTCCAAAGCTCGTTATCCCCAAGGGGAATAGGCCCCAGCCGGAGGAAATAACACCATCTGGTGCAGTGCAATTCCTTGCGTATTGCAGTAAGTATAAGCGTGCTCCTCCCTCTAGGGTCGTCAAAATAGCGCCCATCACCAAGCCGGTCCAGCGCTTCGTCAGCGTTGCCGTCGATGTATCAGGGTCCACCACTACTACGTCGGCTGAGTCCTTCGTTAGCGCTCCCGACGTTCCGCTCCTTGAAGAAGAAACCGACGATGAGGACATCCCGACGCTCGATTTCGACTGGCGGGACCGGCGAGCACTCAGGCACAGGACGCGGGACCTCGAGCACGCGAAGGCCCAGCACGGGCACTGGATCGCGCTACTAAAGGATAATCCTAGGGACAAGAACACACTCCAGCAATGTCAGCACTGGCGGAAGGTGCGCGAGGAGCTCGGCGCCGAGGTCAGGCTAATACCGGACCGGCTACGTAAGCGACGGGAGTTCCGAGAGGAGTGCAACCGGAAATGGCCAGCATGAATGAGAGAAGACTCGTTGTTTGTGTTACGCACTGCTCTTCGTAGAGTACCTAGATAGAGGATGTAGGGGCTGTGCCCCTGAGACAAAGGCAATAAAAATGTAGTACGAGTATAATTTCTTTGTGGTCGAGGATGTGAGTAATGTAAATATCATCGAATAAAGGAACTTTGTCGTTCAGCAAACAAACCCATGAAAGTTGTGAAACTTCACAAGGCCATGTGTTCTGGTACAGTAAAGGGGATCGAAGCCCAAACAAAAGATCGCTTCATCAATGCTTTTGTTATTATAGACAATATCACACAACAAGCCCCGTGGTACAATTAACATTGTTCAGCCAACGTCTCGAGTCATAAAACGAGTCATAAGAGTGTGGCCATGGCTTACATATATAATATGGCACAACCTCGTCCCTACCGCAGACGAACTTCCCACAAACCCGAACTTCACACCATTGAACAGAAGCTAGGCGGGTGAGGGTGCAGACTCTCATCTATCCATTATCATGTCGACAAGGAAACCCGACGGACCAATGTTTAACACCGTGAACTACGGCGACAAATCAATGGGGGGACGCAAGGTCGAAGCACGGGTCCCGGGACGACGCCCGGGCTTGCAAATCGACACCAAGGCAGCGTCAGACAGGACGCGCCCAATTGCCGAAGCGCCCAAGACCGGGGGCCTAGCGCGGGATCCGCATGCCCACGAGCTGGACAATCGGGGCTGGTACGATGCGGACACAGACCATCGAGCGGCGGCGCCGTGGGCCACACCGGAGGCATTCACACCCGTTGGCCCGGAAGGGGCATTCACGCCCATGAGCATGCTGGCCAAGGGGGGATACTTTCCTAGAGCGGAGGGGGCCGCAGCCGTTCCCAAGAGAAACTCGAACAATAACCGTGGTGGCACTGAGCGGCGACCGACGAGGGGCCGGCTTCAAAGCGCGCCCGCGCAACTGGCCAATCGACGGCAGATCTCACACTCGCCGCAGACGTCATCCCCTCTCGCGAGGGACGCGGCGACTGCGACCACGCATGGCAGCCCCCGGCGGCAGACCATGCCGCTGACCCCGGCGCGGCGGCCGGTCCCGCCCCCGCCATCGAAATCGCTCGCGCCGGAGCTTCTCCACCCGCAGCCGCGGAGCCCCGGGCGGAGCAGCCACAGCCGCAGCAGCGTAAGCGGGGCCTCACTGAAGCAGTCGGCCGGCTATGCGATCATCAAGGGCGTCGAGGCATTCAAGTCCCTCGCCAGCCGCAGTCACCAGAAGAAGGGGAAAGACGTCTCCTACCAGGGGCGGCCGTCGCTCGCGGAGGACGCCCTGATGCAGGGAGAGTACGTCCTGTACGCGGCGGACTTCGCGGACATGCAGGCGCGCGAGGTCTCGAACTTCTCGCCCACGAGCTGCGAGCAGCTGTACCGGGCGACGTCGGACCGGATCGACCCGGCGGAGAAGGAGCGGGCGGCGCGGGCGTTCGCCGCGCGCCAGCAGGTGCACTACAGCAAGGAGGCGCAGGCGCAGGCTGCGCTGACGCGGCGGGAGACGGAGCGGGCGAAAGCCAGGGCCAAAGCCGGAGACGTGTTTAAAGCAACTTCCACTTCTACTTTTGGGTGGAGGATGACCATCGAGGAAGAGAAGGAGCTGTACCGGATGCAAGCCGAAAGCTTGCATGAGGCACAAGCGCGCCTCTATATCGAGCAGGAGAAGGACAAGGCGCAGCGGATGGCGCTCGAGCACCCGGAGCGGTATCCGGGCCTCGGGCGGCGGTAAAGTCGTCGGCTGATTGCTAAACACAGGGCGGGCCCAATGTCGTTTTGGTAGGGAAGAGCGAGGCGCAAGGGGGGGACTGCTACATCTTGGAATAGAGGCATGTGGGGGGGTTTTTTTTTGGGGAGAGGGGGGTTTGTATCTTTTTGTCTTACGGTTACACGTAGTTTCGATTCGATATGAGGTTTCTGGTGTAAAGTGCTACTATATGAAGGACTGGCTAATAATTTCCATGTTTGAAGATTGGTGTGACCCATTGCTAATCTTTTTCCGTACGACATCGCCGGGGCGTATTGGGGACCTAGGTATAAGGTAATCTCATCATCCCGTGTAGAACCAGGCAGCTTTCGATATACCTAGATGAGAGTTTGGATTCAGACAGAATCTTGTCTATGATCCTTACCTGTGTCATTGAAATGGGTGGAGCTGTAGTCGTGCTTCTGTCGCGGCTTACACATGCACCTAGGTAAGCTTTGGTGTAGGACTGGCTTGTATGACGGTTCCTCGAGTGCGAAGATGAGGATACGACCTTGAAGAACATCTATCAGTCGAAGTCGCCACGTGGGCCGAGTCCCAATATTTGAACTGCGCCTCGTAAACCTGGACAAAAACGAAACAGCCGAAGGAAAAAATAGAAACCTATGTATCAAGAATGGACTCCTCGAAATACCATGTACGCATCGCATCGCATCACTGACCAAGACCATGATCTACAGCAATGTCTGTGTGGCTGCATATCGGCAGGATTGGCCCTTGCATGAACTTTTGATCGTGCAGCGTTTCCCACGTGAACATGGCGACGAACCCCAGCTTAACCGGGATCAGGCACGAGCCAACGCTTGTTTTACTCGCTCTGTGGAGTCCAGGCCGCCGCCCTTCAGGGGCTCGCGGGCTGGCGTAATACATATTACCAAATCCCGCCATTTCACTACAATGACGTCCTCGCCCTCGCCAACCTCGGCATGTGCGACTAGGGAGGGGGGTGGCAGAGTTGAGACCGAGGCTACCTATGCAATCTCTCACATCGTTACATGCTCGGGTAACGATACGAAGGAAAAGACAAACTTACGGACGTTGCTGGCTGTCCGCAGATTCGGTAGGTAACCCAGTTCACTTTGGGATGACTGCTCAGGGAGGAAGAGACGACGAAGTCTTGGTTGAAGATTAGGTATTCGCTCTGTGCTACGCAGGTATGGTGTAGCTAAGTAGTTAGAGACCGAAACCGACACGGGATTTGTACGAAATCAAATACCGGGAGAGCCACTCTGGGGCCAGGCTGGGTAGCTACGATAACTAACTAATTAACGACTTCGTGCTAGTGGTGACATGCGGCTGAAGACCCTCCCTTGAGCGGCACAGGTCAACGTCGGCATTGCCTTTAAGGTGACAAGGTAAACCCCACGAGGGAAAGAAGCAAGGACGATTCACGAATATCTGCTGGCACAACGCGCGGCGTCGCCAAGGATGCGGAGATGGTAGTTGATACATGATTTGGTGATAAGCAGCGTTGCCAGCAATTCAATCAATTAAGGGAATTTGAATTTATTGATCAATACAATTATAATCAAAAAATTCCCCTTTCTTCCGCGTTTTGAGCGCAATCAATACAATTAAAACTTCAATTAAGTGCATATTAGGCCATACGTTAATCCGAACTTTCCGGAAATGTACTGTTACCTTATATAAGCAATATGGAATAACGTATCCCTTAACCAGCCTACTAAAGCTTCAAGGTAAAAGGAAAACAGAACGTCCGGAACGCGGAAAGGGGATGGGGGAGGGGGGGGGGGGGGGTGGGGTGCCAAAGCGCTTTATCCACTTAGCAGCTCCAGAATTGCCCCATGTTACCGCATTAAAAGTACGCGCCATATAATTATCAAAAAGAATCAATTAAAGAACTTCATTCTTTACCTTGATCAAAAAGAACAATTCCGTTAATTGGTCAAGCGAATTCAATCAAGAAATCAATTAATCAAAAAATTTGTTGAATTGCTGCCAACGCTGGTGATAAGCGCTACCTGACGTTCGGAAGTACTATCACTAGATAATTATTGTATGTACGACTGCCACACCGGCATGTCCTCGCAGAAACTTACTTACTTGCCTAGTGGTACAATGCATACATGTTACATATATGACCTCAAGGCACAGGTCTGAACCCAAGTAACGAAGTGATAAGCTGAAAGCGAGTACCCAGGTACCCATATCTATTTGGTTGATAGGCGATCTTGCTCTAGTTGGGTTGCTCGCAAAGGCGGTGACTAGTTAACAGCAGCGCTATATGATACATCGACAAGTTCACTTATTCGTGAGTAAGTGAGTGAGTGAGTGAGTGACACTACGGCCCAAAACCGTCAAACTGGCGTGTGTGCGTGCGACCCTCTTACGGCAGGGCCTGTCAGATAAGGCTGATGCATCGTCCTGTTTCTGTGTGGCGTGGGACGGACGGCAGGCAAGGCAGGCAGGCAAGGTACGAAGGTATCGATTTGACATACGCCGTGTTTCGTGATCTTGCCTTGCTTGCTTGCTTGTTCGGTCGTGGCCGGCGAAGAGCCTCGTACGTGTGTATGACCTCTAACCTACCAGGTCCTATTTATTGTACATAGCTAGACGCCAGCCCGCCTGTCTGTCTCAGTCTCAGGTTCGCTGAGACGTCCTGCTCTGGCGGAGATTGCAAGGCGCAAACTTCTCCCGTGCGACGGGCATCCAGTTCAAAATTACCTACTCAGCACCTATGTAGCAAGTGAAGCAAGTACCTCCAATGTTTACTCAAGTAAGTACGAAGTAAGTAAGAGTAGGTAAGCGGTAGGTCAGTGACTAGCCTTGTGAAGAAGCTGCTCGCGGGCCAAGACGGCACCCGTGTGTTCCTGCATAGGTATTGCAGATTGCAGATGCAGCCCCCGACATCTGCCATCCATGCAGAATAAGAGAGATGCGATGCGGCACGGACGAAATCTGATGACAAATTTCTGGGGAATACTTAGGTATCTCCAGCTGCCACACGCACGTACGCACGTACGTGTACGTGTATATGTATGGGTATATGTATGGGTATATGTGTAGGAGATACCTAGTGATATCCGACACCTTGCTTGCTCAAGTATACGACAGCTATGTAACATACCAGCATACTTGAATAGGTGTGTATCGTGTAGGTAGATGTGTTCGAACCTCGAAGGCCTTAAGTTGCGCCCAAGATGCTGCTGGCTTGTGGGTTGCAAGTGGCTGGTTTGTTTCTTTCATGATCACCTACAGTACCTATGAAAGGGTACCTAAGGCAGGCAGCTGGCAGGTAACAACATTGAAGGTGCCCAGGCAGCCAGGTAAGTAACTGCGAACCTTGGAAACTACGATGTGAGTTCCGCATACGGAATGCATATCGGAATTGGAGAGGATCTGTCAAGGAGGACTAGCCCGAAAGCAGAAAGGTGGGAGTGGATCGGGCGATCCCGCAGCTTGGACCAAGTTTTGCCGTTTGCCTCATGTCCTCCCTGTTCCCGTTCAGGACAGGTCGACAACAACCTTGACAACCTTGAAGTGAACAGTCAGTTGACAAGGGCCGAAGTGGATTCGATGCGTACAGCCTTGGCAGCTTGGGATATCTCGTATGCGCGCGTGCCACCTGAAACCTGAAACATATAATTATGAGGGCTATCACGGCCAAGGAATATTGGCAAGATTAGAGAAGGCTATCTACCTAATAGTTACTAACTAGGGAGTGCCTTTAACTATATGCACACGCACATGCGTATATACATACTTATATGTAGGCACACAGCAGTTTGAAGTAGGTATCGCCATTACACTGCAACCTGACTGCCCGATTACGTACGAGACCTACCACCTGCACGCACCTCCCTAGACATCATGGTCCGGCCACTCCGAAGTAGCTATAGTAGAGAGTAGAGGCACGCTGCATGCACAAGGTCGAAACTGGGAGGATCGTCTGCGCTGATCTTCGCTCTTCAGCAATTGGCTCTTGAGCAATTGGCTTTTGAGTCTTGACTGATCGCCGAAGCCTTCGTTATTCTCGGGATGTTTCAGATACACATCGCAAGGTGCAGGGGGTAGGAAGAGCACTTCCTTGAAAGGCGTCGCGTGCGTCGTGATTGCATTGAATGCCGATGGATCGATCAACACGATTGACGCTCCCACATGCATCCAAGCAGTTAAGATACACGTTCTCTGGGCAACTCTAATGCGAGCACGTCCCGTTCTCTAGCGCGTGAACAGATTGCATCGCAGCTTAGGCCGTTCTATTGCCGGCTTGTCTGGCTTGCTACACGCTCCGGTTGTAACTTGTGGGGAGAGGGAAATAATAAAGAAAGAGGCTGAAGGCAGGCCCACGTGTTAGATAAAAGCTGTTCATGCTAGTTGCTACTACATATGTAGGAAGAATCTTTATTAGTGCCGTCATCTGCTATCTCCATGGGTGAACCCGAGTAAGTGCTTTCGATATCATCCTTGAATACTGATTAATGATCTTGCGCTAAGCAGGTAAGTACACACCGAGGTAGCTGTCTCCCTGTTCCTAATCCCTCGAACATTCATTGGGCGAGAAGGAGGGCAATGGCGATGTGGTCTCTTCGAGTCTGTATATCGACTCAGACATGCATGTCTCCAACGAGCGGGCAGAGCGGGATGATGAATGCCAAGCAGGAACAATCTAGCCAGCTGCTAGGATAAGTTGTGCCGCAGCCACACATTTAATACATCCTGACATCCTACTGAAGGGTGGCATCTCCTCTGCAATGGCGTTTGCAAGGGGCCCAATTCAGAAGGTAGTGAGGATATAGTTATGTACTACACGCGCAAAGTGCTTTTAATAGAATGAATGAGAATGCCCTCTCGGAGTTTTAACACACTGCACTTCGTATAACTAGTCAAACGCCCGGAAGCGCCATGCAGTGTTGGCGGATATGCGATGACACCTCGTCTACGTGCGATGGGCATGCAGATATGTAGGAGCACCATCAGACCTCTAAACCAACATCCGCCCGGCCTCGTAAAATACATTAGATATTTCCCGGGTCTCCAATGGATGTTCCTTTTTTAGGCCGGGGGATGCTATACAAATATGACCATTCTGGCATGATCATTCGGGAATAGGGGTCCAATCGATGCTGTTTGAAGCTTTTTTCGACTTCAAGGGATGGATTGGTGACTTGATGAAGCGAGATACGGACGGGCGGAAGGCAGACAGACAGATAGACACCTGACCAGATTGCCATGTCATCTCCTGCTGACCCAACTGTCTGGGACTGGTTCTTTTGTCTACAGGATATCCCGTCCATCTCGGCGCTTCCATTGCTTCTTCCACCAGACCCCAAAGAGTTACACAGCATGACATGCATTGATTACCGGCATACAACATAGCAACCGCACTTACGTGCGAGCACATATATCTATATCTATATCTATATCTATATCTATATCTATATCTATATATGTATGCATGTGTGTGTATCGTATATAGATGTATCGTATGTCGATATATATATCGAATGTACTATTAGGGGACATGTGATGAGTAGAAAGGGGGCATATGTAGAGATAGAGATCTCTCTACTACATTCCGATTTACGTACATAAATGATAATAATATCAAGCTCGGGCGCGGTTACGGTATGAAGCATGGCTACTTCGTGGTGCCCCGTTCATTGGCTACCCTGGCAGCCTAGCAGGCTAGTACCCCTCCTTCCTGTGGGCCTTGGCCCCTCTTGGCCCTCTTTACCCCTGACGCCTCTAGGGAACCTGTTCCTGGATTTGATGGGGCCCTTGGGCCAAGGCATGCAGGTTATGTGTCAAATCGGAGAACTCTGAGCACCTTTACCCCTGGCCCGAGCATCTCCCCTTATCCATTGGCTGAGAAATGCGCTGGTTAGCGTCTAACGCCGGTCGCCAAATGATCAAATGGCTCAAAAATCTTCCGATTTGGGAACCTAGCAGCCTAGGCAGGTACCTCCCTACCTGCCTATATTTAAGCTGGACCTCACTATGTGCGAAGTACAAATAAATTCATCTATATTACCGGCAACGACTTGGGCATCTATCTCCAGGCTCCTTTTCGAGCTGCCGTCATCCAAGTTGAAACATCATCTTGCCGACAAGCATACTGTGCAAGGGTGCTCGGAAACATATGTACTAACTTTGACAGTCTTGGGTATTGGTCGGTGGTGTGAACTCTGACATGGATATGAAGATGGTTTGCTTACATCTGGCAAGAAGTTGATTTCAACTACCTGTGATCTTGTGCCGCTAACAGTTGCCCATGCCGTGTTAGTTGACCTGGAGGACTTTACGGAGTAATGATGGCACTTGGAAGCAGGACATATCTTATGTAGCTAGCAAGCCGCAGGATTTATTGCTGATTTGAGCATATTGCTCGTAATTGTTCAGCAACTAATAACAACCAGGGGAAGGATTGCAGGAGGGGGAGGGGGGTATTGCAGTGTATTCCAGTACAAGACCTAACGCCTGTAGTGCGGGCTGGTCGACAATGACAATGCCGCCGCCACCAACACTAACTGCCTACCTAGCCACTAGCAGTAGAACCATTAACATTAATTACTATGTATGTATGTATGTATGTATGTATGTATGTATGTATGTACCCATTGTTCATTATTATGACCTTGAGCATTTTCATGTGAGGTTAGAGGTGTAACTGCGTCCTACAGACATCCTACTTACTTTCCCGTTCCTGGAGCGATGCAAGAATAGAAACAACCACAGTAATTCATCGACAGTTAAAATAAGCAGTAAATATTGCAACCCAGGTCTGACTAGATAGGTATTCTGGATATTCTGGATATGATGGTCGCGCATATACACCATTCAATCCTGTACTATTATATTGTATATTGTATGTACATACATACAACTTCCTCCGGTAGTGTTGCCCTGGTGCCCTGGCGCTCAGTTGTTGACCGTCTCGAACCGATCCAGTTTTTCCCTATCAATCAATTTCATCCGCCATCTCCACCTCCACTTCCACTTCCACCCTCCACCCTCCACCTCCACGCCACATTCTGTTCGCATTCTCGCCATACCCAACTTCGTACCTCGTTCACATCCGAGAGGACAGAGGGTAATTCAACTCAGAAACTCGGCTTGAGTGTCTTCTCATCGTTTGGTTCAAGACTTCAATTACCTGTGTTCTCAACATCCCAGCGTTTGATTTCCAGGACTTGTCTAGCCTCCATGCGACCGACGCGATAACGGAACGTAATTGTCACCGCATCGTCCGTCCGTCCGTCCGTCTGTCCGTCCCTGCGACCATCGTCAGTATTGTTATCGATCGAATACACTCATGATATCTTGAAGGTAAATGATTTCCAGACATCAGCCATAGTCGCCCCCAATCTCCAATTTCCACCCATTCCATACCCAATCCCCTGCCCATGTCTTCGAATTGTACTATCCTCTTCTATCCTTGCCTTGATTGCCCAAACTTCCGTGCAACAGCGCATAAGACGTCTTCATTGTCAACAGCAGCTTGCCGCATCGCACTGCACTGCATCACACCACACCAAGCATCGCAGAACAGAACAAAACAGAACAGAGTAAGCACCAGAGTATATGTGACAGACAGCAATACCATATCGCAAATACCTACAATCTACAACCGACTGGGTGGCAGAGCTTGGTAGCTATAGGGGTTAAAGAATGGATGAACGGCGCCGGTGACGATTGGGACATGGGACATGGGACATCGGCCACTGGCAGCAACATTAAAGCTAATATGTCGCCGAACCCCTCGTCTCACTCCAGACTTACCAGTCATCAATCACCATCGCTCACCCGTCCACCCGTCCACCCTAGCCACCGTTCATTCTACCATTGTCACCCGCCAATCTAAAACCTGTGCGACATTTCAACTGCATAGCTCTGTCCGCCCGTTCACGCTCTCTGTTTCTGTATGCACGCTCTGTGTATACTCTGTATACTCTGTGTATGCTCTGTGTATGAGTATGAGTGCTTGTGTGTGAGTGAGTTGAGGTGTCAAGGTGTAAATACGTCTGTCGCTGCCCGCCTGGTTCTCCAATCCCCAGAACAGGCCCAGCCCAGCCTGGCCAAGCACGTCGCACGATAACAACGACAGTGACGACTTACTTATTTACTCCATTCACCGTGCTAAATCCGCCCTTCATGCTTTCTCTCATTGCACCTAAAGACTACGCTGCACCAGCCGCACCTTGCCCCCTAACCCGCTTTTGTTGCAGCCGCCCATTCATTGCACGCCCTATATTTGTCTGTCAGACCTCAGAATCTAACCTCTAACACAGCACCCCAGTCCTAGCGGATCCATCATACCAGTCATCTTCAAGCAACTTTGACATATTGCGGAGCAGACCGACTTGTTTTTGACTTGTTTATATCTTGGAACTGCCATTTGGCAATACTTCTAAACTACCAACACCAACACCACCGCCACCACCACTACCAACGACAAACACACCCCTAACTAGGGACAACGGACTACCACATCGCACACCTCTCTCGACCTATCGGTCCATCGATCTGCTGTCATTGTTCCGACTCTTGGCCTGTCCCTTGCTTCACTAGCGATACCCATGCCGACGTACGACTTCAAATATATACAAAACATTGACCTTGCCAGGCTGGCCTGCGACTAAGCTAGAAGACTCGACGCTCTGGATTTATCCAACGCTCATATATATATACATCCCATTGAGGTACTTCTGCAAAGGCTACCACCGAGGACCTCAAACTAGCCAATCTTCTCAACATACGTCGGATAGTGCTCTTGGACCGAGCTTAATACCTCCGATACCTCCACCCAAATACGACCCAGGCCTTAGCATTAGCCTAGGTCTTGACCTTTATCAGTTCCCGTTTGAGTACACACCGAAGCCTGATAAAGCAGATTAATTAGCAGAGCCGGACCCGGGTACACCGAACCTCTACGTGTCGCTTTTGAACGTCCCCGTGTAATTGCAACCGAGTACCATTGCACACCATCGATATTTCCAAAACGCCATTATTTACACTCGACCCCCCTGCTTCCAACCTACAATTCCAAGGGACACGTCTTTAGGGTGGAATCTTGATATCGCCTCTGGTTAAACAGCTGGTCCGTTGTTCACATCACCGTACATGATCCAGCCCTGGTGGTTGCCCGTGGTACAGTACACCTAATAGATCCTAAGGCTTGCTCAAGGTGTGTCTTTGAGAAAGCGGATCGTGGCGTCTGGTGGTCAGATCAGCGAAGATCGCCCTTTCCAAGTCAGCATCGACCCGGCAAGATATGTCAGTTATGTTGCAAACACCTTCTCGGGCCTCGACGGCCTCATCATCCTCCTTCCAACCGATTTCTCGACAAAACACCATGTCTTCTTCCCACGAGGGTTCGCGGTCAGCCCGCCAATCCAAGAGATATTCCATGTCGGCATTATACATGTCCATGTCCGCCAACGAGACGGAACTAGAAATCGAAGATGACTTGGCGAAAGGTGGGTGTTGCGCGGCTTTCCCTGTTTCTATCGTTACTAACGTAAACCTATACAGCACAGAAGATTTTACGAGAGCTGAAGTCGAAGATCTCCTCGCAGTCGAAGAAGAACTTCGTGCTGGAGAAGGATGTCCGGTACCTCGATTCCCGGATTGCATTGCTTATTCAAAACCGCATGGCGCTGGAAGAGGTGCGTTGGGTGCTTGACCGAATCATACGTGGTGCATTGTGGCTAACGAAATGAGTAGCAAAACGAAGTTGCTAGTCACCTTGAAGATGCCACGGACCTACAGGAAGGCGCATTTCCCAACGACGACCGGACGCAGAAGTACGGCAATCTGCTATTCCTGCTCCAATCCGAGCCGAGACACATCGCTCACCTCTGCCGACTGGTCTCCATGTCCGAGATTGACTCGCTCCTCCAGACAGTCATGTTTACCATCTATGGTAACCAGTACGAGAGTCGCGAAGAACATTTACTCTTGACGATGTTCCAAGTATGCAACCTCTATCTGCACCTACAGTTTCGATACTAACATATACCCTGCCCAGTCCGTTCTAACCTACCAATTCGATACCACGGCCGAATATTCATCTTTATTGCGCGCTAACACCCCTGTCTCTCGAATGATGACTACATACACTAGGCGTGGACCGGGCCAGAGTTTCTTGCGGACAGTACTGGCTGATAGGATCAACAGTCTCATTGAGCTGCAGGATCTTGATCTTGAGATTAACCCCCTCAAGGTGTATCAGCGCATGTGTGAACAGATTGAGGAGGACACCGGCAGCCTGCCCGACCATCTGCCACGAGGCATCACTGCTGAGGAGGCGGCCGAGAAACCCCAGGTCCAAGCGATCATCGAGCCCCGCCTGACTATGCTTACCGAGATCGCCAATGGCTTCTTGTCAACGATCATCGACGGTCTCGACGAGGCCCCATACGGTATCCGATGGATCTGCAAGCAGATCCGAAGCTTGACCAAGAGGAAATACCCCGATGCCAACGACCAGGTCATATGCACGCTGATTGGGGGCTTCTTTTTCTTGCGGTTCATCAATCCCGCCATCGTCACGCCGAAGTCTTACATGTTGATTGACGGGGTGCCTGCCGAACGGCCTCGACGTACATTGACGCTCATCGCGAAGATGTTACAGAATCTTGCGAACAAGCCTTCGTATGCGAAGGAACCGTACATGGCGAAATTGCAACCATTCATCCAGACGAATAAGGAGAGGATCAACAAATTCATGTTAGACCTCTGCGAGGTCCAGGATTTCTACGAAAGCTTGGAGATGGATAGATATGTTGCATTATCCAAGAAGGACATCGAGCTCTCTATCACCTTGAATGAAATCTACGCCATGCATTCGTTGATCGAGAAGCACGCCGGTGAGCTTTGCAAGGACGAGACTTCCCATCTAGCTATCATCGTGTCGGAGCTCGGGCGTGGTCCCGCCCAGGTACCTCGCAAGGAGAACCGGGCTATCAATCTGCCGTTGTTTAGTCGGTGGGAGACGGCGATCGACGACCTGACAGCCGCTTTGGACATCACTCAAGAGGAAGTGTTCTTTATGGAGGCCAAGTCGATTTTCGTGCAGATCATGCGTTCCATCCCGTCAACGAGTTCTGTTGCCCGAAGACCTCTCCGGCTAGAGAGAATAGCCGATGCGGCAGCTACATCGCGAAACGACGCGGTGATGGTGCGCAAAGGTATCAGGGCCATGGAGCTTCTCAGTCAGCTGCAAGAGATGAAAGTGATCGATAAGTCCGACCACTTCGGCTTGTTGAGGGATGAAGTTGAGCAGGAACTGCAACATCTTGGTTCCTTGAAGGACGGTGTCATTACTGAGACGCGTAAGCTCGAGGAGGTCTACAAGACGATCCGAGACCACAACGCCTATCTTGTCGGTCAACTTGAGACTTACAAGAGCTACCTACACAACGTGCGAAGCCAATCCGAAGGCAAAACCCGCAAGCAGCAAAAGCAACAGGTCTTGGGTCCCTACAAGTTCACCCACCAGCAATTAGAGAAGGAGGGTGTCATCCAGAAGAGTAACGTCCCTGACAACCGTAGAGCCAACATCTATTTCAACTTCACAAGCCCTCTACCAGGCACTTTCGTCATCTCGCTCCACTACAAAGGTGAGTTGGATGAGTTAGACGATGAGGTCGACATGGTAAATCAACTTCCTGCTGACCATGATCCAGGTCGTAACCGTGGGCTCCTAGAACTCGACCTGAAGCTTGACGACTTGCTCGAAATGCAGAAGGACAACCAGGATGATTTGGACCTGGAATACGTTCAATTCAACGTTACCAAGGTTCTGGCCCTCCTGAATAAGCGGTTTTCTAGGAAGAAAGGGTGGTGATTAGGTGGCGTGTCCGCGAGCGCACCATGACCTCTATTGATGGACGACGACTTGCGGCGCATTTGTTTCAGCGATCTGGCACGGCGTTAGGACTAGGGCTCAGTTACGACTTGATACCACTTTTTCCTTGATATACCAGGGTTGTTTCGACTCATCCCCCCATGGGCAATCCAGACCCACGACATGAGTACACATTCTACGCTACGCATCTTCGTTTCGATACCTCTTCGCTTGTACTATTTGAAGTCGCCTACTTTCTGCTTTGTGCCGTGATGGCTTTCCTTGTCGGATCGTTCGGCGTTGTCTCAAACCGATGCGTGCCTTTGTCGCACCTCGTCCTATCTCCTTTTAGTCACCTGGCACGACGAACCATCAGCCATTCCTACCATTGACGGAATAGTGGCAGAAAACGAAAATGAGTGCAGTGTGGACTCTTATAATCGGACCTTGCGGGACTGACAAGGTCTGGGCTGGTCTTGTGGCCGTCCGATGTTGCTCTTTGCAGCGAATAGTGTATCCCAATCTTTCCTAAGTGGCTATGTTGAAGCGGAGGTGATTTGCCTATCGGTTTTTCCATATACGAGTAAGGGACAACTAGGACAAGGCGGTCTCGATCAATAGCAGGGTTACATCAGTCCAGCCTGGGCTTCCAGGGCTGGAAAGAATCCCATGTTGGCGTTTTCCCGGAGGTGGATAGATGAGCTTTATGAATATTATTATATATGCGTCTAATGTAAACCGAACAACTGTTTGATCATTACCTATCATGGGCCGGCCGGGCATGGCAACGTAGCCTTACCCGCGCCTATCGCATTGCAAGCAGCCTAAGTACGCACGCGTGACAAGCCGAAGTTTTGTTTTAGCCTAGGGAACCAATGTGACCATGCAGCTATGTGGCTAGCTGCCATGGCACGCACGCCGATGGGACCTTGTACCTGGAGCGCATAATATACTAGGCAAGTTCGTTCCCACTTGGGTGTGCCGGGGAGCATGCGGGATGCGGAAGTAGTCTCGGTATTCAACCGGGACTGGGGTAATAGAATTGGAGAACGGCCGTATTCTCCCATCAACCTCGAGGTAAACATACCCCGAACGGGTAATCACCAGGCATCAAACGGTATCGAATGATGATGCATTGCCCACTTACTGGAGACTAGCCGACTGCCCGCTAGCTGGCTATGAAGTCTTTCGTATACGAGATGAAGGTAGGTATTTATATATATCTATCATAAACTCACTTGACTGGTTAATACCACCTGCCTACCCACCCCTTTATAGTCGAACCAGGCCTTCTCCCTCCATACGTGTGTGGCCGGCTGCGTATTCAGCTCAGTTCACCGCAATTGTAGAAGATCTGCACGCCACCACCTACCTACTTCCTGTGCCTGTCTTCGAATTAACACCCTAGTTGACTACCCACGCCAGCCAGTAATCTTCTTTTACACGATAGTTACGTTGTATGTGACCCGGGGTTCTTCAGTTCAATTGATGGTGGCTGACCGAGTGAGACTGAGACAGAAGCAGACATGCGGTTCCTTCACCAGGGGCTCCTCGGGGCCACGCTCGCCTCTTCGCTGGCCGCCGCCAGCCTACAGATCGTGCCCGGCGGGACTTGGACTACTGTACGTATTTTGCATATACTACTACAGCATATGGCCCCCACACCCCTAGCCGTCGACCAAGTAGTAGTTTAAGTGATTCATTCATCACCTTACTGAACCCGCCCGCCCCAACCCACAGTCCAACGGCACGCACCTGCAAGCCCACGGCCCCGGCGTTGTGCGCGAGGACGACGGGACGTACTACGTGATCGGCGAGGACAAGACCGAGGGCACGTCGTTCCAGCATATCAACTGCTACTCGTCGCGCGACCTGGTGCAGTGGGAGTTCGAGGGCGCGCTGCTGTCGCGCACGGCCGGGGCCGGCGACCTCGGCCCCGGCCGCGTCGTCGAGCGGCCCAAGGTCCTGCGCCACCCGACCTCCGGCCAGTACGTCCTGTTCCTGCACATCGACTCGTCCAACTACGGCGAGGCCAAGGTCGGCGTCGCCACCTCCGACTCGGTCTGTGGGAGCTACAGCTACCGGGGCAGCTTTCGGCCGCTGGGGCATCAGAGTAGGGATATGGGCGTCTTTTGTGAGTCGTGATCTTTATTTCCCTTTTTTCATATTTGTTATTCTCTCTCCCCCCTGCTGTCGACGTTGCGATCAATCTAGGGGGCAAAACGAACGGAATGGGGAATACTATAGCCCCTAAGCCATATCATTCTTTTCTTCGACCTCAACCCCCTCCCCCCAACTATCCATTTACCCCCATCGAGTCCATACAGTGAGAGAGAGAGGGGGGGGACGAAGGAAAATGCGAAGCTTTACCTAGGTAGTTACTGACTTGTACTACTATACGCACACACAACAGTGGACCCAGACACCAACGTGGGCTACCTGCTGAGCGAGGACCGGGAGAACGGCTTGCGGATCATGCAGCTGAGCGACGACTTTCTATCGGTCGAGTCCGAGGTCTACCTCTGGAGCGAGGCGATCGAGTCGCCCGCCCTTCTCAAGCGCGGCGGCCGCTACTACATGTTCGGCAGCCACCTGACCGGCTGGGACGCCAACGACAACGTGTACTCGACGTCGACCAGTCTGACTGGCGGGTGGTAAGTAAGCAATCAAAAAGCAGATAAAAGTGGTGGTCTAGTGTGGTGTGCGGTGCTTAACGTCGCAATGCTAACTACGGTGCGACTTACCTACGCTGACTTATAGGTCCGCATGGCGCACTTTCGCCCAAGAGGGCAGCAAGACGTACACGAGTCAGACAGCCTACGTGCTCCCCGTCGGCGACGCCGATGCCTTCTACCTCGGCGATCGCTGGGTGCCCAGCAACCTCGCCGCCAGCACCTACGTGTGGCTGCCCCTGGCCATCTCGGGCGAGACCGTGTCCATGGACAACTACGTCTCATGGGTGCCCAACGTCTCCGGCGGCGACGAGCAGCAGTGGTCCGCGCCGCCGGCCGAGACGCAGTACGAGGCCGAGGCGGCCGCGTACGGAGGCGGCGCCCGCGACGTGGCGTGTTCGGGCTGCTCGGGCGGCACGGCCGCGGGCTACATCGGCGGGGACGACGGGGGCACCGTGACGTTCTCAGGCATCGAGAGCGACGTCGACGCGCTCACCACCGTCCGCGTCAAGTACCTCAGCGGCGACGCGGCGCCGCGCTACGCCAACGCCGTCGTCAACGGCGGCGCGCCGCAGCGCCTCGCTTTCGTCCAGGCGACGGGCGACCCGTCCAGCAGCGTGCTGCTGGCGCAGCTGAAGCAGGGGAGCGATAACACGATCGTCATTCAGGGGCTGGGCGATGGCAGCTGGGGCCCGGATGTCGATCGGTTGATGGTTCCGGTTTCGTGAGGTGTGGGATGGCGATAGCGATGGTGCGTACAGTGGTGCGTGGTTATGTTTGCTGGTACTCAGTCAAGTCCCTGTACGGGCTGGTAGGCATGAGGTCAAAGCCTGACATCTAAATGATCCCGATGCTTTGTCCAATAGTTCATTTATGTGACGTACTTATTTAACTTCAGTGTAACCCCTTTTAAGGAGATGCCATAAGATGTCCTTCGCATGAAGGTAACGAGTTCACAACCTGTTTGGTAACTTGTCCCCCTCCCCCCCCCCCCCCTTTTCTTTTCCCTCCGGGTATCATATAAGCACTAGTATATACCAACGGGGTGTCCAATTCGATGTAAGAAGTCACTAGTCCTTCGCATCCGCCCCTTCGTTCCAATAGCCCCCTACACCCAGTGTGATAGCGGAGTGGCGAGCACGCATGACCCCGTAAGCATGTCATCACGAACAAAAGTCTGTACATGATGTTAGTTATACCCACCAAACATACGCACGTGGAGGTTGGCTCAGCATATGGGTGAGTTGCTTTCAGGCTGCCGATATAAACCGACTTTACGCGTTTACCTCATGTTCATTCATCATGCCATGGTAGTATCAGTGTCGCTATTCCAACATTCGCAAACCGCGCACAAGAAAAGATGTGTTTACCGTCTCATTAGGTAAAGGATTGCAAGTTGCACTGATAACCGTATCACAGTCACATTCTGGCTAAAGATGACTTCCCGTATCGTTACTTTACTCCCAAACTTGTCCAACATCGTATTGTGCGATGAAGTATTCAATCTCATTATTGCCAGATAGTATGAGCTATTTAACAATGAGGTGTGACTGGCAAAGTGCCTCCGCGGAAATGCAATGCAAACAGGCTAGTGATACTTCCCACCCACCATAGCTCCTACTGAATAGCCAACTTCCTAGCGCTCTGAAAATGACCCCCAACTCCTAACAGGTTGATACAAACAATATGGTATTATGTGGTGTGACCGGCCGTGAAAATCATGATAATACAACTGCCATTTCAGTCTCCCAGTGGATTTGGACCTGACCGTATGACACCTTCGTTCTTAGTGCAAGTGAAGCTCGTGTTGGTTGGGCTGGTGCCTTGTCACTGTTTCGATTTCGGCAGCTTGAACCCACCCGGAACCCTCGTCTGGAAGACACCAGAAGGATCGTATTTGGCTGCTGCCTCTCTCATCATCCTGATGCTCTCCTCGCCATAAGTAGCAAGGGGATTTTGGGCGCTATTGCAGTAGTTGAGGTACCGGAAGTCCACGTTGCCATCGACGGACTTGGCGTACGTCTCGATATCTTCGACTGCGCGTTTGTATATTGGCAGTGCCTTCTGCGCTAGCTGGGGCGTTTCAGACTGAAGCCATCCAGGTTAGCCTTGATAGTCCTTAAGTACCTCAATATTCGCTTGTAAGGATAACCCACCTTCAGCATACTCAGGAAGAGCACCGAGTCCTCTGTCATTCCCTCGAGTCCGAGCATATTGCCACCTCGGGCTGCGGAATGCTTTGCGAAAGATGCCGGAAACGGTTGTCTGCATTGTGCGGTGTCAGTTCTTAGTCGTAGTGTAGCAACATAAGCGAGAGTCGTGAGAACTTACAAGATGAAGTGGCTTGTGAATTCTCCCTCGGGCACCAATATCTTGAGGTCCTCGGACAATCTCTCGAGAGTTTCAGGTACCTTCCTGATGATTCTCTCATCGAGCTTGAAGGTGAGAGTAAACCATGAATCACTAGCCGCCTGGGGTTAGCTCTTGGATGAAAGCAAAACTTTTCGGTGGCGTACGCACTACTGTCCAGCAGGCAATCTGAACGAGGCTAACTCTTCAGCCACCGTGGTTTTCTTCATCTCCTTCTGACCGGGGATCTCCATGAACTCTCGCAAGCACCCCGAATTCATATCGCTCTCGAAGGAGGTCAACGGCGCCATCGCGAAGATATCTTTGCTGAGAGCTGGCGCATGTGTCCATAGTATACCTATGTGGCCGTCTGGGTTCTCCGTTATGCCTTTTACGAAATTGATGAACGCAGAAATGAGCGAATCTTTGGCCGAGCTGGGGAATATGCATTTGCCATCCCAGATTGGCATGCGTTCGAACGTTCTCATGTCAAATCGCGTGACCTGTCGCCTCGAGTTAGCTCACATCGGATCTCGTAACACCATGGGCAATGAAGATCATGGCTCAAGGCCAAGATATCCCCGATTGGGGTCCACTCACGATTCCAAAGTTGTTCGAACCCCCTTTCAGCGCTCGGAAGAGGTCGCTGTTTGTTGTAGCATTGGCTTCCACAATGCTACCATCTGCCAGGACAACCTCGTAATTCACAACTTGGTCTACCGACATTGTAAGATTTTGGACCACAATTGGAACCGCATGAGTATAATACTTACCACATGCAAAGCCATTTCGACATGAGAAGAAGGTTATACCACCACCAGTCAAGAAGCCCCCAACACCCCTGATGATGATTAGGGTCAGTACAAGATCCTACTAGGAGACGACATCGCGACTAGAGGTGAGGTCCAGTTGAAGGAAACCCTGTCACTTACACATTTCCCTCGCGTGCGCCATCTACTAGCCTGTCGTCTATTTCATATAGTTAGCTTTGTTCGAGATGGAGTAGGAAAGGTAGCATTCCCAAGTTGGAAGGCGAAGGCAAAGATAAGAGACCAGCAGTGCCGAGGTCACTCACACTTTTCTAATACAGTGTAGACTTTTGACCACCTAGCACCCGGTTGTATTGATGCAATCTGTGTGCACGGATCGTACGTCACATCTGTCATGAGCTCGAGGTCGATGGTGACGCCTGATTCTATGTTGTTGGCTCCGGCCCAGCACATATGACCTCCACTGAAAAACGCACATTGATGTTAGTCTCGTCGTGTGAAAGGCAAATCCTGAAACCGTAAGCCGAAGAACACCGACCTCCGGACTGCGAAAGAGCAGCCATGCGTCCTGACTAGCGCCTGGACCGCCCTGGATAGTTCCTTTGCATTTCTGGGCTGGACAAACGCCCACGGCCTAAGCCTTGGGGTCAGGGACCAGTAGGAACCGACACGATCCTCGTAGGAAGCTTGCCCTGGTACATGTAGGACTGCCGTCAACCCCGCTTCTTTCAAGTTCTGAACGGCACGGTCTGCGGTGTTCAGGGTCTCGGGCGGGACGGTCTCGGACTGATCATAGGCGCTGTAGGGAGAGATGAACACGGCGGGAGTCGTCTCGACCCCGCCAAAACTGAATTTCCGTGGTAGTAATAGCGCCATGTTTTCGGGAATACCGATCAAAGGTGTCTGATGAAACAGGGTCGGGGAGTGCTGGATATATAAGAACAGAGAGCTAGTACGAGGATGTGCTTGCCCGTGTAGGGGAGTATCAACAGCCAAATGGGGGAACTGGGCAATACGTGATTTGGGATGACGGAGGGTGTCAGCAATATATCACAAGATCAAATGAAACCTGAACATCCCCTTCCTTTCAACTGCTATTGGGTAAGTAGCTAATGCGCGGAAATCTGATAAGACATGGCACTCATCCCCTATTGGCCTTGGCCCTAAAATAGGTAATTGCTACTCCGTTTCGCGAGATACATTATAGGGAACATGCACGGTACCAGCCAATAGTCCATATGTTAGCGAATTGATCGTTCTGATTCCCTTCTAGAACCTGTCAGGCACTCGGAGCAGGGGGGCTGACAATTACGCCAGCCCAGGGGTGGTTCCGTAGACTCAGTGCAACCTGTTTCGCACACAGCATCGTCATCAAGAACATCAAGCGGACTGTTACTAGTGTCATTCGACCGCTATGCGAGGTGAAGTCGGCTGGAACATCGGCAAGGCCGATGTTAACAAGACTTCCATGATCGCTGCTACCGGGTATTGGGGGATGGTCGAGCAATGCGTAATAAGTAGCGTCCGCTTGTAGTTTTAGTTATAGTAGTTGCAATGCGCGACTGTCGTTAAACGAGCACATATATTCCCAGATTCGGCATGGACGCTGCTATGAGTGAATGCGCTATGAATCATACGTAAATGCGTGCATGCTGGCATGTGAAAGGGAAAATACGGTAAAGTACTTAAGGAACTCGGTTAGCTACGAGCCTACGACCTCACCAGCTCGCTGACAAGTTCCGTTTCCTCGAAACGCCTTGTTCACGGAAATAGGGGAGATCCATAAAGATAACAGATGATACATAGACTAACTAATGATCACCCCGATACTGAAACAGTCCTAGGGACCCCCACAACGGAAGCCAGACGCAGACTTATACTTGTTGATTTATTACTTGGTTCAGCCGCACCAAGAATCAGGGTAAATAGTTGCAGCCTGATCGAAGGTAGGGGAATTGGCGGTTGAGAGGTTATTGGAAAAAGAATTCACATGATCTATCTCCCTGCATCTCCTTGCATGGAACGCCTAGATGACCCAATGGGGGCCGTTTCCAGCGCTATGGTACCTGTTACTCCCCCGTTACGAAGTACCAAGTGACGCAACGCCAAACCGGATATAACTCAAGGGCTTGGGAAGCTAACCACGAAGGGAGGTTCACCCGTTCAAGCTATGGCCTATAGCTGATCCGCCCCATAGCCTTACTAGAACCCACTTGATGGGTATATCTCGAACCCTGCGCCCTGGCACCCGGGCCCTGAGAGTAGTTAAATAGTGTCTGAATAGTCGAGAGTCGACAGTTTTAGGGCGGATGCGTGCTGCGCGGCGGGCAAAACCCACTTGCAGGGGCGCTCAGACTCTCCAACTCTATAAATACGGCGCTAGAGAACTGTCCATAAAGCGCCATGAATGTTCCCCGGCTTAGGTTATCCAGGAAACCAGGTACAATACCTCCGTCGATATTTATACAGTGGACCCGTTGATCAAACCTTCGTGTCTATGTACTAGTATGTATGTCGGTAATCTCCTAGACTGCGTTGTGGCGTACCCAAACATGCAGGCGGACGGGGCTGACGGGTTACGACTGACAACAGGCAACTGACTACACGGCGTGACGGCGTTACGGGATCACCGGCGGTGTTCTCGTCGGCGTGGCTGTGTGGTAGCCTCAAGCCATATGCTGTCCCTTGCGTCGCCATTGCGTGATATGGAGGCGGAGAGCTGCCGGTAATATATATAAGGCTGAGGACATGTCACCGCTGCCGCCGCTGCCGCAAGGTTGCCGAATGATCAAGGCAGGGCGGGCTGGGCGGGATGATGAAATGGAGTTTCCGCCCCTTTGAGGCGATGAGTCTATTGTGGTCATAGTGTAGACCACCGTTCGCTAGCAGCCTAGAAAAGCACTGACGCTTGAGCCATCCATGGTCATCAGCCCACGGTTCACTCGAATATGGCATGGCACGGACGTAACTATAGCTGACGGCATATATATTTTCCAACATTCAGCGGTGAATATACTACGTAGCCTTCGTGTCTCCAAGGCGATCCCTCGTGAACTCGATTCCCTCGAATATCATGACCCAACATCACGAGTCACCTGCATCGTTGCCAACTACGCCGACTATCAAGTTTGGTTGGAGGATTCGAGGGACCACACGTTGCTTAGAACAGCGCTAACTTAGCCCAGGTCACTAGGACATCGCAAGTCCACAAGCGAAAGCCGCATATCCGTATTCACAGGCCCTCGTTGGAACATAACTACTACATAGAAGCTGACAAAATGACCAAGCTCCTACTTCCCTACAACCTACGCCTCACGCAGCCACGGGGCACAGATCGAGGTTCCCCTCCGAGTTATTACCCCACCACGAGGGAAACGGAACTGAGGGGCCACCGGCGCCGAAGACCGCAAACGACAGGATGAAGAGGACCGAGAGACTGGCACCGTCGAAGGCGCCCGTGACCAGGTACGAGTAGTCCTTGAAGATGCGCGGCCGGTAGTTGCGGAGGTAGTACTGCGTGAAGAACCCGGCGATGACCTGGCTGAAGATGACGCAGGTCTGCGACGCGTTGTACGGGATGTAGCCGGCGTATTGGATGAACTGGGGCATGTTGATCTCGTATGTCGAGAAGTTCCGAATCTTGGGCACAAACTGGCGGGGCGGAGGGGCACCCTGGGTCAGCGGAAGGAAGATATGGCCCACTAGGGCACAGGGAGGAAGAGGCAGAGAGGGGCGTGGGGGGCGTGGGGGGCGAGAAATGTGGTAAGTATAAGTAAGGGGGTACTCACATGTGCAAAGACACGATGCAACACGACGAGACCAGCGCCGACTCCCAGTCCTATAGGCACCATCTCATACTTGCCGCCGGCTTTGTAGAGGTAGTTGGCCAGCGCCCACGAGGTCGCGTTCGTGTTGTACGCCTGGATGGTTGCACCGCTCCACGACGAGCTGCCGTTGGAATCCGTGAGCAACTCCCGGTTGCCGTTCACGATGGCGATCATGACGGCATAGTTGATAAAACCGCCTAATACGGTGCCGTAGATCTGCGTAAGGAACATGATCTTTGGGGGTATCTTGACTACATTTTATGGGTTAGCAATCTGGTGGGGTGAAAAACGGGTAGCCAGTTAGTGTTCATACGGTATTCGCCCATCTTCAGGTCGTTGCACAGGTTGACACAGTTCGTAATGACGTTGTGCGACCAAGCAGCAAAGTACATATTGCCGATAGGACGTCCGGGGATGAGAAGCCCAGCCAGCATCTTCGACAGGTTATTGGTAGCAATGCCATTACCGAAGCGGGCATACAGGATGGTGCTCTGTAGTGATGTTAGACATATCTATCTCCGTTGTTTATATCCGGCAAACACTGACCAGAGGTGCGATGAAAATTCCCACCGCTAGCGAGACGATGTAGGCCCAAGCCGGAAGTGCGATATTCTGCGTTATGACGACGATGAGGCCGAGTACGAAGCTTATGACAAGCACGATTCCGTACCACCACCATGGGGTTTCCTCGTAATGCTTGGTCATATGCACATGGTGTCGATCGTCGTACCGCCCTGCCCTTGCGCTCTTGTAGGTCTTGGCGATGTCCTTGCCCCAGAAGAGGATGCAGTGGACAATCAGGGCGCCGATCTAGTTAGTTCGTTCAAGTCAGAGAGAGGAAGTTGAGTCCGTGCCGAGGCACGCCGTTCGGAAACGATCTGTAACGTAGTTCGTTCGTTACGTTACAATGGTTTATCTACTCACAGCAGCATTGGCCATGAACATGGCGTAAGCAAAGCTCCCCGTAAGCCTGGGGATACCGTACTGGGCCAAAGCGCCCTGGTTCAGCACACCGCCGGTGAAGACTTCGGTGGTGGGGTATCTGGAGCCGTCCTCTGATCGCAGTTGCGTCGACATGAACGGTTGAGTCATTGCGTCCCAGGCGTTGGTGTAGTAGATGCCAAGCATCGCTGCAAAACAGACGAGATATCCCGCGGCTGCGTGCGCTTGCAGTTTGAGAGGGAGGGAGGTGTTGAAAGAGGTGATCTGCAAGAAGTTAGTTGGTTCAGTCAGTCCTCAAACCCGCCATTCGACTAGCCAAGCGGCCCCTTCATACAAGAGTGGTTTCTTACATATTGCCAATCGAATGAAAAATTGAAAAGCCCCAAGCCCTCGTTGTTCCCAGCACCGCCGAAGAGATTGGTAAGAGTAGCTGCCGTGTCACCCGTGGCGTGCATCGCGGCCAGGCAGGGGATAGAAACGGAGTTGAGCCACGGGAAGATGTAGGCCGGGAAGAACTCGTAGGCGGACATGGACGCATAGCTGTACCAGAAGAACCGGAGAGGCTTGGAGTTCTTCACCTGCTGCCAGTGGAGGCCCTGGAGGGTCTTGACCGTGGGGAGGGTGCTCCAGTAGACCGATTCTACGTGCCAGACGCAGATGGGGCGCACGATGCCGCTGATGCCGTACCCGAACAGCCCGATCGAGATGACGGTCAGGATGATCGTGGTCGGGCTCAGGGGCACGTCGTAGAAGAGGTCCTGCGCCGCGAAGACGATGATGCTCTCGGACGCGTTGGACGCCGACGTTGCCGTGATGGCGCACATGGAGTGTTCCTTCAGGTTCCACGGCCCGTAGTTGAAGAAGGAGACGAGCCGGATCCATAGCGGGGGCTTGCCCTGCCCGCCTCCTTGCTCCCTCCATCGAGCCTCGTAGCGATCGCCGCGGGGGAGCACGGCAGCCCACGCGTTGCCGACGAAGTAGGCGATCAGGACAATAAAGGTCCCCGAGATGACGACATTCGTCGGTTTGAACTGCCCGAGGTGGTCAGATAGACTGTGCTTGCTGGCACCGAGTGAACATAAACATCAGACATCATGCATGCATACATGCATGTCGATCTGCTTACTCACGTAGTAGATCTGTTTCATAACGGCCTGGAAGGCCGCGAAACAGGTGGCTAGGAAGAGACTTCGGAAGGTCAGGACGGGCTCGAAGTCGTCCCGCAGCGGCAGCAGGTATCTCGCGGCGTCGGCCCCGGTGATGATGATAGCGTCCTCGCTGTCGCCATCCCTGTCACCCTTGCCGTCATAAACGGGAAGAGAGGTATCCCCATCAGCACCCCCCTTGGTCTCGATACCTAGCGCGTCCTCTTGGCTGTCATTCACGACGTTATCCCCGACTGTGAAGCGGGCCTTGTCCTTCTCCTCGACGCCGTCGTCGATGACCTCGTGGGTAGGGACCGAGACGACCTTGCCCTCGACGGGGTTAGGCCCGCCGATGATGATCGTGTCCAGGTGAGGCATGGTTTTCGCAGCAGCAACAGCCAAAGCGATAGCAGGCGTCGTCGTTGTCAGTGACGGCGGCGGTAGCGATAGAGAGGGAGACAGAGGTGCAACACGACGGGAACGCAGGCTCGACCTCCCTGGGTAAGGAGGGGAGGGTGACGCTCACATATATGTTATAACCGTCGTCTCCCGTTCCCAGTCTCCAACTACCTATCTATCATTGACTCGTCGCTACCACGTGCCGTGTCTCCCGCCACCCCTTATCCAGAGACACGGAGGATATTATTTCCCGCATTGGCGGAAAGATAAGGCGCGATAGCAGCCCCGGCTTGTGTGCCATCGGCCCATCGCGCACGCCATCGGATACTTGCGTGCCGGTTCTGGAACCAACAGGTAGTTATTCTATGATTTGCTTCTTTCGTTTTGTCGCAAAGCGTGCACACGTAGCCCCGATACGACCTCGGCCCGCTTGCACGCACGCACGCGATAACGACCTCAAACTGAACAATCTACATGCGGAGACCCTGTTCGACGGGGCCAATGGGCCGGATTCCTTGGCGAAGAAGCGCCGCTTATCGTAACACAAGCGCTCTTGAAAGTGCCTGAAGGAGTTGAATTGTTCTGGTCCCGTGGTTACTTCTGATTGCAATGTCTGGCCATATGGACTCTCCACGATCTCAATTGGACCTCTTGATGCATCTTGTTTGTTGGTGGCGCCAGCCTCTGGCCATGTTGAGCGATGGACTGATCCAGCAGAAGCTCCGATTACGAGGGGTTGCTTGGCTTGGGGTGCACCTCTAGACCAGGTAGGAAAGGGAAGGTCGCCAGGGGGTGCCAGACACGGTTCTGCTTGGCATGGGCACATTCTAGTTAGCCAACACTTGGGTACCGGAGGATAACTTCAATCTATAACACAATCACATTTAGGTCAGGAGTGCGTTTAATATGTTTCTTGATCACTTGTCCATACGATGTCTATACGGAGTGTATGAACAATACCTACCTACTGTCGTAGGTAATCTTCAAGAACAGTACTGGTCAACGTTCCAAGTGCTCCCTATCTCGACGTTTAATCTTGAAAGTGACTGGAGAATTGGAGGGGAAACAACAAGGGGGGGAGGGGCTAACAACAACGCTCTCATGGTACTGATAATGTTTTCAGCAGGATATAAATCATATTGTAAAACCGGGTGTGAGCGAAATATCTTGAATCCTTTCGTGTCACCACCGCAGTGCCGCGTCCCGTATTACTCCCAACGCTGCATCGATGTCTGACCATGTGTGGCCGGGAATGGCCGGTTTTAAAGTGCTTGCCTGACGCTTGCTTGATCACGTAACGGCGAATGGGAATTGCAAATGGTGGGCTGAAACATACAGGGTCTCCCGCTGTCCAGTCCTGAGATAGAATCAAGAAAAGTGATACGGGTGTTGGATTCTACATGGGGGTGGCAGTTCGACAGGAGGTAAGGGGCATCTAAAGTTCGAGATATCAAGAGGTTATAAGCTTAAGCATGGATAGGTACAGACCATGTCAAATTAACTCATTCACGCTTCAAACACTTAATAGAAATCCTGGAATCTTGGTGCCTTTGTCATCATGGCCACGGAAGGTTACATGATGCCATGCCTGCGTAACATGAGTGAGCTACTGAGACTATATTGATAAAAACAATCCCGGTGGTCTAGATCCGATATACTCCTTATTGCTTATATGATGAAAAGCAAACCTCATCTGCGTATAGACATGAAAAAACCCCATGACCTTGCTCAAAAAGGGGGCTTCTCGTTGGTGTACAAATAACCCAAGTGAGGCTTGCGGTAAATCGTTCGTAAGGATACATGGCGGGGATCGACCATGTTATTGAGTTCCAATCCATGATCACAACCAATAGATGAGAGAAAATATGAAAAGAATCTAGAATCTAGACGCTTCCCCCGTCTGCATGTATGTACAAGTCTTGTCTTTCAAGCCACACCTTTCCGTTGATCAAGCACATACCCTGCAGGGAGGGAGCTGGTAGAATTGAGCCGCACATACGCAAGGTCTCATTCTCCAAGACTATGAGTAAACCTGTTCTGTAATCTATGGTTTCGTAAGTCGCTCGGTAGCACCATGTTTGCCGGGCAAATGCTCTACATGCGTGGTTCGTTTCCATGGAGCATCATAAATCCATAGTGGGCGCTCTTACAACATTAAACCCAACTATGAGGTTGTGAGATAGCAGGAAGATAATCAAGCTCAAAAGTTGAACAAAGTTTCATCTCTGTTTCCTTCTAGAAAACGGTTGTCGGCAGCAAAAGCGTAAAAGGAGTATCTTACTAATGCAAGGCCACGTTGGCTGCTGCCAATGGTTAGGCATACTTCAAGAAATATCGCCCAGATATACCTGCAGAGAGGTTAGGCTTATTATCATGCCATTATTCGCTTTCACTCATCATCATTCCAACTCAAGAACCTACAAGAACATGCATCGCCAATACACGTTTACAACCCACTCGTAAGAACACTCATGCCTTTTCTGTACCTGACATAGTCGTCACATGTGGTAAATGGATCTAGGATCATTGTAAACATGTTCATAGTGGAATCTCATCTATATTTATTTATTGGGCTGTCCGCTGAAAAGGGGTATATAGGCCCTTGTTGCCTCACTCGCATGGGGCACTATTCATTTTCGAGAAGCATGGCGCCCGAGCTGCTGATTATCAAGCCAAGCAAGGAGGTAATCATCATAGGAACTATTCAAGCAAAGATATATATTATCCGACTTTTGACAGAGAAACGCTGCCTAACACTACGGGTCCTCATATCCAAACAGACCTAAATAGGATGAACGGGGTATCTTTTCCACTGGCAAACACTTCGCCTGACAGAACCCGCCAGACAGATGGTCTTGCTGCACGCCAGGGGCCGTAATAAGAAATCTAATGTTCTTGGACGCTACAGCGACCAGGTCCCAGTAACTTAGGTGACTTTGTCCAAACCCTGCGCATGCCGGATCTTGTCCTGCTCAGCCTGGGCCGCCGCGATGGCCTCTACGTCAAGGTTATCCTTGTTCTTGCTGCCCTTGAATAAGCTGACAGGGAGGGCGTTGAGGGCATCTTCCTCGTGATCGAGATCTCGGAAGTTGAACCAAAACCCAATTCCACCCTTTGAGAAATTTCGTGTTAGCAGTTGAAGTGACATTGAATAGTAAGCGCTGAAAGGGGGGTGGGGAGTGGGTTGCGCCTAATTCCTTTTTCAACGAAGCAGTGGCTTGGTCATCATCATAGCAGTGGACGTAGGTAGGAGAGGGTATGGTATGGCGTAAATACGTACAAGAACAGAGATGATCGCGACGGTGGTGTACAGCCACACGAGCAGGGGATCCTCTGACAGGCCCACGAAAGCCTGAGAAAGGGCGGCCGAGAAGGCCTGCGCGAACCAGAACATTCCCGTGACGAATCCACGCATGTTCTTCGGTGCCTTGGTAAAGGCATATTCGAGCCCTGTAATCGATGCGGTGATCTCCGAGAGCGCGATGAGGACGTACGCAGGGGTCTATGAATGATGGACAAGCGTCAGTATTGTGCGAACCTTACCTTTCTCAGGTTGACAAGCAAGACGATGGATCAAGGCCACGAGCCTGAAATAGGAGAGGGTCTCGATATGGGTTCGGGATGTCGGAATCTTCACTCACCTGAACCCACACCCACAAATCGGGCGGGTCGCAGTCCTCAATATAGCCGTAGCCGTTCGTCAACCTGCAGGGAGACTTCATGTATATGTAATGCTGGATGATGGCAGCGACGACCATCGACAAGGTGGCCAGGAAGAAGCCCGTCGTGATCTTCTTGATCGGCGTGAAGTTGAACCCGGCGCGCCGGAGGGCGGGGTATAAAAGCTTGTCGCAGATGGGGATGAAGATGAGCAGCGCGATGGGATCCAGGTTGTTCACGATGTCGTTGGGCACCCCGCCCAGGTAGAGGGTGGACGCTTGGGACACCAGGTTGTTGTTGAGCTGGTTGTAAGCTAGAAAGTAGAGCGGGATCCACACGAAGACGGAACAGGCCTTGAAGCCACGGCGCACTTCGTCGACCCAGGCATCATCGAACGTCATCCAGCTCGGGCGTTCCGATTCAGGGATGTTGCTTGGTTTGACAGCCTCCCACTATGACACTTAGAGTCAGTTTTGGTTTTCCAGATCGTTCCAGATATACCGGAGGTAATTAGAGAGTTGCACGAAAGCCAGACTCTCGAAGCTATCCAACGCTCAACTGTTTTGGAACAGGGGCAGCTGGCTAGAAGGTCTTGTTGGGATGTTTACTTACGAATCCAGTCTTGCTGTGCAGTCTGTACCGGTTCTTCTTTAACGCCAGGAAGAATAGCCCCGTAGCCTTGCCGAGTACTGAGCCAGTCGGTGCGCGACGAACGTACTTGTTCTTGAAAGTGATGAGGACGATAGGGCAGAAGATGAACAAGATGGTCGGTAGTGTGAAGGCCAACCAAAAGCCGATGTACTTCTCCGCGTAGACTAGCACGCCGGATATCAGTAAATTCCTCTTGTACCTAACCGGGACACACAGTAAATCTTGGTTGGTAGGACCGGGTTATCTAGACCATTCCTGACTCACCCATGGAGATCTGGCCCACCAGGGATCCGACATTGATGAAGAAGTAGTAGCGCATGTAGATGACGGAGATGGTCAGGACGGGGTCGACGATGACGCGCTCGCCACTCTTCAGGACCTTGATGACGGCGCGGGGCTGCTGGGCCTCGTACTGCTCGGCGATCATGGGCGAGATGTTGGCCTTGAAGAAGCCGACGCCGATGCCGAAGAAGATCAGGCCGACGGAGAAGCAGCCGAGGGCCCCGCTCGGGTTGGCGATGACGGGCGGCAGCGCCGACACGATGAGGATGATGTGGCCGACCATCGCGACCACGATCCCGACGTGGATCGTCTTGTACTTGCCCCAGTACGAGTCGGCCAAGTACCCGCCTAATCAGTGCGGGAAAAGGGGGTTGTCAGCACAGTCCTATTTCGAAAAGCCCGACGGCGCAACATACCGAGCAGAGGCATGAAGTACGACCAGAAGCTACTGAACAGCGTCAAGCCAGTCGAGGCCTGCTGGCCCTTGTCGAGGGCTCCCGCCTGCCCGAAAGTGCCTGCCGCACCGGTGGTGCTACCGTCAGGAAGTGGTTGCTGGATGAAGTTCGTGACTATATCACCATAACACCACCAGTTCTTGTCAGCTCTTTCCTTTCGTCTGCGCATGAGAAAGATATATATATTCGCGGTGAGCTTATCTTTCCGCCGAGGCACATACAGACAGCGTTGGTTCCATAGTAGGAGAACCGCTCGCAGAGCTCGATGAAGGCGATGGTGTAGATGAGCCAGCCGATGGGGCCCTTGACCCGGCGTAACGTCTCGAGCTCCTCGGCGGTGGGGTATTCCTCGCCGTTCGGGCCCCTCAGCGCCTCGACGGCGAAATCTTCGTCGGCATGGTGGTTGGTCGCGAGCACCCCCGTGTCCTTCTCGTCCGATGCCTTGCTGCTGCTAATAAGCGGAGGCCCGTCCCCGGGAGCGGCCACGGCGGCGTCATCGACTTTCACGTCGGTCGACATTGTTCCACAGCCCACTTAAGTGTTACTTATTAGTCGGTCGATCCCAGCACTTATAAAGCGCCGTGTTGTTCTGCGATGCGGCCGCCGATTGCGCGCAGTATTATATATATTGCGATGAATGACTGGTAAGGTTCAGAAAATCGAAATCAGACATCCGCGCTTTTGCACACTCAATTCCTCCTCTTTTCGTCGTACCCTTCGAGGACGCGATGCGATGCGATACGATGCGATTCGATGCGACGTCCCACCTTTCACGAGACGAGGGCAAGGGGAAACGAAACAAAACATGTGCGAAGGGTCCAGAGGCGCTGAGGGGATCAGCTATACTTTATGGGATCGGCACCCTTGCCTTGTAAGCTGCACCCCTCGCTCCCGCCCTGCGCGGATGATATCAGCAGATCATTACCGATGCTCTGATACGGTATAACACGGTCTTGGTAGGGACCTTGGCACTGCAGCCAGGTATATGCATGCTGTGTCTCCTGCCTGCTTATTTATCAGATACAGCCTCCCGGTTCGGAGAATACAGAAACATCGCAGTCTTATTAAGTTGCATTTTACAGCTTGTAGGCCTACTTAAGTACTAGCTATCCTATCAGATAATCGCATTGTCGTGCAATAACGGTACACATGTGAGACAACAAACAAGCAAGAAGAGCGGGAGTGGCTGTGAAATGGGTACTGCCGGTCCAAGATGGTCGTGAGTAGGTATTTGGAATGCCCTCCATTGAATGTTTAATGGAACATACGACGATGGTGTTCCCTAACTACCTGGGAATAACCACCAGTGCCCCAACCAGGTTCACGCTGACTGCTGAACTACTAGGAGTACTTATTGTATGTACCCTGTCGGCACTTACTGGAAGGGGAAAGAAGGAGTGAGACGAGACACGATATGATTCGTTGATGGGATGGGGGAGAGTCGCTCAGCGCCCAGTAACACCGCAGGCCAATCCAGTGCAACGTTTACTTACACACAGGCCTGCTTACACATACCCATCGAAAACGGCGAGCCAGCCGAGCGTAAGCTTCGCCGCCTTCCCGCATGCTTCGAGGCCCAGCTTTTCCAGCTCGCCACGGTTGCCAAGCAGATTTATTGAGATCCAGAGGCGAGGACATAGATAACGTGATATGCGTGAGATATTGCTGCATATTCCTCCGGACCGTGACTTTCACTGAGGTAAATACTTCGTATATCATAGTCTTCCAAGACAGCCCGATAGATGCTTCTTGCCTGGGTTGTGTATGTACTTGATTGCAAAATGCCAGACTATATGAAGCTCCTGCCAATTCGAGGAAGATAACGGCACCTGGCCGACGAACCAATGAGAAGACCTCGACCTCCTCCCCCAAGACCCCAGGATTCCAAGACTCCAAGACTCCAAGACTTACACGGCCTGCCAGAGCTGAATTGGTGTAGGATGGGCCCCACACGCACTCCACGCCACCCGTTGCGCCCGAAGGCCGCCGTGGAAGCCATGGAAGGAAGCTTGAGTGACTCCCTGGGCCCCGAACAAGAGTGAAATCACCCAATGAGAAGACCCGGTGGTATCTTTTCCTTTTGTTCTTCGCAGTCCTTTTCGGACCGTCGACTTGCCAAGTGGTCAAGGGTCGTGATGCCTTATCAGGCCAGTCAGACCAACTACCTTCTAGTACTAGTTAGGTCACTATAATTTAGCGAGCCTGCCTAGCTGGTAGCCTAGTGCCAGTGCTTTGCCGCATCTGCGATAGGGCGGCATAACCGTTGTCTTAGTGCACGCGGGTTGTTGCCAGCGAAGGTAATTATAACTACATGTGTGTATGTACCGTACCAACTTTCTTTCCTCTCATTTTTTGGGAATATTCGACTATTACCCGAGGCCTCATAACTTGAACGAGATAAAAGTCTCGCCAAGCTACAGAACTCACATGGTTGGTTGCCTACTTACTCAAATACTTAGGCATTGCAGATACCTATGCAGATACCTAGGTAGGCCCGCTGGTTATATGATCTATCTAGTCATCTCAGCTGGGGGGTTCTAAGGCCGTGATCTCACCCAGCTCCAACCGACACTGCTTCGCCCGAACCCGATTCGTCGGTCACTCATCAGCCCCCTGCAAGATAGTAGCTAGCTACTTCATCTGATAGAAATCCTCTCTTAGCGTCCCGAATCCCGGATGCGGATGAGCAGGTTATCTACAAATCACTTCAGATCAACGGCAACGAGGTTTGGTATAAGAACGTAGTATTGGGTGGAGCGTGAGCCCCCGCCTAGCTAAATAGCAGCGGCCCAGCAACAGCGAAGCTGCTGTTGCCCGCTTGTGACGATATGCCCGGATATGCCAAAGGGGCAGTAGCGAAGCTGCTGCTGCCGGGCAGAACGGAACGGCACCGGCAGCGCTGCTGCCAGCCTGGTGCCCGGAAGCGGGACGGCATCGGCAGCGCTGTTGCCAGCGGCTTACGTACGTACGACGAAGGTTAGCTAGGGGCAGCCCAACTTTCGCTCCAAACTTTGTTCATTTTTTTTGAATAGGGGCAGGTGTATGGTATATAAGTAAATAACCGGGCCCCCGGTTGGAGCCGCCGCGTTATAGGCGGCTGTTCTTCCAAAGCACGCATTTGCTAGCAGACGCCCTTGTTACGTATTGGGAAAAACCTCCCAATGGGTAGGAAAACCAATACGGTGCTTCTAAAAAACGTCGAGTGTATTATGTAATTATTCCGGCTGTTCGGAAGGGCCGCCGCGTTGCAGGCGGCTGTTCTTTCGAAGTACGCATTGGAAAAAACCTCCCAGTGGGTAGGAAAACCAATACGGTGCTTTTGAGAAACGTCGAGTGTATTATGTAATTATTGCAACGGTTCGAGTTCGGATAGGTCGGTCGGGTAGGTCGGTCGGAAGGGGGAAGGACGGGAAGGAGGTCTGGCTTTCGTGCCGTCGTTTTAACCTAAGCCGCAACGCGACCGCTTCGAGAACGCGTCGCTAATAATCTCGCGATGCGAGGAGTTCCGGAGGGATGCGTTGCTGGAATGCAATGGCTTGGCTAGGCTTGCGTGCCATCGTAGCCCGAAATTTCGCGATGCGAGGAATCCCGAAGGGAAGGAAGCGTTAATGGAACGCAGCGGCTTGGCTAGGCTTACGTGCCATCGTAGCTTGAAATCTCGCGATGCGAGGAATCCCGGAGGGAAGGAAGCGTTAATGGAACGCAGCGGCTTGGCTAGGCTTGCGTGCCATCGTAGCCCGAAATTTCGCGATGCGAGGAATCCCGGAAGGAATGCGTTGATGGAACGCGCTGGCTTGGCTAGGCTAGGCCTGGAGCGCAGCGGAACCGCGACGAAAGCGCGTTAGAAGCGCGTAATCGAAAGAACAACAACAAGAAACGAACGAGGCTGTAGCTGTTTCGAATTATCTGATAGATTCCGTGGGAATTTAATAAACGAACGAAAGCAGCTGACGAGCCGGAAGTTGTTATATTGCGTTGTTGTTGTTGTAAAAGGAAGGGTTCGGAAGGTGGATCCTTCTGGACCTGTAGACTATTTATATCGTCGTCGTCTGAGTAAACCTCGTCGGACACAGGCATATAACCCTGCCGGTCGGGACCAAACGACTGAATCCAGCGCCCAACAGTGCTCAGCTCACCAGTCCAGAGTAGGCCGAGAAGAATCACGACGGCAGTTACCGGCAGGGCGGTAGCCCAGTACACCCACTGACTCAGATCCATGTCTCTCACATCCCGTGTGTTCATACCGAAGATGCTTGCGATCGCACTGAGAGGCAGAAATATGATGGTCACGATAGTAAAGGCGTAGATCGCATTGTCGTGGCGATCCTTGGTGGAATCGACCTTGTTGCGGATCTGTGAGGTTCAGGGGACGATTAGCGCGCAAATACAGCATAGAAGGATCAAAATGTAAAGGAACGGGCACACCTGGCTCTCGAGGGACGATGCAACATTCTTGAAGTCAGCAACATCCATCTCACGGCCCACTAGCAACTGGCGGCATTCGTTTAGAAGTAGGTCGCGGTACCCGCCTGGCTCCGTCGACGCCTGTTTGAAGTCGGTTCGCAAATTCGCTCCGATATACGTAGTGCGTTCGCTGTGGCTTCTATAGCCCTCTCCACGACTTGCAGCCCTCGAGATAGATGCTGTATAATCTCGCGACGGGTTAGATATTCTACTTTCCGATCTTCTGGCCCGTTGAGTCTCGCGCCATTCTGTTTCACCCCGGCTTGGCTCCTGCGCATAGTCTAGTAGCGACTCGAACACATGTCTTTGCATACCAATGATCCGACCCACGGTCTCTAACTCCTCCATCAAGAGACTAATGCGACGCTCCCAAGATCGGTTTGATGGTTTGGATTTTATATTTGCCTCCTATATCACTAGGTCAGATACGGAAGGGGGTTCGCATTAGTTAATCAATCAACTGACCGTTGTTTTGAGGACAGCCAAATAAGTATCGGTTATGTTCGACCTTCCCACCGTAAAATCCTGGAGTAGCCTCAAACTTATGATAGACAGAAGCTCTTGTGGCAAGATCGTAGATCTAGCTAGTAATGGTTTCTTTGATAACGAGCGCACCATGGTGTTCATGCCGCTATGAATGAGCATTTTGGCGTCGTCGAAAAGACAGTCGCATCTGTCGTATTCATGGGGATCGGGCAAATGGATAAGTCCCATGAGAAGGTGAATCCACCCCTCGATGATTGCCTTGGGAACAGCAATATTGGCCCTTTCATGTCTGTGGACATGAATAAAGATCTCAGAGAATTTCCGAATCTCTATACAAAGGTCTCGGAGCCGCCTTCGGAGGTCCCGCATCATATACTTAGATATTCTGACCGGCGGTCGTTCCTGGGGCCACTCCTCTTCGAGGAACCTTCCATCCTGAACTCCGTTAATCCATGCAATCTCATATCCAGGGGCCTCGTTGAACTAACAATGAGGATAACTTGCAATGCTCCCCAGAACTTCCGGGTTGTCGGCACCTCTACCAGTGGTGGAAAGAAAAACCCGAAAACCAGGGAGGCGGCGTTGAAAACATCCACCCGTGCATCGTAGTTTTTTTGCTCTATTCGCTTACTATCAGCCCCTCTTGAGAGCTCGGTTCCCTCCTTTTCCAGGTGAGTGTGAATAGCTTCGAAAGCAGCCTCTGGACAGCCGGCATACGCGCGACGATCACTGGGACCTGTTTTCGTAAGTAGATAATTATCCACTTCCCGAAGATGACTTCCCAAGACAACCTCATCAATACTATCAGAGACGGTGTTAGTAACTCCGGTGAGGTAAGAAAGCACATGCATTGCGACTGTTGATTCGGTGTTCCCTAGGTGAGTACTTGGTTATTCTTACAGGTCCCCCACTCGGATATACTTATGTATGTGACAGGTGCTATTCAGAAAAATTGCCATGTTGCTGTTGCCAACGAAGTTAATACTGCTGCACGCCAAGTATCTTTCAGCATCACCCATGGATACAGCCAATTCTATCCCGTAATTAAAACAAAGTAATGAAAGACAAGGACACAGTAGGGAAATTTGCAAGCAATGCTAGCTTACATAACTAATACGAAATATGCAGGGATACTAGATCAGTGAAAGAGAATAAACTACTTTCTTTTTTCTCTCATGTTCTTTTCTCACTGGATCTACCCATAAAACTGTGCCCTTGGGTAAGACGGGAAACCGCGAAAGCCCTCGCAGTGGGGAAAGTGGGAAAACAGCCAGAAGAAACAAAGACGCTGGGAAAAAGCCACATGGCTACTGGAAGGGGAGACCTTTCAAACGCAACGAAGGTTTGTCAGGCTTAGCTTGTACCACAGGGACCCATTGTGCTTTGCTCTTTAGAGAGGAATGGTCAAAATCAATGCAAAGCTCGGGCTCATGTAATAACCATTCGACTGCTGTTTTCTTATCCTCCGTGAAGGCCATCCTCCAGGCCGCTCCCGCTTTCACGCATACCAAAAGTATGATATTGTCAAATCCTGAGAATCGAAGTAACATCTGAGTGGTGTCGAGGTCTGGGGACTCGTCCTCGTACATCTCAAGAGGTGGGAAGGACTCGATAAACCAGTACCCCCCCTCGGGATAGCCGTGCGCTACGAACAGAGGACGGTAGAGGTCGCTGGGAAGTTTGAAACTCAGACGCTGACGAACCGGACTTGGCTGGACTGGCAAGGGAATAGTTTCAATTCTTGCCGGCCACACTTTTTTCTTCAGCCGAGGGCTAAGAACGAATGACGCACTTTTTTGTACCCGATAGGCCGGGGCCCTGCGTTCATTACCAGCCTTTCCAACGTACAACAGTATGGCGACGGCAATGTCATCAGTGACGTCGTTGCCAATTAGGAGACCCAGGGCAAAGTTCCCATAACCACCCGGTCCCAGGCGAACAGCAGGAAGATTCAGGTAGTGAGGATCCTTATGATCTATACGGTGTTGGCCATCACGTTGCCGCAAGTCGTAATCAGCCCAGTTGAGACACTGAAAGGCGCCAGGCGATGGAGCCAGGTACGACGGGCGAGAGTCCGACAGGGACCATGAGAGCGGCTTGGGCGAGGATCCAACGCCCCATGCTAGAATGCTGATGTCACCAGATTTTAAGAATATCCTCTTTTGGAGTTCAGCAAAGAGTGGTTCGAATCGTTCGTCGTCCGTGATAGGCATGCTGATGTTGAATAAGCCCATCAAGCTGTACACCTGGTCTCGACCGTGAGTCGTCCTCCGTCCTGCGGCCCAGGAGAGGCGCTCTGCGACACTGGCGTCGAAAATGGCGGGAGGATCCTCGAGATACTGCTGCCTGATACCCGTGATCTTGCTGATGAGGCCAGAAAGAGCAGGGGTAGATGCCTCCACTCCGAGTAGCTGCCTTGCGGCCGGGTTGGTCTTCGCAGGGTGTCAAGCAACGCAATCCACTGCAACCAAGCCCTCTGGTGGATGGATTGCAGTAACTGCAACCAGCACCCTGGATTTGGTGGATTGAAGTTGCGCAACTGCAACCAAATTG